>JAREIK010002869.1:3555000-4117500 GCA_029783825.1 Sapria himalayana | reverse complement strand
TGTAGTATTATATAGGTGGGCTTTGTATTAGCTAATTATAAGGAATACATTTATTTATGGTGATCAAAATAAAAAAAGTTGGTGTACAATCTAAGTTGGTAGCGAATGATCGATCGATTATTAGGATATTTGTTACCTGGTCAAGATGGGTGTACAAAGGGGATGATCGATCAATTCAAGACAAAGTTGATAGCGAAAGATTTTACATAAATTTATGACATTTATTATTATGATAGTTTCTCTCATGTTGCTAAAATGATTGCTTTTAGATTACTACTTTTTATTGTAGTATTATATGGGTGGACTTTGTATTAGCTAATTATAAGGAATGCATTTCTTTATGGTGACCAAGTTAAAAAAATATTTATCTAGCATCCACCATCATTTAATGTTCTTTGAAGATTGTGTTTTGTGTAAATTATGGAAGACTTTTTATGAATTAAAAAAAGCCTCCTAAGGTATGATTTAGTAATTTTTTTTTGTATTTATTATCTTTGGTTTTAGGTGATGCGTATTAGTTTTTTCATTTTTTTTTTTGACATGGATTAGGAAGTAATTATATATTTTGATGATATTTTAATTATAAGAGATAATTAGTTAGAGATATCCCAACTGAGAATATTTTTATAGATCAAGTTTAAAATGAAAGATTTAGATGTTTGAGGTATTTTCTTGATATTAATTTTGGTTACTCATGAAATACCATATTTATTTCTTAGAAGAGGTATACTTTTAATATTTTATTTAACTTTAGTATGTTAGGATGTGTAATTGCTAACTCGCCATTCATTCTAGGTATAAAAACTATTTATAAATGTTGATTCATCAGTTGACTCAATTATATATATGAGGATCATAAGAAAACTATACTATTTGATTATAATTATGACATATGTTACATATGTTATCAGTATTATTAATTATTTTATATATTTATCAAAATAAATTCATATAGTTGTCGTACTTAAGATTCTTAGGTATGTGAAGAAAATTTTTGGATGCAGCATCATGTTTAAAGATTGTGGACGTACCTAGATAGATGCATATTTCGATTCTAGTTAGATTCATATAGAGGTGTCAAATAGGCTGTGTCGTGCTGGCACAGCCCATTTCATGTGTAAATTCTCATGTCGTTTCATGCACCATGTCGTTTCATGCACGACACGATTAAATTCTCATGTTGTGCACGACATGATTAAAATCCTGTGTTGTGCTTGTGGTACATCGGGCCAGCACGACATTGTGGGCACTGTGGTGCCAACCATATCATGTGTAAAAAAATGGTCATGTGACCGACCAATTATCATCGGCAATGTGGTTACATTTGTTTTAATTGACTGTTTTGTGACAGGACAGTCAAATTATAAAAAAAAAAGTAAAATGCCCCGCATGACTGCTTGATGAGGATTTTGTCGGGAGGTCACCCGAGCCTGGAATGAGCCATGTTTCCAGACCGTGCTATGCTAGGCCAAGTAATGCTGAATCGGGTTGGGCCCAGGCCGTGCCTGGGCCACCGGTCTATTTGACACTTTTAGACTCATGTGATTACTAAAAGAAGATTTGTCATATGTTTTTATGTTTTTTTTTTTTTGTAGGAAGTCTCGTCTCCTAGAAAAATAGGAAGCAAAATGTTATTTTGATATATAGTGCAAAAATGGCGTATAATACTATGACCTCAATTATGTGTGAGATCCGCTAGACTAATAATTTCTTGGAGGATATTTATCTACCAGTAAATAGTATTTTATATGACTGCCAGATAACCTAGCATGATTCTACTAACCTAATATTTTATGAGTGAATACAATATATTGAGGTTGTTTATTATTTTTTTTGAAAGAAAATTCAATTTGGTTCAATCATTATAGACTACGTAACTATCAATAAGCAAACTACAAACATATTCACAAATATTCTTATAGTATTATATGTTATTTTTTGCTCTTAAGATAGAAATTTGTGTTATGTATGCTCTAACTTGAAATGATCATTGAGTTTTGTTTATTTTATATTATTTCTATTTTTTTTCATTGTTTAGGACTAGGTGCACCCTACTTGTGGCTCGCCTCAAATCATTTGTGTGTGATTTATGTTATTTTTTATTTTTCAGTATTTTCCTCCCTCTCTTCTCTCCTTATTGCCAAAACCATATGTTTATATTCGGAAGCTAAAATAGTTCCAAACTCTTAAATTTTAATAAAACCTACAATAAAATTTATGGATATGTTCTTTCATGTGCATTTTGGAATTGGTACAAGTTGTAGAAAATAGGAATACCTGCAAGCAATTTATGCTCTACATTGCCCTATTGACATAGTATCCGGATCAAAAATCTAGCTTCATAAATTAGTTTATCTCTCCATGTTGATTAAATAGATCAACTATCAGTAGAATAAATTATTTGCTCTCTACCATCAACTTATTAGGGGCTTGATAATCAATGCATAATTATGAGAATTTATCATATCTTTGTTGGAATGTGATTTGTTCTCCACAGGCGGGAGGATCTTTCATTGTTGAATGAACATCACATAAATTAGTTGGCAAAAGGTACCAATATGCATTGATAAAATCAAAAAAATAAAGTGCAGCTATACAATCATAATCATCGAGAGGTTTACCTTGTTAGTTATGACTTCTTTTCAGATTTTAATTAGAATTCTTGTCTCATGTGCTTTTTCAATAATTGAAACTTCCTTAGAGTTAACAAAATTATTTCATCTTTTTTTTTTTAGTTTATCATCAATTTTAATTTCCTTAAAATATCATTGAAAATAAATATTTTTGATGCCCTAGTATTATTTAGAGTATTGACTTTTTGGCCGGTTATAATAACATAAGTGAACGTCAACCTCTTTTTCATATCAAACTTGTAGAGAGAGATATATATATATAGTAGACCTTATTTTTATTTTCTTTATCTTCCCTTACAAAGAGAGGTATATAAATACATAGCTAGAAGAATATATTCAACACTTTCTCTCAAGCTGGAGCATATACGTCATATGCACATAGCTTGTTACAAATGTATTTAATCCTATGACCTCTGAAAGATTTAGTGAAGATGTATGTTAGTTAATTATTTGAATTAACAAAACTTATAACAACACATTCTGATACGATTTTCTCTCTAATGAAGTAACAGTCAATTTTAATATGTTTGGTTATTTAATGAAAGGTTGGATTGGATACAATATGTAATGCGGCCTGGTTATCACATAAAAGTTTCATCTGTTCATCTTTTCTAAATCTCAACTCGCAAAGAAGATGTCTCAACCATGTAAGTTCACATGTTGTGAGAGCTATAGCTTGATACTCAACTTCAGCGCTAGATCTGACCACTATTTCTTGTTTCTTACTCTTCCAAGATATTAGTTTATCTTCAATAAAAATATAGTATCCTAAAGTGGAAACTCTATCCATGGGTGAGCCAGCCCAATCTGCATTTATGTAACCAACAACTTGAGAATGACATTTGTTCTCGTACAACACACTTTGGTCTGGTATGATTTTGATATATTGAAGATACAAATTATTGTATCCCAATGACTATCCCATGCTGACTGTAAAAATTGACTAACGATACTTACTATAAATGAAATGGTGAGGTAGTTCAATTTACCTATAAGTCGTCCATATCTCCTGGGGTCTCCCAAAGGCTCACCCTGTCCTGGTACAAGTTTGACATTCTGATCTATATGTGTGTCTATCAGTTTACAGTCTTGCATACCGATTTCTTTCAGAATGTCCAAAGCATACTTTCTCTTGGAAATAATCACACCAGAATTTGATTGAGCTATCTCAATTCTCAAGAAATACATGAGTTTCCAAGTTTCTAAATATCATCTTGATTACTGCATGTAATGTCAATGTCTTTCACATAAACAACCAGATAAATACACTGTCTCAATGAGTTATAATGATAGAAAATCAAATGGTCTGTTGTACTGGGAAGCATGTCAAACTCTTGAACAGCATAACTAAAATGGTTAGACCATGCTCGAGGAGATTATTTCAAGCCATATAAAGAGGCCAAGAATACATGGCAGCCAAAGAGAGAAGCAAGCAGGCTGAAACAATCTAGGCAACAGGAGAGAATGTGTCACCATAATTAGAACTCTAAACCTGAGTATAGCCTTTAGCAACTAAGCAAGTTTTAAGGCGATCAACCTGTTCATCAAGACCAACCTTAACGGCATAGACACAATAACAGCCAATTGTAGATTTATCGGGAGGTAAATCAACAAGATCCCAAGTGACATTAAAGTACAGAGCAATCATTTCATCCGCCATTGCCTATTGCAGTTTGGATGGGAAAGAGCCTCATGGTGTTCTTTGAAAGAGAAACATGGGATTAGCAGAAGCAAAAATAGAATATGGTGAAGATAATCGATGGTAAATTAAAAAAATATAGATAGGATGAGGATTATGAGTAGAGCAGGTACCTTTCCACAAAGCAATGGGTAATTTATCAGGAGAAGACAGAGCCGGGGCATGAAAAGCCAGAGTGACATGCAGTGAGCCAGTATGTGCCTCAACAATTGGGAGAGGAGCAGTGATATGAAGACGATAATGATAAATCTAAAGTGGTCGAGAAGGCATAATATCAAGTGGGAAGACAATGGGAAGGGGAATGACTTCAGAAATATGAAGAGACTCAAAAGTGGTGGAGAAAAAAGATAAATCCTCAAAGAATGTGACATTAGTGGAGAAAAAAGTATCGATGAGTCTCAACGGAATAACAACGATAATCCTTTTGAAGTGGAATATCCCAAGAAGAGGCACTTCATGGATTTGGCAGAAAGATTGTCATGTCCAGGAGTGAGAATATGAACAAAGCAAGTACAACTAAATACATGATGAGAAATGAAATAAAAAATAAATGAGGATAGTAAGAATGTCTCCCTAAAAATGAAAAGGAACATTACTATGGAAGATGATAGTATGAGTTGTCTCAACAAGATGTCAATTCGTGTGTTCAACGATCTCATTTTGTTGAGAAGTATGAGCACACGGAGACTGATGAAGAATTTAATGATGTGACAAACGAAGTAAATGGTACTGAAAAATATTTCCTAACATTGTCACTACATAACATACTAATATAAATATAAAACTAAATCTGAATTTTAACATAAATTTTTAGGAAAATAGAAAATAACTCAGTTTGATTTTACATTAAAAATAATCAAGGACATCAAGAATAGTAATCAAAATAAGTGATAGGATACTAAAATCCTAAAGTAGACGCAGTTTGATAAGGATCCCAAATATTAGTGTGGACAAGCTCAAAAGGAAACTTTGCCCGATTTTTCCAACACTTTGGGAACGAGAAATGAGTATGTTTCCCAAATTGATGTGACTCACACGGAAGCGATGACAAATTGAAAAAACAAGGGATCATCTTATGAAACTTGGAGAGACTAGGGTGGCTCGGACAACTATGAATAAGAGGAGCAGCAACGAAAATGCAAACTATAGGAGATGAATCTGAGGTGAGGTGATAAAGATCTTTAGACTGATGTCCTATGTCTATCGTCTTCCCCATACTCTGGTCCTACAATGTCACAAATTTATCAAAAAAAATAATAGAGCATTTAAAAGTACGAGTAATTTTACTGATAAAAATAAAATTAAAAGGATGTTCAAAAGTATAAAGAGCAGACGTGAGAGGTAGAGAATGAAGAGGAATGCCCAAGTCAATTTTTTTAGCAATGGTTTAAGAACCATTAGCTAAGGTAATAATAGGTAGAGTATAATTAGCAGTAATAAAGGAAAAAAGATCCTTAATACCAGATATGTGATTGGGAGCTCTAGAATCTAGAACCTAGGGTCCAAGAGGAGATGTGTGGGTAAGGCAGGCAGAGGCATTACCAGGCTAGGCAATAGAGACAACAAAAGCTGGAGATAATGAGAAGCTCAGAGGCTGAGGCAGCTGAGAATCTAAAGATTGAGCCACGTGGGCAATGCAAGGAGGCTGTCAATGTAACTGATAGTAATGATCGTGAGTGTGGCCAAGTTTATTACAATAGGTGTAATGAGGATGTTGGCCTCTACCTCGGTTACCACTGCGTCTTTAGAAGTAGTTTGAGAAACTAATACAGAAGAATCTGAAATGCTATCAGATGGAATAGTCTGAGTGGATGTGAGACGAAGAAGGCGAGCAAGCACATCATCCAAGGATAAAACTGATAAACTACTAAGAATCTGATCACAGACAGTTAAGGATCTGTACAAGGGCTAATAAGAGTAAGAACCATGAATAATTTGTCAATGGTGTTTGTTGAGCCCCAACATTAGGAGTAAGAGGCATTAAGGTCAAGAACTCCTCCTTAAGAGAAGCAATCTGTCCAATATAAGTAGATATATTCAAGTCCTGTTGGCTGATATGGACAATAGCTGAAACCACCTTATAAAGATATTGGATATCATTCATATATAATTTTTTAGTATGAGTCCATAATCAAAAATAAGTTTTGTAGGCTTGAAGATGAAGAAGAATCTTCAGATCAACTGATTGTTATAATACACTACATCAAGGAAGCACGGACACGGCTCCCTACAGTCGTGTCCACGTGTCCAACACTTGGACACGTGGACACGATGCGGACACGGCATGGATACATGTCTGATACGCCACGTGGCGTATCATTGATAAATCCGTATTTGATACGCCACGTGGCATATCGAACGGTGGTGTATCGGACGTCCAGTGGCCAACGTCGCCACATGGGCGACGTTGACAACTCGACGCAGGCGGCAGGCACGAATTGAGGGGGGGAGGCAGGGGGCGGTCAGGAATTGAGGGTGGGGGGGGAGGCAGGGGGCGGTCAGGAATTGAGGGTGGGGGGGAGGCAGGCGGGCGGGAATTAGGGGGGGAGGCAGGCGGGCGGGAATTGAGGGGAGAGACAGGCTGGCGCTAAAATAAAATAAACTATTTTAATAAAATAAAATATTTTTATTTTATAAAATAAAAAAATATATTTTTATATAATATAAGATAATTTTAAAATATTATTTTATAAAATAAAATAATTATAAATATTATCTTATAAAATAAAATATAATATTTTTATTTTATAAAATATAAATATAAATATTTATTTTATAACCTAAAATATTTTAATTTAATTTATTTTATTTTATAAAATAGCTAATATTTATATAGAATAATTTTTATTTTTATTTTTTTTATCATGCCGTATCCTAGTCGTATTCGTATCCTAGTTTTTTAGAATTTGTCGTGTCCCCGTATCCTGTCGTGTCGTATCCCCGTGTCCGTGCTTCTTAGCACTACATAACTATGCGTCAATCTTTCATCACTGTACGTGTTCAACCTCATGGATATATGTCTCTTGTGTAACCGAATGATCCTTATATTTTTGTCTCATAAACTAAAGTTCAACAAAGGCAGGCCAGGAAAGATAATTTTCACTACTAACTAATTTTTTCGAAGTAATCACAAGAGATTCAGATATGACAGAAGTAAATATGAAAATTTTAGTAACCATATCTACGTATCTAGAGAATGAACCCTATTACAGTTTCAGATGATTGCTCTAATACTTGATGGTGCTGGCGACAAGAAGATTATAGAGGAGGGATTGGCCAAGCTTTCTGGTGGCGTTGTTACTCTGTTTTATGCGTCATGAGAGTTGGAAAAGTTGCAGATGATCAATTTTGACTAGACAATTGGTATTCAGATAATTCAGAATGGGCTCAAGATGCCGGTGCAAACCATAGCTACAAATGTTGTAGTTGAGGGTGCAGTTGTGGTGGGGAAGTTGTTGTGTTCCTGTTTCTTCTACTCCTGTGAGTGGGATTTCTTGCTTTGAGAACATGACTGTTCGAAATAATCTTCTCAAGCATCAACTTGCAAACATGGCATCCTTTAGCGGCATGAAATTCTGTATTGACATGGATTTTGGAGCAAGAGGTTGCTTGATTCTGGCGTGAAATTCCATATTGTATCCCTTATTGATGTGAATTCAGAATATGCTCAAGTGTCACTCATTTTCTTGCTTCATTTTTGGAGCAAGAGGTCATAGGATTCTGCCAACGACGTATTGACGTGGATTAGTGCGACCATCATGAATTAGGACACATGTATGGACGGGTTCGAGGATGTAGTTGAAAAGAATTAGGTTTTCTCTCTTCCTTCGATACCATGTAGAGAGAGAGAGAGAGTAGACCTTTTTTTATTTTCTTTATCTTCCCTTACAAAGAGAGGTATATGTATGTATATATATATAGCTAGAAGAATATATTCAACAAAATTTATTGGTATTGATGAACATCAACACAATCGAGTTAATTTAAACAATTTCATTCGTTTCTTTTTTTATTTCTTGGATAATTATGTAGATAAAGAAGAAAAAAAAAGAAGGATGATGAGGAGGATGAGGAGAATAAGAAGAAAAAGAAAAAGAAGAATGAAAAGAAAGAGAAAATAAATAAATAAATAAATAAATAAAAGAAAAAGATAAAGATAAAAGAGAGAAAAATAATAATAAAAAATAATTAAAAAATAATAAAAAGAAAAATAATAATAATAATACGAAGAAAACAAAAAAGAAAAAGGATAATAATAATAATATGAAGAAAAAAAAGAAGAAGATGAATAAGATGAAGATGAAGAAAAATAATATTATTATTATTATTATTAAAAGAAGAATAAGAATGAGAAAAAAAAAAGATGATATAAAAAAATAATTTCGAGCAATTAGGTATAAGTCATCGCATTGAAAACATTTTAATGATTCTTATCAATTTTCGCATCTCGAACAAATATATATCTTTATTTATCAATTATGCTGTCTTTATTTCTAGATGGTTTTAATTTTTTTTCTCTTTAAAACTCACTAAGACTCAACTAATGAGATGGCCTGAGTGAGAATTTGAATACTTATTTTTGTAGTTCATATTTTGCCTAGGGTTTAAGATTGTCTATGAAAGAAAAAGGCATCTCATTTTCTCCTAACTCAAGGATTGAGTGCACAAGTTCTGAGAGTTTTGAAACACATTCCCTTACTTGCCCTTGTTGCATGCCTTGTAAATTCTTTAATTCCTTATCTTTTATATATCTTGGATAAAATTATTTATAAAATTCTCCCCCTTGAGTTCCATAAAGTATTAATGAGAGTATCTTCATGTCTCATATTATCAACTTTCTAATGCCACTAGAGCATTGTTGTATTAACAAAATACATTGGTGCAATGTTAATCGTGAACGCGTCTATGATTATGTTAATTGATCAAAATTATGCTCTATCTCTTAAATAAAGTTATTCACGCCATTAATTGATCATAAATTCTTAAAACCGTTTAGTTTGGGAAAATCCAAATGGGGTGTGAGGGTTGATATCTCCATGGATTTTAAGGCAATGTCTATCTGGGTGAGAATGTTCATCAAATTTAGCCTGTATTTTTTTAATGATCATATTCACTCTTGCCAATGAGATTTAATGGAAGATATAATATTTTTTAAACTATATTTAATGGAAGATCTATCCTGTCTTAGGTAACCTCTCTATATAATATTGTCTCAAAAATATTAAAAATAATATTATTAATTTTTGAAATTTATGTCATAACACAATTCTTTGATACTATTTGTTATGGAATACAAACTTTAGAGCAACTCCATTGAAAGTTGCTATAAGGGGTGTCATCTCTTTAACTGCTAAAATGATTCTCAAATAATATAAAAGCATGCTCCAATGAAAGTGGCATCAGAGGTGACAAAATGTCATCTAAGATTTTGAGGTGTCATATTTGGCAACTTTGGAGAGGTTAATAAGATGATGCAAAATAGCAGTTGGCTACTATTAATCTCAACAATTTTCTATATCATCAAAGTTTAATTATATATTTTAATAATAAAATATTAGATTATTAAAATGGAATCTCATTTTGGCACTTATCATTAGAATTATTAAAGGGTACCAAATTATTATTTAGTATTGCAAAATAGTATTTGGTACTTCATTTTTAGCAATTACCATTAGAGTTGCTCTTAGTGTGGTTATTTGCAACCTTAGTCTAGGAATTATGCTTTTTCATGTTTATGCCGTCATACTCTTGCCTCACACAAAAGCATCACACCCATATGTCACATAAAAGAGTGAAACTTTGAAGAGTAAAAGTAACAAATAATTAAGAAAATTTTGAATGAATGTAAGTTCCAAGAGACTCTCTTTATATAGGGAGTGCCTACTACACTAAGACAAAAGATCACGTCAAGTGTAGCGCTCTTCATCATGGGAAATAAAAAAAAATAGCAAAATTATTTTTGGGTTCTTCAAACCAAACCAAATTACTTTATGGTATTAAAAAAAAATCTTTCAATTTGATACACCAAAAGAAAAATTAATTATATTTTGGTGTATTGTAGAAGCATCAATGCGAAAATGTCTCTCTATCACATCAGATTGAGTTGAGATTTGACTCACATGTTTTTTTTTAATCAACAAGGCGGGATGTTGGACTTGGTCATGATCCAATATGCATTTTTTAAAATAGAAAAAATATTTTTTTATTTTTTTATTATATATCTAAATAAATTATATATATTCACACACAACATATATATTAAATATACATAGTATATATGGTGATATATATATATATATATATATATATATATATATATTTATATATATATATATATATTTATATATATATATATTTATATATATATATATATATTTATATTTATATTTATATCCATATGTATATATATAGTTTGTTTATATGTATAATATAAAAATAAAAATAATTTGTTTTGATTTAAAAAAAATATGGGTTGGATTCCAAACTGATCGCGAACATGTTTTTTAAAAAAATACATGATGGCTGATAGGAGGGGCATTTTCGTCTTGGTTTTTTTCACTATAAAAAGCTATAATTACTTTTTTGTTTTCCTTCACAACTGTTATAAGAAACATTTTTCTTGGTCCTAGAATATTTTTATTTTTAGTTTGGAATACTTAAATATAATGTTCTCAAAAGAAAATTCTAGAGTATTCTAGAACATAATCTTGGGATTCGATCTCATAATATTCTTGTGCTCATCTTGGATCTTCACAAAAGAGAGTGCTCACCAATTCTTTATTTGACTCATGATATTCTAAAATGATTGAATAATTATGTGAAATAAGCGGATGTTCAACTCGAATATGAAAACTCAGGTAGTTGGATGTATTTGTGATTATATCTTATATAAATTAAGTCAATTGGAAAGCTTGAGTTATGTTGCATGTGTTGTGTCGGGCTAAGTCAAATTGTCCGGTCAAGTTAGTATGTGCCTGCCTCATGAAATGGCTCGTGCCATGTCAAACATGGTAGCTAGATCAGCTTAATTGCTTGAGTCGTGCTTTGGTATGGCTCGTGCCCCTGTTGCACTGCATGAGCCCATGGTTCGTGCCATCAAACCCAACCTAGGTTGGAGGTTGGAGCTTGCCTTGGCTGGCCATACCATAACCATAGTGGGTGTGGCATGTGAGTAGTGGCCTAACAGACCGTAGGCCCATGGATTGTGTTCTACAACCACCATGGGTCATGGCCACATCCAACAACTTATGATGTGTTGTATATTTGTACGTACATATATATATATATATATATATATATATGAAGACGAAGGAGAGAGAGAGAGAGAGAGAGAGAGAGAAAACCTTAGATTTCTTTCGCTTGACTTTCGCTTGACTTTCGCTTGTAGCGCTTTTCCCTTTTATATATTCCACACTCCCCCTCAAGCTGAAGCATATACGTCATATGTACAAAGCTTTTTAAAAATATATTTAATCCTAGGACAACTGAGAGATTTAGTGAAGATATTTGCTAGTTGATCTTCTGAATTAACAAAACTTGTAGCAATACATCCTGATGTGATCTTCTCTCTAATGAAGTGACAATCAACTTCAATATGCTTGGTCCTTTCATGAAAGACTCGATTGGATGCAATATATAATGCGGCATGGTTATCATAGATGAGTTTCATCTCTTCATCCTTTTCAAATCTCAATTCTCGAAGAAGATATTTCAAACATATTAGTTCACATGTTGCCAAAGCCATAGCTCGATACTCAGCTTCAATGCTAGATCTCGCTACTACATCTTGTTTCTTACTCTTCCAAGATATTAGATTACCTTCAATAAAAACACAGTATCTTGAAGTGGAACGTCTATCTGTGGGTGAGCCAGCCCAATCTGCATCTGTGTAACCAACAACCTGGGTATGACCTCTGTTCTCGTACAATACACCTTGGCCTGATGTACTTTTGATATATCGAAGAATACGAATTACGGCATCCCAATGGCTATCACATGGTGACTGTTGGAATTGACTAACAACACTCACAGGAAAAGAAATGTCTGGACGAGTAATGGTGAGATAGTTCAATTTACCTACGAGTCGTTGATATCTCTCTGGGTCTCCTAAAGGCTCCCCCTGTCCTGGTACAAGTTTGCCATTTGGATCCATAGGTGTGTCTACCGGTTTACAATCTAACATACCGGTGTCTTCCAGGATGTCTAAAACATACTTCCTTTGGGAAAGGACCACACCGGAACTGGATTGAGCTATCTCAATTCCCAATAAATACTTGAGTTTCCCCAAATCTTTGGTCTGAAAGTGGGTAAAAAGATGTTGCTTTAGTTTCTTAATACCATCCTGATCACTGCCTGTGATGACAATGTCATCCACATAAACGACCAGATAAATACACTGTCCCAAGGAGTTATGATGATATAAAACTGAATTGTCTGTTGTACTGCGAAGCATGTCAAACTCTTGAACAACCGAACTAAACGATCAAACCATGCTCGAGGAGATTATTTCAAGCCATATAGAGAACGGCGTAACTTGCACACTAAACCAGACTCCCCCTGAGCAACAAAACCAGGAGGTTGCTCCATATAAACTTCCTCAGCAAGATCACCATGAAGGAAAGTATTTTTAATATCCAACTGATAAAGAGGCCAAGAACACATAGCAACCATGGAGAGAAGTAGACGAACAGAAGCAATCTTGGCAACAGGGGAGAATGTGTCAGCATAATCAGAACCATAAATCTGAGTATAGCCTTTAGCAACTAAGCGGGCCTTAAGGCGATCAACCTGACCATCAGGATCAACCTTAATTGCATAGACCCAACGACAACCAACTGTAGATTTACCAGAGGGTAAAACAACAAGATCCCAAGTGTCATTAGAGTGTAGAGCAGTCATTTCATCCACCATTGCTTGTCGCCAGCTTGGATGGGAAAGAGCTTCATGGGTGCTCTTTGGAAGAGAAACAGAGGATATAGCAGAGACAAAAGCAGAATAGGGTAAAGATAATCGATGATAACTCAAAAAATTGTAAATAGGATGAGGATTACGAGTAGAGCGATTACCTTTCCGAGTAGCAATGGGTAAGTCATCAAGAGAGGGTAGAGCCGGGGCAGGAGAAGCCGAAGGGATAGGAAGTGAGTAAGCAGGTGCCTCAGCAAACGACAGAGGAGCATCGACACGAGGGCGACGATGATAAACCTGAAGTGGTCGAGGAGGCACGACATCAGGTGAAGAGACAATGGGAATGGGCAAGACTGCAGAAACAGGAAGAGACTCAAAAGTGGTGGAAAAGAATGGTGAGTCCTCAAAGAAAGTAACATCAACGGAGATAAAGTAGCGATGAGTCTCAAGAGAATAACAACTATAACCCTTCTGAAGTCTGGAATATCCCAAGAAGAGACACCTCATGGCTTTGGCTAAAAACTTGTCCTGTCCAGGAGTGAGAATATGAACAAAGCATGTACAACCAAAGACACGAGGAGGAAGGAAATAAAGTGGTTGGTCAGGGAAGAGAAGGGAATGAGGAATCTGATCATGTAAAACAGAGGAGGGCATACGATTAATCAAATAACAAGCGGTAAGAACAGCGTCCCCCCAAAAACGAAGAGGAACATTACTATGGAGGAGGATAGTACGAGCTGTCTCAACAAGATGTCGATTCTTGCGCTCAGCTACTCCATTTTGTTGAGGAGTATGAGCACAAGAAGACTGATGAAGAATCTCATGATGAGACATAAATGACGTAAAGGGGAATGAAAAATATTCTCTGGCATTGTCACTGCGTAACACACGAATAGAAATATTGAATTCGGTCTGGATTTCAGCATAAAATTTCTGAAAAATAGAAAATAACTCAGCTTGATTTTTCATTAAAAATAACCAAGTACATCGAGAATAGTCATCAATAAAAGTGACAAAATACTGAAATCCTAAAGTAGACGCAATCCGACAAGGTCCTCAAATATCAGTGTGGACAAGCTCAAAAGGAGACTTTGCCCGATTATCCAAACGCTTTGGGAACGAGATACGAGTATGTTTCCCAAGCTGACATGACTCACACGAAAGCGATGAAAAAGTGGAAAAACGAGGGACCATCTTCTGAAACTTGGAGAGACTAGGGTGGCCCAAACGACTGTGAATGAGGAGAGGAGCATCAGTGGAAATGCAAACTGCAGGAGATGAATCCGAGGTGAGGTAATAGAGGCCTTGAGACTCACGTCCTATGCCAATCGTCTTCCCCGTACTCCGGTCCTGCAAGGTCACAAATTTATCAGAAAAGGTAATAGAACAATTAAGAGTACGAGTGATTTTGCTGATGGAAATAAGATTAAAAGGACATTTAGGAGTATAAAGGACAGAAGTGAGAGGTAGAGAAGGTAGATGAAGGGCCAAACCAATACCTTTAGCCACAGTTTGAGAACCATTAGCTAAGGTAACAGTAGGTAAAGCAGAGGTAGTAGTAATAGAGGAGAAAATATCCTTATTACCAGATATGTGATCAGAAGCTCCAGAATCTAGAATCCAAGGTCCAAGAGAAGATGTGTGGGTAAGGCAGGCAGAGGCATTACTAGGCTGGGCAACAGAGACAACAGAAGCCTGAGATGCAGAGGAGCTCGGAGGCTGAGGCAGCTGAGAATCAAAGGACTGGACCACATGGGCAGTGCGAGGAGGCCGTCCATGTAACTGATAGCAACGATCACAAGTGTGGCCAAGTTTATTGCAATAAGTGCAATGAGGACGTTGGCCCCTACCTCGGTTACCTTTGCGGCCTCCTTGAGTGGTAGTGTGAGAAACTAATACAGAAGAATCTGAAGTGCTATCAGATGGCAAAGTCTGAGTGGACGAGATACGAAGGAGGCGAGCAAACACATCATCCAAGGACAGAACTGATGAACTGCCAAGAATCTGATCGCGGACAGGCTCAAGATCAGGACGGAGGCCAATAAGAGTAAGGACCATGAAGAACTTATCAAGCTGTGTTTGTTGATCCCCAACATCAGAAGTAAGAGGCATCACAGTCAAAAACTCTTCTTTAAGAGAAGCAATCTGGCCAATATAAGTAGATAGATCCAAGTCCTGTTGGCTGAGATGGACAATAGCAGAAGTCACCTTATAAAGACGCTGGATATCATTCGTGTATAATCCTTTAGCTTGAATTCAAAATTTAAAACAAGTTTTATAGGCCCGAAGATGAAGAAGAATCTTAGGATCAACTGATTATCACAATATACTACATAACTGGGCATCTATCTTCCTCCACTGTACGCGGTCAACTTCCGGGGTATCTGTCTCCTGTGTAATCAGGTGATCCTCATATCTTTGACTCATAAACCATAGTTCAACAGAAGCTGACCAGGAAAGATAATTGTCACTGCCAACTAATTTCTCTAAAGTAATCATAGGAGATCCAGATATAATAGAGAAAAAAATAAAAGTTTTAGCAGCCATATCTACTTCAGATTGAAAAGAGCCCTAGTACAGCTCCAGATTGTGGCGTGGCAGCATCCGAAAGGTTGAAGAGGCAAGTAACAGGGTTTCTGAACAGGGTTTCTGAAACCCTAGATTTTGCCCGGGAAACCCTAGATCACTGAATGGCGAGGAAGAGGAAGCTGTAGACAGCTGGGCCTGCAGGAACCCAGCAATACGTTCCTCAATACGAAGAAAACCAAGCGACAATCCAAGAACAGTATTAAAATTCAGATCAAATCGACGGCGATGATGAACTGGAGGAGGAGGAAACCAGCCGCAATTTACAAATGAATAAAGGCGGAGACCAATTGTGCCGCTGCAGTTAGTATTCTGTGGTGTATGGTCAACTTCTCGGAGGTGTTCACTTTAATGGCGGCAAACAAAGCCACACAGAAAACTAAGCAGCGTCCGCAAGCCTTGACGACGAAGGGTTGCTCAGCTCATTTTGATTTCGGAACCACCACCCAATTGCAAGGAGGAGGAGGTACGCCAAGCTTTTGAAGACGATCCGTATGTGCACGAAGAGGATTTTGAAGGCGAAGATTTGAACAAATATTATTCATTCGAAATATCCCTCTGATACCATGAAGACGAAGAAGGAGAGAGAGAAAAAAAAAACCTTAGATTTCTTTCACTTGACTTTCGCTTGTAGCGCTTTCCCTTTTTATATATTCCACAATATATATTGTTTAAATATGCATATATATATGCACTATGTATATGTAGTTTATATATATTGTAATAGTTTTTTTAGTATTATTGTTTAAATTCTACTTGTACAATTGAAAAATTGAAAAAAAAAACTCAAAGCTAATAATAAAAGAAAAATATATTTATTTTAATTTACATCTTTATAATATAACAATATAAAATATATTCAAATTTTTAAAAAATATGAAAAATTTATATTTATAATAATCAATGAAGATGTAATAAAAAATAAGAAAAATAAATTTTAGAAATTTATATCGCTACTATTACTTCTGCTTTTGGTCCTGAGTCACGAATTCCATATGTTTGGTAATGATATTTTTTTTGTTCAAATTTTTGGTTTTTTCGTAAAAATTCATCTAATAGGACTAGAAGAGTCATTTGTATTTTTTTCCTAATTTTTTAAGGATGTCAAAACTTCTATTAATTTTGATGTCACTTTTTTTTCATATTTATAATTATATTCATAATAATAAAAATAGTTTTCAATGTAACAGCAAACTTCAAAGTCGAGGTGTTAAACGGGCCGGGCTGGCCCGACCCTTTTTTTTGAGCACAAGCGTGCCTTTGTGCCGGGCCAAGCACAGCACGGTTACTGTAACGTGCCGTGCCTGACCCGACACGGTTTAAAATAGCCGGGCCCGGCATGGCCCACAGGCACGGTAGGCCGTGCCGTGCCTTGCCGGCCTGCTCGGGCTGGCCTGTCCGTATGGTTCGGGATTCGGGGCACCGCGGGTCGGGTCGAATCAGACACGACCCGTGGTCTTTTTCGCGGGAGGGGCCATCGCGGGGTCGAGCTCAAGGGACACCCGACACTGGACGAACCCATGCCAGGTCAGGCACGGCACGGCACGGGCCAGGCACGGCACGGCTCGACTCGTGCCTAACCCGGGCACGGCACGGGCCCGGGCACGGGATTTTCCCATGCCGGGCCGGCCTATGCACGACTGAACCATGCCTCGTGCCGGGCTGGCCCGGCCCAGCCTGGTTGACACCTCTACTTCAAAGAGCTCATATTTTAGATAACATTAGAAATATAGAATCATAAGATTTTTACTAACTTAACATGTTAAATTTTTTTGCATTAGTCGGCGTCGGGTACATGTATGAATAATTATTTATTTTTAAATATTTTGATAGCTCACATATATTAGATAAAAATCTCATTATTTATGCTTAGTTAATTGAATTAAAATTTATTATCTTTAAATACGATTTTAGTAAAAGTACTATGAGGCTCATTATAAGTTATAACTACTATATTTAATTTTATTATATTTATAAAAAATTTGTAATTACTGGTAAATTTTTACCTTTGATTTTTATGATAGGTTAATACTAATGTATATGAATTTTATAATATTTTCACTTCTTTAAATATCAACTTTAGGATTCATTCAAAAATCTAAGTAATAAAATGGTGGAATAGATAATTAATATTTTAGATATTTTCTTTATTTCTTAATAAATATGTCATTTAAATATGAGTCTTTAGCATATTGTCTAAACATTTTACTTATATTATATATGTACTTTGGTATAATGTGTGGTGTTGGAGTGTATAATGATGAATACAAATTTGTCATAAAAAATAATAAAAGTCATATTTTTCCACCATATTTATTTATTATGGCCTCACTAGTTTTATTAGTCACGTAATTAGATTTAAAACATTAATAACTAATATATTTATTGAATAATATACAATTATAAAATTCTAATGATACCTCATATCAAGTTGATAACATGCATTTATTAAATATATTAAATTATAATGGTGCCTCAAGTTGAAATTTTTTTGTTCCCTAGTGCTATATACTTTAGAAAATTGTAAAATTTTTGTAGTTTGCTAGATATTTTAATAAATTTTATTGAATTTCAAATATATTTTTATTATAATGGATTAAGATTTTTTCTACGATGAAAATTGGGAAGAGGAAAGAGGAGAGGAGCGAATTAGGGAGTGATAGGAAAAAAAAATTTATTAATCCCAAAGTTGTGCAAATACAACACCTACCATATATATGATTTGAGACGACTCATATGTATAGTGCTCCCAAATAATGAAAGAGAAAAAAGAAAGTAAATAACAAATGGCTAGCTTAAAAGATAGAAATGCAGTTTGTTTGCTAGTAGGTACATAGGTATTAATTTTCAAAATGTCCTAGATCTTCTCTCACATTAAGTAGCAATCCACTTCAATATGTCATATATACCACAGAACACTGGATTAACAAAAATGAGTAAAAATGCTTGGTTGTCATATTAAAGTGTCATCGGCCTCTGAATTAGTAGGCAAAGTCTCTTTAAGAAATAGCTAAATTATTGAAGCTTACAAGTAGTTGACATTACAACAATTAACTCTACATCTCTATTAGACTTAAAAATAATTGTCTACCATTTACTTTTCAGTCATACAAAATTATTTTCAATAAAAATATAAAAATTAGTTGTCGATCTTTTTCTTTATGATCATTGAAATTAATTTTGAATTTGAATGCCTCGATATGTATATGTTTTTGATCTTTGAATAAAATCTCACTTTGTAGTTTTTTTTTTTTTAATGTCTTGAGCATTTTAAAAATTATATCAATATGAGCCTGTTTATAAGAATTTAGGCAATAATTAATCATATTGATAACACTATATAATATATGTCATGGTCACTATTATATAGTTAATTTTTCTATAATTTTGTATATCTGATATAATCAACTATTGAATTCATATTTGTAGACAAGTTTATATTTGAATTTTGAAATGAGATTCCAAGTATAATTAGATATTTGTATACTTAGTTCATCCAACATAGTATATTATTATCATAGGTAACTAAGTACCTTAGAAAGAGAGCTTGAGATCTCACCGCTATCAAAGAAAGATAAAAAATTAGAATATATAGTATTAAAATAAGAATAAAAGAGTGTAAGATAATGGATAACAAGTAGAATATATCATTGATTCTTTTTATAGGGTAATCAAAATGTTCAAGTCATTTATCTGGATCAAATGATGTGAACATAAATTAATCTGGGAATGAATTTGGATGTATCAATTTATTATGTACCTTTATGTTTGGATCATCAATAAAAACTAGCACCCTTATATATGTACATACGTATACATATATGTATGTGCGTGTGTGTATATATATACATACATGTATGCGTATATGTATATATGCATGCATGTGTGTGTGTGTGTGTGTGTGTGTACAAAATAACTATCCATGTTTATTCTAATAATGAGTTGTCATCTTAGAATGAGCTATCCAAGGTCCAAGTTCGTTTCAAGAAAGAGTTATTCCAACTCTTTCTATGAACGAGCTCTCTATGTTCCTTCCATGAATGAACTGTCTAAGTTTGTTCCACGAACAAACTACTCCAGCTCTTTCTATGAGGCAGGGCACGCTTAGCCTAGTTTTTTTGGCACCTTAAGCACCTTTTGGATGTCATCGTGCCAGGCGAGGTGCTTTTACTCGTGTATCATGGTGTTTGGGCTTTAAATATATCTTGGGTATGTCTTTAAAAATAATGCACCAAACAACAAAAAACACCAACAAATATCCTATTGCACATAGGTTTCTACTTCAATAGTGCAATGACATTACCATCTTCGTCAATAAATTAGATGTTAGACATGTCTGATGCAATCAATGATGAAAATATCGGTTTCTACGGATATATCGGTACTTAGATTTTATGGATATATCGGATATATCGAAGATATATTGGTGTGTATTTGTATATTAGTACCAATCAAGAATAGATATATCAGTCTTAATAAATATATCGATACTTAGAATTTATGGATATATCAGAGATATATCGGTGGATATATCAGAAATTTTTATCATTGGATGCAACCCACATATTAGGTATGCTCAAATAATGAATGAAAAAAAATAAACAATAAAGTAAAACAAAATCAACATAAATAATTTTAATGAGTGAAAAATTAATGTAAACTGACTTATACTAATAAATTTATAATATTACGCTGGCGTTGTCATTTCATCTTGAGTTGGCGCTAGACCTAGAGCAAACTTTGGAGCTATCAAATTGGTTGGACTCGAGTTAGATTACTTTTCTGAGATAATTTTTCTCTTGAATTAGCTTGCTTGATATATTTTTGTAAAAAAGATCACTTCGTCTAAAAATTATCATAATGTTAACTAATAAATTTAGATGTGCTTGTTGGACAACTCTTTTTTAATAGGAGGTCAATTTGGGTTTAAAAAATGTAAAGAAAGGGAATAGGTCTAGATATAACCTTTAGATCTTTATTCTGTTTAGACTTGTTGAAAATTTAGTCTTGCTTAAAAAAAGTAAAATTAATATTTATCTATACTTAATTAGTTTCGGATAAATAATATTTGTTTCTTTTTTTTGTGTACTAGAGTAACTAACAATGTTGTGTTTTCTCATTCTATGTATTAATTTTGCATTTCATTTAAAAAGTAAAATGAATAATTTTTCTATAGAATATAAGATTTGAAAAAATACATGATTAGAAAGAATACAGGAAGATAATTAATTGATGAGAAATAATATAAAAAAGATATTTAATTAATGAAAAAGAATATAATAAGATATATTTCCAAAAATTATATAGAAAACTCCTACTAAAGTAGATGTGTCAAACAAGTTGTGATGGTATTTTGTGGCCTGGTCATGTCACTGTGTTGTGCTTGCATAACATTGTATGGATCTTGTATCGTGCTGACATGGCATGACATCTATTTGACCAAACTTGACATGTCATATTTGGCTAACAGTTAGTTAGATCTATGCTGGCTCATGTTGGGTTGTGTCGAGTCATGATGCATCATGCTAGGTTTGAACAAAGCAGTGGGCAATCTAAATTGGATATGCATACTTAAAATATTTTAAGATTTTAATTTTATATTTATGCAAAAATTATAATATTATATTTATATATCAAAATAATATAATTATAGTGATAAAAATACATGTCCAATGTGTTTTACATATTTATATTGTATTATAAAATGAATTAAATCAAAATTATATTTTATAAAAAAAATTTTTATTTCAATCTAACTCATTATAATAAGTTCGTCAATATTATTATTGATATAATCAGATATCACGTGTTAGTAGCTAATCAGGTATCTCATATTTATTTTAAATTTTTTTAAGCCTTGTTAAAATACAAAGATTGTTAAATTTTTATTATTTGTTAGGTATCATAAGATATTTTGGTGAATTTCTTATTTTTTCTAATATGTGTGAAATAACTTTCATTCTCGCTTATACTATCATGTTAATTATATGATACATGGAACTAATGTGAAAAATATCATCTAATAGTTTATTTCTAATAATTTTAACAAACATACTAACGACTACTTTGTTATTTGGAGCATCAACTAAAATAATATTAAATAGATTATTATGAATATTATATTTTCTAAAAATCTTCATCATGCACTCATATATGACATAATCATCATGACAATGAATGATCCCGAGGGGTCTTAAAATTTTTTTATTAAGTTTTTATTTTGAATATAGTAGAATTTGAGATATGCAAATGATGTATTTTTATGATTAGTCCAAGTATCGGATATCACGAATATCACTTTGATATATTAATAAAAATGTATTAATTATTAATTATTTTTCTAACTTATAATATTTTATTGTGTTATTCTTTTTTATACACCTAGGAATCCTTCTTAATACAACTGGAAGTGGATCTATATAATACCGACTACTCTAAAAATCTAAATTGAAGATACATAATAATAATTAATTTGATCATATATTTTTTTCGAATGTCATTGTAGTATATGAAGAGGATCAATAAAACTAAACTTGATCAAATTTTAAAGGCTTGGGCATTCTATTAAGATTACGTAGAATCTAATGTATCATTTTTTTTTATGTATTAATTGATATATTTTTTAAGATGGTCAATGCCACATGTTACACACGCACGCGTTGGAGAGAATTTAGTTTTGACTTTAAACATTTCAGTCGAGTTATCATTATTAGCTAAATCTATATTAAATTAATTATTATTATTATTTAAATTAATTAAATTATCTTGTAACAAAATTTAAAAAACTAATAAAAAATTGTGTGCCGAAATCATCACCACATTGTATTTTTCTTTTCATCAATTCTTCTGTTTTTTTTTTAATTTACTAGCACAGGCTAGTTGTCAAAATAAATATTTAACAAAGAAAAATAAAAAAATATATATATTGACACTAAAGAATGAACTTAGAAGAGAAAAAGAGAGAGAATAGAGGAATAAAATAAGATAGAAGATAATGAAATTCAAAAATATTATATTCTCTAGTTATAGAATTTTTTTTTTATGTTAATATAATATATGCTTTTAATTTTTTTTAAATATGTAAATCGGCATAAATATGAGAACCATCGGATTTTTGTCCTTATTCTTTGGAAACTATAGGTGTCAAACGGGTCGTGCCGTGCCGGCACGATTAAAATCTAATGTCATGCATGGCATGCATGGTGGGCATGGAAAAGTGCATGGCCGTGCTCGATCATGCTGAACGGAGAAGATGCATGGGTTGTGCATATTCGCCGTTACCCGATGGTAGACAATGGCATGGCCTCGAGTGCATAGCCGTGATAGTGACGGGTGGCCGGCTCACAGTCCGGCCAATTACAATCGGACATGTGGCCAATTGCAATGGCATGACAAATTTTTTTTTTTTAATACAATCACCTGGGTGACCGCCCGACCGGGTCCCCGTCGGGCGGTCATCCGAGCCAGTTTACCGTGCCGTTGAGCCGGGCACACAAGTCATGCCTGGCCCAGCAGGGGGCATGGCTCCTGTTGGCTATGTTCAGTCCGAAGCACGCATCTGGACCCGGCTAGGCACTGCTGAACCACGCTGAACCTTGGGCTGGGCACAGGCTGCTCCGCTCGTTTGACATTTTTATTGGAAACAAATATGACAGTTACATATTTTACAAAAAAAAATTATTTTTTTAGCTGAAGTGGAAAATGATAGGCCATGCCTGTTACTTTTTGTGTCATCACCTATTACGTGAAAATCCAACAGGCACAGCCACGACATCCAAGACCATTTTTTTTTTATATATTTTAGATTGAGATCTTTTAGCACGTTGCCCATGATTCTTGACCCGTGCCCTGTCACGGGTCATATGCCTATGAACAATCCTAATGGGCCAAGCATCCGGGTTGTGCTTGATCCTGCATGAGGCACGTCTGACCATGGCTCAGAACTTCCCTAGCAATGCTTTGGGCCGACATAACCCTGGTCCAGTCACGAATCTGGATCGTGCCATGCCGGCTTGCCAAGTCAGACATGTTTAATTTGATATATGATTTTATAATAGTATATTTTTATTAAATTAGTTTTTTTTTTAATAAAATAATAATAAAAAAATCTATGACCTAGAATTGAAATAAAAAATCAAGTAAAACTTATATAATAATCGATAGATGCTATAAAATATTGAAATTCATCGAGGGTTTCATCTTTACTTGGTGTTCATACATTTGATTATATTTGTTTGAGCGTGTAGATGCCATTGGGGAGCATATTTGATATTTTTGAGGATCGAACTGGTGATTCTAATAAGATAAGAAGAGTACCCCCCCCGTCCTCTTTGTCAGCTGGATCATCATATTTTAGCAAACTCACAGATAAGCATAGAAACAATGTGTTATCGAGAGTATTTGATGTCCGATGATTATTATAGCAGCTTTATGATAGAAAGATTTTTAAAAAAAAAATAATTAGAAATTGTGTTTTATGCTTTTTTTTTTTTTTATTGTTTCTTGTTTCTTTGATAGTTGCTGGTGGAGAACACGGAAATGGGACTATTCCTGAGGGAGAAGGAAATAGTAAAGGACCTGAAGAAGGCCCACATTACTCTTGCTCACAAGAGAAGCCACGGCGTGACGGGGGTGGCCAGTTACGGTGTTTTCCTAGACCGAAACGTGCCGGTGGAACTAACTGCCCTCGTGTTCACGAATCAAATGGCTGCTCTAGAAGCCCGGGTTGGGAGCATTGATGGTGAACTCGTGGTCTCCAAAAACGAGTGGCCGCACATCACAATTTGGACAGCAGTGGGAATTGCTCCCAAAGAGGCCAACACCTTGCCCAGCCTCCTCCTCCAAGGTAAGGCACGCAGCTCTGCCATTGACCCGCCCAGAACCATCTCCGGCAAAGTTCAATTTTTTTGATTTTTTTTTTTTCTTCTTTTTTGCTGAGCTTTGTATTTGTTTGTTTATGGGAAAAATTTTGTAGCTAGCCTATCATCGATGGATGAGAATCTGTATTTTCTTTCTTTTTTTGTTTTCTAAAGCTTATTTTCCAATAACCAATTATAATATTTGTAATTTTTTTTTGCTATCTTTAATTGTAAAAACGAAGGTAATTAATGACCAATTATTGCTGTATTGATATCTCTGCAAATAAACTAAAGAACGAAAACTATTATTTGCCAACTACTTTATAGCATATGAAATGATCAAAATATATGTTTTCATGATAAATTTGCAATTGTTATATACAATTTGAATTTCTCAATGTTATTGTGTCCAATTCTTTGGGCTTTTGTGATGACATTTTATTGTCTTTTTTTTTTTTTTTTTGATAATTAATAGTTTTTATTATCAAAAATTTCTGTACAACCTAAGTGAGATTAAAACTGTTATATTCTTGCTGAAAATAATATAAATTTCTGTTTTGATTAAAACTATTATTTTCTCTTTGTAGTCTTTTATTCTTTTATCGTCAGATGTGATATGCAACTGGAGCAGAAGATGTTTTCTGAAGATTGTTATTAGGTGTTTCAGCTGAATAGAATCTTTTGATGATTTTAAAGCCCAAATAGATTGAGCCTATTTCTTCCTTGAGATCTATCCAGATTTTTAACGCATGCAAGATGTACTTAGAAAACCAATACTCAAAAAAAAAACATGTTGAAAAAATTCTATCTGATCGCAGAATTCACAATTTGTACTGCTTGGCATTGAAAATGCTTGATTTTTGGTCCTAAGTCTTCCGTGCTTGACAATTCATAAATTGATTGCATGCTTTGGTACATGATTTTTTATTCAATTAACTTTGGTCCAAGCTTTCTCTTTTTTATTATCGGTTCCAATTAAAAATTTATAGGCAGTTAAAATAATTGTCATTTTTGTCCCATGCATTCAATAGAATTCCAACTTATTCTTTTGAACCACTTTTGATAATCAATATATTCCTAATGGAGATTAGGATTTTCAAGATGGAGAGTCTTATTTTAATATCTAGTATTCACAAATATTTTGAGAGTTGAGGTATAAATGATGAACTCACTTAATTCAAAGTGAGTCCTTATCTATCCGTCATAGTGTTTTAATGAAGTATATCTTATTCCATGTAAATATGTTTAGAATACCAAGGCCTTTAAGGTAAGTAGGCAAGCATATCTTCTCCTAAGAGACCTTCAGTGTATATCTACCTGTTTTTGGTCCTCCACATAAGAATCTTCTGCATGCTGTTTTAATTGCATTTATTATGTAATGAGGGAGGATAATGACTGAGAACGAATATCCTTCAATCTCTTGTACAATCATGCATAGGAGCTTAAGTCTTACGATAATTGAGAGGATTTTCCTAGCCCATTAATTAATGGCCTAGGTAATTTTAGCCTGCAAAATCAAAAATTGAGAAAATTTTAACCAACTTGAAGAAAGTGAAACTCCCAGAAAAATGAAGGAAAGAATGTATTCCTCATATTCGATTTGGAGGAGTTCACATTCAGACTCGATATGTCAAGAAATGCTTTAAGTGTACCTAGAATTAAAGTAGCAGAAGGCAAGTCACCTCTAGAGAATATGATTAGATCATCCGCATACATTAAGTGAGATATTTCTAGAGGAGCACATCCCGGATAAAATGAAAATTTGTCTATGGTTGTTGCTTTGAATAGCTATCTCGAGAAATATTTCATACACTATGCAAAGAGATGGGAGGGCATGTGGTCTCCTTGTCTAAGGCCCCTATTTCCTTTGAAAACCCCGTGAGGTTGCCCATTAATCACCACCAAATAGGAGGTTATGCTAATGCATTCATAGATAATCTCTATGAAGTATTTAAGGAAGTTTAGGCCGGTTAGGACTTCTACTAGAAATCCTCATTCAATGGTATCGAAAAACTTTTGTATGTCTATTTTTTAAAAAACATATGGGTGAGATCTTTTTTCTCGCATATTTCCTAATCAAGCTTTGGGCATTGAGGAAATTGTCATAAATTTATCTTCCTTTTACATAAGCTCCTTGAGCTTGGTTTATTATGCCACCAACACCATTTTTAACTGTGAAGCAATAAGTTTTGCTATTATTTTATAGATCACGTTACAACATGATATATGTTTATAATCATTGACCATGATCGCATGAGAGGATTTGGGAATAAGAGCTATGTAGGCATAATTAATATATCTTAGCATTCTTCTAGAGTGAAAGAAGCTATTTATAGCATTAGTCACATCACCTCTAATATGTTTCCATGCTGCTTTGTAAAATTTAGCTATAAACCCATCCAATCCAGAAGATTTTGAATCACCCATTATAAAAACTGCATTATTTATCTCTTCAAAAGAAAATAATAGAGAGAGCAACCTACATTCATCTTCATTGAGTTTGTTGTCATTGTTAATTGTATGTGCATTGATTTCAACTCTAGTGCTGGACGTAGCCAATAGAATCTTGTAATATGAGATGAAACTCTATGCTATCTCTTCCTTAGGTGTCGTGTATTCTTCATCCTCTCTAACAATAATGATAATTTTATTCTTTTGCAGCCTAAAGCTGGTTAGAGTGTGGAAGAACTTCATGCATTTGCCACTCTGTTTGAGATAATTTATGTTGGTCTTTTGTCTAAGGAAAAATAACTCTGATTCTTCTAGTTTCATCAACTTGACTCTAAGTCCTAATTCCTCCTCCCTCAACACCGGATTATAAGACTTTAGGAGCTCCTTTTAGATTTGTTGAAGAGCATCTTTGGTGAATATCATTCTAACACTAATGTGTCCAAAATGATTTTCGTTTAATTTTTTTTAAGTCTCCTTCAATAACTTCAATGTTTTGACCAATCGAAACATCATGAATCCAATAATATTTTCCTTCCAAAATTTTAGTAACGTTGAAGTGAACTCTTTGTGAGAGAGCCACATATTACAAAATTTAAAATGAATTAACCTCACCTTTTCAGTAATTTCAATGGTCATGATCATTAGGTAGTGATCAGAGAAGATTCCAAGTGAGAGAAAACGAGCATGACTATCAAAATGAAAATTGGCCCATTCATTGTTGACCATTGTCATGTCAAGTTTGCTTAAGACTCTACCTTTGTCCATGTGAAATAATTTCCAAAGAAAACCAGATCCTCAAGATTCAGCAAGTAAGTACATTTAAGAACATCTTGACACTCACAGTTAGTAATGATTCTACCTCCAACCTTATCAAGCCCGGAGAGGGAGGAGTTGTAATCTCCTATGACAGCCCGTGAAGATGAGTCAGTCTTCCCTATTTCAATTATGTTTTCCCGGAGTGTCCTATTAGTAATAGAATGAAGGTCGTAGATAATTGACAGTCTAAAAGATATTCTCCTCTCAATGTCCAAAACATGCAGGTAAACATATTGTGGTGAGAGAGAAATAATATTTATATATGTGGTATAATTGTCCTATAATAGCAAAATTCCTCCATTCTTGTGACAAGAAAAATTATCTAATGCTTTGAATCTCCTAAATTTTATTTTCATAAGTCATTCTAACTTTTCGCAACTTAGTTTAACCTCAATAATGACAAAAATATCAATCGAGTGTGCCTTGAAGACTTAGCCTGAGGACTTCTTTTTTTTTTTGATGGGGCTGTTAAAACCCCTTAGGTTCTAGCAGGCAATCTTCATGAGATTACCAATGTGTTGTAGTAGCATTGGGCCATTATGCATCGAGTAATGTATCATATAGCACACATTAACCAAATTCCCTTTCACGATACCCAAAAGTGTTGGATGGGGGAACCCCTTACATAAATCTCTCACCTTTCCAAAGCTAACATGCAGTATAAACATACATCCATTGATTACAGAGAAACATATCTTTATTTCAAACATGGCCCTTAACAAGAGACCCAGAGGGCCTAGAAAACCTCAGAATTTTTAGTGCCAGCATGCGGTGAATCCCATGCAATCATACATATCAAAATTTCTTAGCATACAACATTCGAGTATAAGACATCCAATGAATTACCTTCAGTTTATTCGAGGATAAGACATTGTGCGTCACTTAGAATTAGGAAATCTACCCTCACCATCCCTGGGGATGACCCGTTAACATCATAGTACAAAGCCATTATCACCACCCTTACTTCCAGCATTTTCCAGTGCCAGCATGTGGTGATACCCAAGAGAAACCCCATGCATTCATACAAGTCACAGTAACTCATTGTACCGCAAGCAGAAATCGACCTCTTTTTGTCGGTGCCCATATGTGTTGGATAGAGAGTACCCTTACATAATCCATCCCGAACTCTGCATGCCAAAATATAGCTAACATGTACAATTTAACAGATATCAACTCTATGGCAGACATAATTCCTCTCATCCTCTCCCTGCTATCATCTAGCATGTACAATTCATTTATATACATCAACCTAGGAACAACCTTTAAAACAGACGAGCCTATAAGAACCTCTATTCAGTGCCAGAGTGTAAAGATATACCCCATACAATCACACATCATGCATTTTTCCCACTCATCTTAAATCATTAGAACGTTCAAGGGTAAGTCCCAGTGGGCGAATTAGTGAATGGGGTGATAGTAGGAAGTACTTGGGTATCTTGGTGTAGCTCCATGATGGTTTTAGGGAGCTCAAGTACCTGTCCCATGCTGGACAGTAAACATGAGGTATTGTATCAACCTTCATGTAAACTACCTAACAGAATAGGGACAGAACCTTTGGCAAGTGCGCCAAGGTTTTCAGCATTATCCTTCCTCCATCAAGTAATTATGGGGGCCTCAAACAAGTTCATCGACAAGCCAACTATACCAAGAGGTGCTCCCGCCGCTCCCGAAAAACCCCTTAACAAAAGCACTGAGGAACCACAGACTCCCTCCCTACTCCATCCTCCAATATTGCAACATGTGTTCCTCCAAGATAAAAATAATGAAATAAAGACACATATCTTAGTTTTTTGGGGCCTAAGAACCCCTTTATGACTTTTGTGCTAGACCATTAGGGGCAATGCCCTTTGAGACTGGATCTTTGGATCTTCCTTTTTTTCAAATGTTCAAGGATGGACCCTCCTTTGAAGTAGCTATTTCTTTCTTTCTCTTTGTTTTGATAATGTAAAACCTTCATTATCTCCTTGTTTTGATAATGTAAAGCCTTCATTATCTTTTTGTTTTGAAGATAACTTTTCTCTTTCTCTTGTTCTGAAGAGACTACTTCATCAGCATTATGAGACATTTGCTCCTTTTCCAAAGGAAATTCAGCTTCATCTTTCTTTAAGTCGGAAGTAGTGGGGCTGGAAGGAGCCTCAAGCTCATTTGCTAAATTTTTAGCTTCACTTCTCATCCGACAAACATTTGTTAAATGACCAAAAACATAGCAAGATTTGCAATACATGTGTGGATTTTCATAAAACACGGGATGGGGGATTTTAGAACCGTCCAGGAAAATCAAATTGATTTCAGTAAAGAATTCACCATTTAAATCTATTTCCACCAGCACTCTTGCGTATGCTATTTTATAAATATTAAAAGTCAATTTATCCATGTGAAGTGGCTACCCAATACAGCTTGTTGTTTTACTCAAATCGATTGGGTTCCAAAGATGAATTGGGAAGGTAGGAAACTTTATCCATAAGGGAATCTTTGTCATCCCCTTTAAGCCATAATTAAATCCCATTAAAAGTAGCTTCACATACAATGCCCACCCAAACACTAAGTAAAAGCCAGAATTAAGGATGTCTTCCATTTCTTTGGGGTTTTTGAATTTAAAGATAATTCAACCACTTGGGTGATGGATGGCCTGAGTGATTGTTTTTCAATGTTCTTTCATAAACCTTTTATGGAGGAATTGTCCAGGATTTCTAGTCACAAAATATCCTACCAAATAATTCTTCCAATGCTCTATTCATTGAAGAACATACTCCTCTTCGAAGTAGGCATTGCCAGGTAGTTTGGGGAGAAGATAGGAAAGCTTTGTTGAATTGGCAAGAATTTGATTTCCATAGAATAAACTACTTCGAGTGACCTTATTCTTCCCAAAAGTTTTATGGGGGCTATAGGCATCCTCATTAATCTGCTGGTTAACAGAGTTATGCCTCCCACATATATTCAATTTAGGGGCAGTGAATCTTTCTGTTCCTGCCTCCAAGCCTTTGTTATTAGGTAACAGGGCTTGAGGCCGATCTTTAGCATAGGTTTTCCTTATATGGAAAGTATTCATATCGCTAGAGTCATCTATCGAGAGTGTTACATTCTTTTCATTATTTTCTTTGTGAAAAGCATCATTCGGAGCAGAGGAATTATGTGAAATATTATTCGGCAAGGAGAAATCATGAAAGTCATCATCAACCTGACTAGGTAACATGTTGTTGTTGCTCGGAAAGCCATTAAACTTACTGCCATTAAACATCATTCGGGAGTTCATTCTTATCACTCGAGGCATCGGTGTGGTTGCCAATATCATAAAATTTGTTGTTAATACCACCTGACTAAAGATTAGGTTGAGAGGCACATGATTTGACAGAAATCTTATCATATATAATTTGTTGACTGCTTCCATTGCTGATGACGTATTCTGTTGCATCAGAATTGTTCTCGGAGCATAACACCAATCTCCTTCAGATTCGTCTCAGGGAAACGCCGGCACATTTCTATAGTCTTGGATGAGTTCTAGAGGGTTTTCTAGAGAGACATCAGGAGAGGCAGAGGCATCGGGAGAGGCAGAGACATCGGGAGAGGCAGAGGCATCGGGAGAGGCACAGGCATCGGGAGAGGCACAGGCATCGGGAGAGGCACAGGCATCGGGAGAGGCACAGGCATCGGGAGAGGCACAGGCATCGGGAGAGGCAGAGACATCGGGAGAGGCAGAGACATCGGGAGAGGCAGAGACATCGGGAGAGGCAGAGACATCGGGAGAGGCAGAGACATTAGAAGAGGTAGAGAGACAACGGAAGAGGCATCGGGGATGTGTTGGGCTTCAGCTTCATCCGGTTCCATTTTTAAAGTGGCCGGTCCCGTTGTATCCATTTAAGATGAAAATTAAAAAAATCACAACACGCGATTAGTTTCTAAGTGCAGAAACTAATCTCTATTGTTTGATCCAAGCCGCCTATCTAGGCTGGGTTTTCGAAAAAAAAATGAGGAGATTAGAGTTTGGGGGGGGGGGGGGGGTTTGGGAGAAAACCGGGAAGAAGAGAGAATGAAATGTTACTACCTAGATTGGCACTCACATAGGTTATGCCATGCTATCAAATATGTAAATAATGCACACATACCTTGCATATATGCCTCAATGCACACACACACACATTAAACGTGCACCCAGGTTCACACAAAAGCTACCTTGCTTATATATGCATATGCACTCACACACACATTCACACAACATTAAATGTGCACCCGAATGCACACACACAAGCTAGCTTGCTTATACATGTATATACACACACATGTGCACACACAACATTTCATATACACCTAAATGGGCACACATGCCTATACACTTGAATATACACTTGAATGCACACATATTTATGAGTGCATGCATACATACACGCACACACACTCATGTGCACACTGCCTGAGTGCATCTACATCTAAATGTGCATCCACACTACCTTGTTGGGCTGAATACTTCAGATCTATTTCTATATTTTTTTTTAATTAATAGAATCAGTTTGTTTGTTTACAGGCTTGGATTCAACAATGTAATTACGTTTTGATTGTTAGAAAAATGATGATATTTTGTCTAGTAGCTTTTAGAATCACATAATATCATCCAACCTCAAAATCTACAATACACAATTTGCACACCAACAAAAAGCAAACAATAGCACACCAACAAAAAGCAAACAATAGCACACACACAACAAAAACACATCACACTCTCTTCGCAGCTAAAATAGTAGCTATACAATCTACACAAAGTGCATACATTTTAAACCAATAATAATATATACAATGTAGTGTGTGCTCACTAGTTTTATAATCTGCACACACAAAGTGCACAAACTATGAGCCAATAATAATAACACACACTACACAATATAAATAAACACAACATAATTGAAAAGTATGTATGCACACACACACGCACATGCTCTCACACACACACACACACAAATACATATATATATATATATAACAACACACACGTTATATATAAATGTACAAAAAATTGTCGGCTGCAAACTATAACTGTGGAGAATTAAATCTGTAAAAGAGGCTTTTTATTCTGATTCTATTTTTTACAAATAATACAATGATTTATTTATAGGCTATAATTTGACTTCATAAAACTAAAAATTAAAAATCATTATCACCCATAAGAGTAATTGCTGACTCTTGACATTTCACCTTCCGCATTAAAAAAAGACATTTAATGTTTAATTAACAAAACTCTTCCATCAACTAAATGCTTCTGCCATCTTTCATGCCAAGCAATCTTTTGCAGTTGTCGAGTAGTATCATAGATAGCAGTTTCATGGAGATATCCATGACTTGGTCCCGACTTGCCACGTATACTAATTTCATATTTCCATCATTCACTTGATCTCGGATGAAGTGGAAGCGAACATCAATATGTTTGCTTCTCTCATGATTTACTAGGTTCTTGCTCAACGCAATTACTAATTTGTTGTCAACTCGTATCTTAGTTGTACCGAATTGTTCTTGCTCCATCTTTCCCAACAAATTTCTGAGCCATATAGCATGACGTACACACAAAGATGCTGCCACATATTCAGTTTCACATGTCTAGAGTGTCACGATTAGTTGCTTCTTTGAAAACCAGGTAAACACCGTGTCACCCATAAAAAAAACACATAACCCGATGTGTTTTTTCTATCATCTAAGTCTCTACACCAATCACTGTCGGAGTACCCGACCAACTTGTAATCTGCCGCATTTGTATAGAATAACCCGAGTGACATTGTTCCTTTGATGTACAGTAGGATTCGCTTTAACGTCTTCCAATGTGAATAGACTAGGTCCCCCATGAACCGACTTACAATGCTGACAATGCAAGATCTGGCCTTGTGCATGTGAGATAACGAATGCTTACCACTAGACTCTGGTATTTGCTTGCATCAACTCGTTCTCCTCCATTAAACTTAAAGAGTTTTGCACCTGGTTCCATTGGTGTTGAAACTGGATTTCAAAACTTCATTATGTACTTCTTCAAAATCTTCTTTGTATATGCCTCCTATGATACAAAGATATCCGTTTTTCCTTGTCTTACCTCTAGACCAAGAAAAAACTTCATCAAGCCCAAATCTATCATCTCGAATTCACGTGTTATTGTGCTCTTGAATTTTTGTATTATTTCGTTATTATTCCCCATAAAAATGAGATCATCGACATAAAGAACAACAAATAACATATTATATCCACTCTTCTTCACATAAAGGGCTTGTTCGTAAGGACATTATTCAAACCCGTTCTCTTTGAAGTATGTATCGATATGAGTATTCCACTCCCACGATGCTTGCTTTAACCCATAAAGTGCCTTATTCAATTTTAACACCTTTTCTTCTCCAATTTTCATGTACCCGGGTGGTTGTTTAATATAAATTTCTTCTTCAAGCACACCATTCAAGAATGCTGACTTGACATTCATTTGTAATATCGGCCATTAGAATTGAGATGCTTATGAAATGAACAATTTGATTGTCTCCATTCTTGCAACGGGTGCAAACACCTCATCATAGTCAATTCCCACCTTTTGCTTGTCCTCATTTGCTACAAGTTTCGCCTTATACTATTTTATCTCCCCTTGAGCATTCACATTTCTCTTAAACACCCACTTGACATTAATGAGCTAAGTTCTTTTCGACAATTCTGCTAACTCTCATGTGTTGTTGCGATCTATTGCTTTAATCTCCTCGTCCATGGCAGTTTTCCACTTCTTGTCTTGCACCACCTGTTCAAAACTTAAATTCTCGGTATCCACCAAAAGATATACAAGGTGTGCCTCATTTGTTGAATCATGCAAATCTTGTAAGCTTCGCATCTTGGATTGTCGTGGTTCATCTTCATCATTAATGGTTTTAGAATTTTCTGGTATAATTGTTGGCAAAGCAGTTGATGATTCTCCAACTTCGATAATATCCTCTGTTATTTTATTCCAATCTCATTCATTTGCTTCATAAATTTATGCATCACAGCTCACTAGAATCTTCTTGCTTATCGGGTCGAATAGCTTATATCCTTTTGTTTTCTCATCATACCCAATAAAAATATATATTTTGCTTTTGTCTTCGAGTTTTGTTCTTCGCTGATCCGACACGTGTGCATAGGCCAAACTGCCGAATACTTTGAGATGAAAAACTGTCAGTTTTTGTCTGCTCTATGTCTCTTGTGGTGTTTGATCATACAACTTAGCATGCATACATCGATTTTGAACATAAACGGTGCATTGCACGGCTTCCGCCCAAAATTCTTTTGGCATTTCTTACTTATGAGCATTAACCAAACCATATCAAGAATAGTCCGGTTCTTCCTCTCGGCCACACCATTTTGCTGTGGAGAGTACGATGCGGTTAGAAATCTTCTTATGCCTTGCTCCTCATAATATTCCATGAAAACCGACGAAGTATATTCGCCACCTCTATCGGATTGTACAGATTTAATGTATCTATCAGTTTCCTTTTCCACCAATTTTTTGAACACCTCGAATGCTTCGGATATTTTTCTCAAAAAATAATCTCAAGTTTTTCGTGATAAATCATTAATAAATGAAATAAAATACCTTTTGTCGCTGAAAGATTCAGGGGTGATTGGTCCACATATGTCGGAATGAATCAACTCAAGAGGTTGCTTAGCCCGATATTCTGCCTTCTTTTGAAATGATATTCTTGCATGCTTTCCGAGCACATATTCTTCACAAAATTTTCCCTCATATTCCATGTTCGGTAGTCCGTGCACCATGTTCTTCTTTGCTAACTTGTTTAGGCCTTCATGATGTAGGTGACCAAAACGGAGATGCCATAGTGACGCCTTATCTTCCACGTTGACTTGTAAATATTTTTCTTGTACACTTCTCAAATTCAGCTTGTACATCTGATTTCTTCCCATTTCAACTTGTGCGACTGAACGCCCTTGCTTGTCTTTCAATAGTAATATCCAATCTTTCATAAAAATCAAATATCCTTTCTCCATGAATTGCTACATACTTAAAATATTTCTCTTGAGGTCTGGTACGTAATACACATATCGAATTGACTCAATGAAACCATTTTTTTGTACATAATAAATCATACCTTGGCCTTTTACCTCAACCTTCAAGCCATCTCTAAATGATATAGATACAGCTTTAACCTTTCACATCTCTTTGAAATAATGCTCGTTCATGCACATATGGTTGCTTACAGCCATGTCGAGGTACCACACTGTGTCGTTGTCGGTGTTGACTTTGTTATATGCCATTAAGAGAAAACATTCTTACACTTCATCTTTCGTGGCTAGGTTGGTTTTCTCTTCCATCTTTTTCTCGACTTGATATTCTTTTACAAAATGCCCCACCTTTCCACAATTGTAATATTTATCGGAATTGTAATCCTTCGCATAGTGACCATATTTGTCACACTTGTAGCATTCAAGTTGGAATAATTTGACTGACCACCTCTTCCACGACTTCATCCTCTTTCACACTAATTTTGTTGGTTTGAGTGTCCCTTCTCCTCATGATACCCTTCTTGACCGGGGTTTTTCCCATCGTGACTTTTTTCTCGACCAATACGGCCACGCCATTTACCTCAAAAGTTTTGCGAATAGAATATCTTTTCATCATTGATCGATGCTTTGGATTGAAGTGTCTGCTCAAGTGTCTCATCCTCCTTCTTATGATATTCATGTGCCATTAGGGAACCTGAAAGCTCGTCGACCATGAACGTTGCTAGATCTTTTGAATCTTCTATGGCACATACCACATTCTCGAAACTGTCAGTTAACGACCTCAGAATCTTTTCCACGGCCCACGCATCGGATAACTTTTCTCTGTCACAGTTGAGTTGATTCACCATGGTTTGAACACACGTGATGTAATCGGACACACCTTCTGACTCCTTCATCTTCATGCCTTCCAACTCATTGCGAAGAGTTTGAAGACGAACTTATTTAACTCGATTGCCTCCTTTGTACGTAGTATCCAAGATGTCACACGCTTCTTTTAAAGTTTTCGCATTCACAATCTTCTCAAAGCCCGACTCATCAATAGCTCGGAACAACATGTACAATGTCGTCTTATCTTTTGATCGCATTTCTTTCAATGTCTTATTTTGAGCTGCCGTATATGCTACGGTAGATTATGGTTCTTCGAAACCTTATTGAACCATCTCCCAATAATCCACGAAACCGAGAAGAACTTTCATTTGGATGCTCCAATTCTCGTAGTTCACCTTCATTAATCGGGGCAGCGATACGTTATTGATTATACTCCCCATCCACTCCGAAACCAATTTGTAAAAAAATATTGTTGGCTGCAAACTATAACTGATGAGAATTATTTCTATAAAAGAGGCTTTTTATTCTGATTCTGTTTTTTACAAGCATTACAATGATTTATTTATAGGCTGTAATTTGCCTTCATAAAACTAAAAATTAAAAATTATTATCACCCATAAGAATAACTGATGAATCTTGATATTTCACCTTCCACATTAAAAATAGACATTTAATATTTATTTAACAATGAACACTAATACATACACACGAAATTGAGAGGAGTAGAAATAAACTTGTTCCGAGAATATAAAAAGATCGCTGAACCAATGAATAGATGAGAGAGAAGTGTAGGCGAGACCCACACAAAAACTTCCCTCAATGGTTTGTATGTGATGTAAATCAATTAGTATTTTGGTCTAGGAACATTCTCTCTATCAGACTAATTGACTTGTGGGTGCACTGAGTATAAGTCACTATGAGGTAATTTGACATATAGTTAAAATGAATCACTTCACCATATGAAAGATCAAAGCTAAGTTATCTATTTAATCTTGTTTGGTATTGTCCATTGCCTAGACATCAAGATTAAAAGGAACTGATCTATTTGGATGAATGATGAATAATATACATATTGTCTTCGAGGCATGTTATTCATAGTATATCTGATTAATGACGAATTCATTTTAATAATTGGTTGAGGGAACCAATTCTTGAAATATAATTTAAAAATAATCAGCACATTGTAAATTTTCAAGGCTTTAAAAATACCTTTCAATTTACTTGTCACTATTCTCAAAGAAAACAAACTTGATGAAATGAATTATATAGATTGGAAAAAAATCTAGATATTGTTATGACTATTGAGAACAATAAGTTTGTACTCAAAGAACTATGCATGAACAAACCTCATGTGTTAGCAACTAAGGTAGAAACCAAGCCCCATAAGAAGTGGGTAAAAGCTGATGAGATATCTAGAAATTATATTTTAGTTTCTATATCAAATATACTCCAACATTAGCATCAGTCCATGCCTACGTCCTATGATATGATGTCGAATCTTAATAAAATATTTGGGGATCAAACTTATTTCACTAGGCAGAAAGTTATGAATGATATGATGAATACACTAATGGCTAAAACTACCCTAGTTAGTAAGGGATCATGTTTTGAAGATTATTGGCCTTCTTAATGAGATCCTTGAAACTAAAATTGATAGGGATCTCCAAATTGATATCATTCTCTAGTTACCAGATTCATATAAGCAATTTTTCTTAAGAGTATGATATAAATAAACTAGATTAGATATTGACTCAATTACTTAAGAAATTGATATCATCTAAGGGTTTTATCAAGTCATCTCATTTCCTTGTTACTAAAAAGGCTTCTTCTAAGCTGAAAGGTTAGAAGAAAAAAAAATTTTAGAAACATGTTCATGTTCTCTAAGTAGCTCCTAAATTATAAATGAAAATGAAAACAAATCAAATGAAATATATTTTCACTACATGCAATCATAACATTAGAAAAAGTAATGCCCAATTTATCTTGGTAAAGTGAATATTCCAAGTAAATCTCATTCACTAGTAATTGAGACATGTTTAGTAGTAGTATCTATCAATAGTAAGTGTATTAATATAATAGCCACTAATCACATTTGAAATTATATGTAGTGATTCTAGAAAACTAAACAACTAAGTGAGGAAAAGAGTAACCTACACATGGGCAATACTATAAAGGTGGTAGCTATTGCTATAAAAAATTATAATCTTTATTTTAAAAGAGATAGAACTTTAATTTAAAAATAGTCTTTAGAAGGAATTTGATTTATGTTTCCAATTTGGTTAATGATGGATATTCATTTCTATTCTAAGATTTTGTAATAATCTATTTGAATAAAATGTTTATCTATTCTAGTTTATTAAAAGATAATCTTTATATTATTAATGATGTCGCTCTTCTATTGCAAGGATATGAATTTAATAATACTAATGTCTTACCATATAAGAGAAAGTAACCTTCCCAAGTGAACCAAACGTATCTTTGGTACTTAGGCTTAGGTCATATAAATCAAAAATAGATCTCAATGTTGTTAAGGATGGATCTCTGGGTTCTTTGAAAGTGGAAATAATTTCGATAAGTAAGTCTTACTAAAAGAAAAATGACCAAATGGTTTTTTATGGATAAGGACTATAAAGCCAAGGAATAACTAGAATGGGTTTATTCTAATTTGTATAGACCGATCACTATCCAAGCAAGAGGTAGCTTTGAGTATTTCATCACATTTATTGATGATTACTCAAAGTATTGATATATTTATTTGCTACATTATAAGTCTGAAGCATTTGAGAAATTCAAAGAGTATATGTTAGAAATAGAGAAGTGTCTCAATAAATATTTTAATACACTATGATATATTCATGGTGGAGAGTATCTCTTGGGAGAATTTTAGGACTACTTATTAAAATGTAGGATTACATCCCAATTGCCTGCACCCTGGTGTTCCGCAACAAGATGGTGTGATAGAAAAAAGAAATATAACTCTTGTGGGCATGATAAGATCGATGATGAGTTATTCAGAAATATCTGATTCTTATTGGCCCTTGGATATGGATTATAAATAATGGTTTATGTTCTAAACTTCATATCATCTAAGTCAGTACATGTTACTCAAACTAATTTATGAACTTCGTATCATCCCAATAGTAGCACATGATTTCAATAGGTCTATCTTGACTATAGGGAATGATTATTTTATATTGACATATAAAATAAAAATACATCATCATTATTATGAATAATATTACTCTTAATCTTGAAATAATTAATAAATATATGATATTGTTATTAGTTATTTTGATTCACAAAGAGCGATATCTATAAATATATTAATAAACTCGGTGAGTTGGATAACTTTATCAATTACATGGTAAATATTATTTATTGATGGAATATTTGTCCTATAAAATGGATTGATGATACCCCTTTGAGATTACTTATATATTTTGATATTGTCAAATCTTACAAGTAAATTTGATTTGTACTATCAAATAAGTTAAGTGGGATATCTCAAAGAAATAATAAAATAGATTGATTGAATTAAATTATCAGTAATTCATTCGATTGAAGGACAAATGTAATATTAACATGAAGAAATTAAATAAGTGTTAAATAACAACAAGCTCGAATAATTTTAAATAAGTGAGGAAATATATTTATAATTCTATAGTATAATGAATAATAATTAATATAAATGGTATAATATAATCTATATTGGGAGCCCTAAATTTTATTTGAGCTAGGATCTCTTCCATAGCCAATCTAGTTCCATTAAAAATTTTTAAATTATAATTAAAGATTTCATTTATTTGTTTAGAGTGTATATATATGCATAAAATCAGGATAATTAATTCGATTGAAATTATATTAATTAATCTTATTTATTGATATGAATTAAAATCAAATTAATTATTTGATTATATATATATATATATATATATATATATATATATAATAAAGATAATATTTATATTAGTAATATAAATATAAATTAAAAGGGAAAATGTCACATCACTTTATAAAAGTGATGTGATATTATATTTTAATATTATTTTTTGCTTTTTCAATTTATATTGGCAAAATGGAAGAACAACCTATATTGTTTTTCTTCCTAGCAACGACAGAGCAAGCAATACAATAGAAGAGTCTTGGAATATAGAGAGCACATGAAATCAATGTATGTAGTAAAAGATTCTACAATAATTTTTTCCCATAACAAAAATTGTAAATAATTTAACACCACAAGCAATATCTTGATCAAAGAATTCGAAAAACTAAAGCTATATGTGATCAAGGCATTATTGAGTTACTTTTCAAGAAAAAAAAAAGGATGATTCTAGCACTTCAATATTAAGTTGAGACTCATTTTATTTTGTTATTTTAATAATTTTTTAGCTTTTTGTGATTTTTATACAAATTCTTCATATGTATTGCATAACCAAATTTGTAAATGTATTATAGGTGAAAAATTATGTGCAGCAACTAATTTTTTTGTTACATTTCTTTTTTTTTTCTTATGTTTATGCATCAATTCAATAGCATATGAAAAATTAGGAGAAATAATTATGAAATTACATATTAGAATTAAAATTAAAAATTATCTTGCTTAAAATGCTTACTAAGTTACAAGGAGTAAAAAAAACTAACAATGATATTTGAAACTATTACACAATAGTATTTGCAGAGAAAGTGTCAAGTGTTTTTATTTCAACTTAATAATGGTGATTTTCTATGTGTCAATGAAGTACAATACACTTTTTAAATCAACAACGTTATCTTCTATGACACTTTCTAGAAGGCCATTACATACAATAAGTTATTTGTTGTTCAAAAGTATTGTGGTTCATGTCTTCTTCTTATAAAGGTGAAAATTATAAGTTGAAAATTTTCTCTAAATATATAAAAAAGTATGAAATAAGATTGAAACTCCCATGACCAAAGATACTATAAAAAAATGTGGCTAAAATAAAGAACTAATTTATTTGACATACATGTAGGATCATGCTCCATACCATAAATGTGGCAAATAGGTTTTGGGGAGTTCACATGACCTATTGATTTCCTAATGAAAAACTTAGCTTTGTATCACCCTTTCAGATATTTTGGAAGATAGAGCTACAAAAAAGACACTTCAAAAAGTTTGGATGTTATTATTATGTTTTTTTTCCCATATGAATCACTTAGCATGCTTGATAAGAAGCTATTTAATTTCACCTTCATAGTCTACAATAGTCATAGAAAATGATGAAAATGGTTTGATTCCATAAATAGTCATTTCACTCATTAAAAATTATATTATTTAATGAAGCATGTTTTTGGTTATCACTATAATCGATAACACTTATATATTCAAAATAATAAAGAAAATAATTATGAGAGAAATGGTTCATCGAATAAATCCCAAGTTTGAGAGAGAGAAAATTTTGAATATTTAAAAAATTATAAAAGAAACACTAGTTTAGAAAAAAAAATGTTGAAAGTATAATATATGTTGAAGTGAAATAAAAAAAACTGAAAGAAAGGACAAGCCAAAACAATAATCAACTTGATTAGGAAAGAAACAAAAAAGTTCAATCCAAGTATATTAATCTTTCTTTTGGTACGGAAAATCAGCAATTAAAGAGGCTAAGAAAGCGGATTGGAGAAAGGTCAGAGAAGATCAGAAAAAATTTTAATTTTTTTAATTTTATTTAATTTTTATTTAATTTTTATTTAATTTTTATTTAATTTTATTTATTTTTTATTTATTTTTTATTTAATTTTATTTAATTTTATTTAATTTTATTTAATTTTATTTAATTTTATTTAATTTTATTTAATTTTATTTAATTTTTTATTTAATTTTTTTTAATTTTTGTTAATTTTTTTAATTTTCTTAATTTTTAAAATTTTTAAACTTTCTTAATTTTTGTAATTTTTTTTATTTTTTTAATTTTATTAGTTTTTTTAGTTTTTAAAATTTTTTTAGTTTTTTTAGTTTTTTTAATTTGTTTACTTTTTTTACTTTTTTTACTTTTTTTACTTTTTTACTTTTTTAAATTTTTTAAATTTTTTTAATTTTTTAAATTTTTTAAATTTTTTAAATTTTTTAAATTTTTTAAATTTTTTAAATTTTTTTAATTTTTTTAGTTTTTTTAGTTTTTTTAATTTTTTTAATTTTTAAATTTTTTAGTTTTTTTAATTTTTTTAATTTTTAAATTTTTTAGTTTTTTAATTTTTTTAATTTTTTTAATTTTTTTAATTTTTTTAATTTTTAAATTTTTTAAATTTTTAAATTTTTTAAATTTTTTTAAAATATTTTTAAAATTTTAAATTTTTTATATTTTTTATATTTTTTATATTTTTTATATTTTTTATATTTTTTATATTTTTTATATTTTTTATATTTTTTTTTATATTTTTTATATTTTTTATATTTTTTATATTTTTTATATTTTTTATATTTTTTATATTTTTTATTTTTTTATTTTTTTTATTTTTTTTATATTTTTTATATTTTTATTTTTTTTATTTTTTTATTTTTTTTATTTTTTTTATTTTTTTTATTTTTTTTATTTTTTTTATTTTTTTTATTTTTTTTATTTTTTTTATTTTTTTATTTTTTTTATTTTTTTTATTTTTTTTATTTTTTTTATTTTTTTTATTTTTTTATTTTTTTTATTTTTTTTATTTTTTTTATTTTTTTTATTTTTTTTATTTTTTTTATTTTTTTTATTTTTTTATTTTTTTTATTTTTTTTATTTTTTTTATTTTTTTTATTTTTTTTATTTTTTTTGTTTTTCTTTATTTTCTAATAATAAAAAAATCAAATGACATTAACATAAATTAATAATAATTGAAAGGCTAATTAAAATTTATGTAATCTTATGCTAAGAGAGTCCAATTTAGCTCACTAGAATTTAGGTTGGATATTTGGCAATAATCATTTTTTCAATGTTTAATTAGCACTTTATGACAAGTGAAAACTATAAATTATCACATATGTGTAAAAAGAGCTGAATTCAATGATATATATGCTTCAGCTAATATGAGTTGATAATGAAGCTCAATCTGACCGCGTGTAAAAATTAAGAAGGCAATTTATACAATTAAATAGGCTCCAAAATTGTGACTTTGTAAGATTGATGAGTTCCTAACAAAATCTATTTATTGTTTCCCACATGCATAATCTAGTTTCTCTGAAAGAGTTGAAGAATGAAAAATAGAGATTATGGATGTGCATGTGAGTTTGATGTTGTTGGAATGGTTCCAATTTTTTTTCTCATGCTAATTAATTTCCAATTATATGTATTGAAATACATGAAATGCTGTGAATATTGAAGTCAATGTATTTTTCTAAACATGTTCTATCAAATATCTTTTTATATTTCTCATATTTTTTTACTAAATTTTGTAACAAAAACAAAAGAAGGTAGTGTTAAGTGTTTTTTGTTTTGACATGGTGAGGTGATATATATTAAGCTAAAAACATATTTCCTTGCATTGTTAATGAAAATAATATGATTTTTACTATGATCAAGAGTAGTAGTGTCATGCCATTGATATGAATTGGAAAATCATGAGAGCTCATGTTTGGAAGTCAAAACTCATAATATTTGAAAATGGGGAGGTGCTTCCTAATCCAAGGTCCTTGTTCATGGATGTGGGGTGAGTTGTCTAGTTTTTATTGCATGAACGATGAAAAGTAGTTGTTGTCTTGATTAGAAAAGAATCATATAATATATAATTTATTTATTTTTTTTCATTTAAATGTTGCTTTTATTGAATTTTATTAAAATAACATATTATAGTTTTGTGATTTTTTACAAGTGAAATGAGTTATCTAGTTTTTTTTTTTAATTTTCTTTTCAATCAGGATCGTAACATGCATTTTATTTTTAAAACTAGCATATTTTATATTGAGAAAATTAATAGCATGAAATTAGAGAATTGAGGCCTAATTATTATATGTTTGTGCCTTTATAAATTTAAATAGCATATTTAACCCTGAAATGTGATTCATGCATTATCACTCATTGATATTGAATTAACTTCAATAAACGCTCATAATTGACTCTTTTTTTTTTCATAATATGATATTCATATTTCTTTATATAACATGTAACTTGAAAATTTAGAAACATTAACTGCTAGTAAGAAAATGCATATTTCTATTGAATCCATCATATACCATTTGACAATGACTTATTTGGTCCTATTGGAGCTGGGATATGGGAGCCCGAGTGGCCTTCTCCTCCTCTGCTTGGACCTGCAAACATCATATGACGAGATACAACTTGATTTTTTTGCCAATATGTGGAAATAAATTTCATTTTTCCCAAATCTGGTGTGTTCACTATCCTTTTGCTTGTCACTAAGTTTGCATCAAGTGTGGTTATGTTGATGATCATCCAAATGAATGTAAGAAGATGAAGTATGCAAGACCTGGCTATAATTGATTCCATTGTATTGAATTTGTGAATCAAAAGATAGATATTTATATGAAACAATCTAAAAGAAGAAAAAAAAGCATTTTTGTTTCCTTTTTTTGGCATGAAATCTTGGTAATTATCAAGAGAAAATATAGCAAGGAATTATGAATTGGATGTATATGCACTATTTTTTTCCATTTATATAAAGTAATGACAATCTCATATTTAGTATTGTATTTATTTTGCAAAATATATCATTGGAACAAATTGCTTTCTTGTTTGCTTATGGTTTGCATATGCTTAGCAAAAAAAAAACACTAATATGAATGCATCATATGGATACTTGCATGTGTGTGTGTGTGTGTGTGTTAGAACACACAAACACAAACATATCTAGATTTATTTAAGATGATCAAAGATGATATTTGTGATCTCAATTATTATATATGTCATTAAAAGTTAAGTTAGAAAATTATATTTTAAAATGCATTCTTCTTATTGCTTTTCCAAAATTGATAGTCATTTTAAATACTTTTTAATTTTTTAAGTTCAAAATGAATTTAAATAACAATTTACAATTGACGAGGTCAAGGGTGAATTTTTTTCTAATATGCTCAATCAAAATTAAAATCATTAAAAGATATTTGGAGAATGGAGCTACTCCCAATATACCTATGATTAAGAATAATAACATGATTGAGAAAGTTTTAAAAAATCATTGTTAAATTTAGATTCGAAATAATATGATTATTGAAATTTAATTTCTTGAGCATGAAAATTACTTGTAGTTTTTGAAGCAATGTGCATATGTGTATGGATAGGTGCAAGAGAGTATTCAGATACATACACATATTTATTATGCATACTTATATACATAAGCACCTATTTATTGATGCTCATGCATAAGCAAACATACATCATCCTATGTATGTGATATTTATTTTTATTGTTTACCAAAATTGATATGTATGATCTCATCAATTATACAATTTTTTAAAAACTATGTTAAAAAATTATAGTTGAAAATGAGTTTTTTTTTAAGTTGTACCAAAATTAATAACATATAAAAATAATTTTGAAACTCCTAACAAAACCAAATATTGAAGGTTTAGCCTTGTAGATTATTTTAAAGATATTATTTAGTAATTATTTTTTGGAATTGTTATTTTCTATAATTGAGTACACATTTGTGTGTTTGTGCCTATTATATGCATATTTGTATGCATAGTTATATTTTGGCAATGATGTTTCATAGTATCACTTTAAATTATATATTTATTTAAATTTACAAAAACCATCACTACTTAATTAACACCTTCCGAGAAATTGTGAAAAGGAAAATATAATTTAAAATTATTATTAGACTTCACAATAAATTAATAAGAATTTGAAAAATTTTTAACATTATGCCAACACTAATATAGCTTATAAAGCCAACAAACTTCCATGAATAACTAATTTAGCAAATAAATGATACTTTCAAAATATATTTATTTTTGTATATAAGACAGTTTAGCATTATCTAAAGCAGTGATAGCAAATTTATTAAAGAAAAAAATTTAAATTTGTGGTAAAAAACATGTTAACTTTTTGGCTTACAGGTGTCTAAAGAAACATGGTTGTGAAATTGAGTTTTATTTTAGTCAGAACAAAATAACATTACCAATAAGAAAACTTTTATTCTAAATCATCTTCATTTTGGTAGAAACGTGGCAACCTTTTTAGAATAAAATATTCATGTTTCTTTATTTAAATTGTAGGTTGATAAATTGAGAAATATTATGAAATAGAAATAAAAATATTGAGAGAGAGAGATTGAGAGGATGAAATTTTCTTATTCAAGATGATCTTTATACAAAGATGGGAAGCCCTTTTATAGGATTTCAAAAGGATATTCCATTCTTCATTTTTAATGCAGGTAATTAGAAGCTTATAAATAAAGTTCAATGGTGATCATTCATTCACCACAATCCATATTAGTTACAATGATCTTCATTGATTTGTCACTTTATTTATATCACCCCACATTGAATGGTAAATACAAAATGATATTTCTATATATTATTGTACTAGATCATTAAAAACATTATTAGTAAAATATAGTGGGATAAAATATGGACGAACGGAAAAAAGTATATTATCTTTAACAATGCTCTCTCTAATAATTTCATAATTATGTTATCTTTAATATATGCCTTGAAGATCATTGAGCTTGCACATACTAATTTGGCATGTTGTCTTCTTAAAAGTTGTAGTAGGCAATGTTTTTGTAATAGATTTACAAGATTATCAATGGACCTTATTCCTTGCATGTTGATTTCACCATTATTCTAATGTTCATAAATATAGAAGTGCTTTGGTGAATTATGCTTAGTTGGCCACCTTTAATATATTCTCCTTTGACTTGTGCAATGCATACAATATCCTCTTCATATAATATTGATGGTTTGTTCTTAATAAAGAAAATCTTTATTATTCTTGAATGTGTTGTAATATATATTTAAACCAAATACATTATTGACTAGTTTTAAACATCATTATTCTTCATTTTATGTTATATGCATGTGTCACATTATTAACTTGATAGTAAAAGTGGGAATGAAGGTTGTTTCCCATGTATTAGAAAAAAATATAAAACTCACTAAATTTTTCTTGGAATGCATAGAAAACAATAAAAGTTTGCTAGTCTATGTTTGTCTATGGGTCTAAAGAAGAAGAATTTCCAAATAGATATGAGATACTATTAAAATTACACTTACATGATGTTTGAATGATGTATTGGATAGAAATATGTGATATCCTATACATCAATAGTAAGAGTAATGAACTTATTATTGACGAAACTGACAATGATACAAGAATTTTTTTTATGAAATTCTTGAAGATTTTTTATGACATGATGAACATGTATTCATTTGTGTACACTCCCACCACTTACATTGTACTCAAGTGTATATGCGGTATTAGTAGCATGTTTAGAAGATTTAGAAATGACTCTATATGTAGTGCCACATCTATTGAGATGGAATCCAAGTACTTAAAGTACAAGTACACCATTCCACCTCTTTATTTACTAGTTGCATGCACGGATCCTAGGGTTAAAATGGAAAGAGTAGAAAATATTTTGACAAATATATCCATGTATATGAACTAGGAACACCAGCCTAAATAGATCATTCACAAAAAATTAACTGAAGCTATTTATATAATATGACAATAGGTATGGTAGTAGTTATAGTCGTGCTCTGAGTATGGATATGAATACTTTATTTGAACAGGATGACTTCTCCATTTAGTTAGCAAATGGGAAATGATGGAGAGGTTTATTGAATAAGAAAGAGATATCTTGGTACTTAGATATTGATTACTACTCAATCCTATCACATCATGACAACAAAAATATTGATATTTTATAATTGTATAAATTATATGAGTTCACCTATTATGTGCTGTCTAAGATGACTTGGGATCTACTGACTTCTTTGGTGTTGAGCATAGCATCGGAATCACTTTTTCTATTGTAGTCAATGTCATTTCAGATAGGAGATTGAGACTGTGGCTAGATATCATTGAGGTAATTACATGCATAAAAAATTTAGAGGATTCGAGGTTGTGCATCCAAGATATTACTGGAATGAGAGCATAGGAGTTGCTAGTAGATGATGACTTATAGAACTTGAAGGATGTTTAGGCTACTACTAGTGATACCTTCAAACGCTTACTTGATGATGATGATGATGATTTCCATATAGACACCAATTAACATTGGGATTGATGATTGTTATTTTCTTTTTGGATGATGAATTTTTGTTGTTGTTTTTATTTAAATTATTATTATATTTGTTTATCATTTTTTTTATGATATCATGATAGATATTTTTTCATGCTATACGAATGTTACATGTAAAACACAATTGTATTTTTTTATATTTTTATTTTATATTGTGAATTTGTGATTTACATACTTAAAATCAAAAACCAATATGACTCAACTCCTGGCAAGACCCAGCATGACCCTGCCCAATTCTGCCTGGACTCATGTCGGTCAGTTCATGTTGGGATAGGCAAAACACAAGTCATACCATGCTAGACATGACATTACTATCTTACAAAATATTTGCATGTATGTATGCTCGACTAGAGGTGTCAAACGGACTGGGTAGGGCCAGCCCGGCCCATTTTTTTGAGCACGAGTGTGCCTTCGTGTCGGGTCAGGCACGATTTAAAAAAGTCGGGCCTGACACTGCAGGCCGTGCTCGCTCGGGCCTGGCCTGGCCATACGGTTCGGGCCTCGTGGGACCAAGGGTCGGGTCCAATCAGACCCGACCCATGGTCTTTTTTGCGGGAGGGTCGATCGTGGGGTCGGGCTCGGGGGACACCCGACACGGGACTAACCCGTGCCGGTGTGCTGTGCCACGAGCCGAACCGTGCCGGGTCAAGAACGGCTCGTGCCTGACCCAAGCACGGGATTTTCCCATGCCGGGCAGGCCTAGGCACGGCCGAACTGTGCCGTGCCTCGGGCCGGGCTGGCCCGGCCCGGTTGACACCTCTAAGCCCAACATGGCACAGTTGTCCAACTAGACCACCTAAAAATGGGTTGCCAACATGGCCCATATAACACCTTTAGTGAAATCTCATTGATATTCACTCCAATGCATCCAAACACGCATATTTTTACTCCCCAAAAATCACAAATTGTTTAGTATTCTGAGTACCACACAAAATGACACACTAAATTATAGCTTGTCCCCGAACAATGCGTTCCTCTTACTGCAACCATACTAAAAGATGAAATAAATTTTATGGTGATCATAAATAAGTTTGAATGTCATGGTTGACTTTTTATTTTAAAAATGGGGTCTAGATTTTAGGGATTTGATAGGAACTATATGGTCATATTGTGAAGTCTTCATTCATTACACAACATAAAAAAATATATATTTGGGTTTCCTTTTAAGTAGTGTCACATTTTACATTTGTAGCAATAACTTATTTAGAGTTAACTTTCTTATCATCAATCTCAACTGCCCTTACTATTTTTTATATGTACTCCTTTTTGCTTTTCACATCGTACATTATGCGTCGATCAATGGTATTGAATAGAAAAAATCCACACTTTTTCTTCTTTATTTTGCTAGTGATATAAAAGAATTTTGTGATTCCTTCAAACTTTATCATGGTCTTGCTCTTCATTTATTAGTGCTTATGGTTGTGACTTTTTCAATTGTCACAACTTTTTTATGCCCTTCACTTTCAACATTTTCATTGCATTGTTCATCTTCCTTTCTTTTCTACTCATCCTTCATGTTTTCCTCACAAAATATTTCAACTTTAGGTGGAATGACTTTCAAGATCACATCCATTTTTTTGAGTTTCACTTGTATCCTTCTTAATCATTTTTTTCTGCATCATTATTTTTCTTATTTCCATTAGCAACTTCATAATATAGTCTTCAATTAAGGATTTATCTATCCAAGATGAATATTCATGACCATCTTTGAGTCATGGTTGAACTATCTAGCTTGACTTTTATCAGCCTTCTTCTACATTGTCTGATTTTGTCTCCATCCATAATTCCAAGCATGAATATCCATGTTGATATGGCTGTTTGGGACCTCGATAAAATAAAATTTCATGACTCTGAATATAAGGATGATAGTATGAATCGAATTTGTGGTATGATTTGTTGTACCACAAGTTGCCTTGAAATAAATTCATCTAAATGGCTAATCAATTTCTAGGTCCACCTAGTTTAACTTAGCCATAATGCTCTGCCCATCTATTATTTGTATGGTGGCTACAAAATAAACAAAAAAATATATGGCTCCAAAAAACTTGAAACAAAACAATAATTTTATAAAGATAGTTATGTCAACTCAAGTTGATAAATTAAATAATTCTAATATAATCACCAATAATGACACTAAAAACTTATTGTGACTTGTTCAACATACCAAAACTTGTAGTTAATTGACACATCATCAAAACTTAGTTGGCAATGATCTCTCATCCAATATATCTCCATAAGTATATAGTTCATAGAAGTAATGAAGTGGACATGAGTTTAGATATCAATCACATGTGAAATCTTTTTATAGGTTTGAATAATCAATACTAAACTAATAACTATTTGAGTTGAATAGATGTACTTGATTTCATGAGTATTTCTTAGACTCTAAAGGATTGACAACATTTTTGAGCTTGATGGTATTTCTTAGTATTTGTCCAATGTAGCATTTGATTATTAGATGAATGGTAGATTACTATGAAAATATATATTATGTCTCTTGGTATATAAGGTGATCATCATATACTTGACTATCACTACCAAAGATAATCTCTTCATAGTTGTCCCATTAGATTTTTAACACTGAAGCAACACTCATTACATGTTAAGGTCATTCACCCATAGATCTACTCCTTTTATCTAATTTATCAACTATCTTTGATAATTACTTTGAGTATATACTTATATTCTCCAACCTCTCAGGGATGCGAGATAATGCGGTATTAATTATGTTTTTACTTTCAACTTTATAAGCATCATACTCATGATAATTTTTATACATCTTCTCAAGAATCTCACATATCAAAGTCATACAAGCAAAAATAATGTGTATGGATGTCACCATCATATGAATCTTTCCCACTTGCATGTATCTCATGGCATACTTGTCACTATCTACCATAGAAATCACTTGACTCCCACTCTATGGTGAAACTCTTAAGTATTATATTCTACTTAACTCTCATATTACTCTAAGATAAGTTCTTCTAGATAGTACATAATAGATATGTTTTTAAATATGTTCATGTTTTCTATTTTTTGAGTATCATACTCACAATATTTTATTGGTATTGATGTGCCTCCATTCGGTGTGCTTTTCCTCCAATCTCTCATATCTATTTTTCTTCTGAAAGCCTTTTAAAATTTTTAAAGACAACATTTATATCCTTAAGTGTCATCGATGACTATGGCAACTATAATGAATTCCAAGTTGTGATGCTAGGTTGATGTTATTATAGAAAATCATATTGAATTACCTCTGTAATAATCATGTCATGGAATGTCATGAATAATGTCACGGCATTGTTGTGGATTTATTAAAATGGTACCATAATGAGAAGGAAATAAAGTTACAACTAATGTTAGTTATGCTTTTGAATATGATACTGCATCATAAAAATGTTTGGTAATTCTGCTTCCACGATTATGATTTTAGAGATTCAGAAGTATAGAATAACAAAGAATATCAAACAATATATATAATAGAAACACACGAAATAATGTGGTTCACTTGTCGTTCAACATGATTAACTATATCCACCAAAAAAATACTTATGTGTTTATAGATTATAACCAAACAGAATATCCAGGATGTCTTACAGTATGTGTGTAGAAGCAGTCACGATGAAAATCACGTAGAGAGTAGAAAAAAATGGAGATGAACCATTCCACACCAAAAATTACAACAACCAGAAAAACATAAATAAAATCAATTTATAATAATGACGAAGTGGGTTGGATCACTTAGACGGATCGGGTTCTGCTCCAAAGATTCTTCGGCCCGCTGATCGGACAGTGGGACCTCCGTTATTGTGCTATTGTTGCATTCATAACCTCTTAATATTTTCTTTCCTACACTTACATGAAAATATTAAAACAAAAACATATTAAGCTATACAAAATAGATATCAAAACAAATTATATACAATAATCTCCACCTTAATTTATTTTGCATACAGATAAAGAGACACTCTTTATATATAGTTAGTCCAAATAAGACTACATCAGATTTGATATGTTCAGTAAGTCAAGACAATGTATTAACTTATTCAGAGTAACATATTTGGTAAACATGTTAGCTGAATAATCAGAAGTTATAATCTTTTTTACTTGTATTTTCTTCTTAGATCGAAGGAAATGATATCACACATCAATGTGTTTTGTCCTCTCATTGTGTACTTGGTCTTTTGCTAAATAAATAGCACTAAGCTATCACAGAAAACTATTGCAACCTCTTCATAAAGACCAAGATCCTTGAGAAAACCTTTCAGCCACATCCTTTCCGTCGTAGCTTCAGTCAGAGCCATATACTCTACTTTAGTAGAAGATAAAGTAATTGAAGATTATAGTGTAGCTTTCCAGCTAACTATAGAACCACATATAGTGAAGACATAACAAGTCATAGATTGTCTACTGTCAACATCTTCTACATAATCAGAATCAAAATATTCTGCCAGCATGAGTTCAAATTCATTACCAAATATCAGACCAACATCAGAAGTCCCCTTGAGGTATCTAAGTATCCTTTTAATAACTTTCCAATGTTTTGACATGAGTTTATCATAAACCCACTCACTACACTTACTATATGAGCAATATAAGGTTGAGTGCACACCATAAGATACACGAGGCTCCCGACAGTACTAAAATAAGGAACCCTAGACATTTGTTCCTTATCAGATTCAGATTGGGGGCAAAATTCTAATGTTAAATGGAGGTTAGAAGCAAATGGTATGGACAGAGTCTTACAAAAAGCCATTACAAATCTAGATATAATTTTCTGAATATATTGTTTTTGTGAAAGATATAATTTTCTTTTAATTCTATCTTTGAATATTTTCATACCTAAAATTTACTTTACTCCTCCAAGATCTTTCATATCAAATTCAAAATTGAGGAGATCTTTTAGTTCATAAATGTTGGATTTATTTCTGGTAGCAATAAGCATATCATCTACATACAATAGCAAGTAGATATATGACTCATCTTTGTGCCATTTGAAATAAACATAGTAGTCATGGTCATACCTACTATATCCATGACTAGTCATGAAATAATCAAATCTTTTGTACCATTGACAGAAGAATGTTTAAGTCCATAAAGGGACTTCAGAAGCTTGCACACATGGGTTTTCTTACCTAATACCTCAAAACCCTTAAGCTAGCTCATGTAAATTTCTTCATCCAAATCTCCATGAAGAAAAAGAGTTTTAACATCTAGTTGCTCAAGTTCAAGATCATGATGGCCCACTAATGCTAGAAGCACCCTGATTGAAGTATGTCTAACTACATGAGAAAATATCTCACTGCAATCAATACCCTCTTTATGATTGAACCCTCTTGCCACTAACCGTGCCTTAAACGTTACATCACCAGCTATAGAGACATCATTTTTCTTTATGAGAATCCATTTGTAAGAAATTTTTTTCCCCCTTTAGGTTTAGGTACAATAAGCCAATTACCATTCTTATGAAGTGATTCAATCTCTTCATTCATGGCACCTAACCATGACTGAAATTCAGGACATCTAACAGTATTCCTAAAGGAGGATGGTTCGGGAATGTCAATCTCATCAGCAACTTGTAAGGAAAATCCTACCAATTCATCAAAGTCGAGTCTCAAAGGAGGATGTACATGCACCCTCCTTTGTCTATCCCTTGCAATACAGTAGGGAATAGACTTTTCAGGTGCAGGCTTAGGATCAGGTTTAGTAATAGACTTAGTATTATTTTCATGATTAACTATTGTTTGTCTAGAGACAATAGACTTCCTTCCTGGAGCTATAGATTCAGATTTTAGCTTCACCTTAAGTTCAGCTTAGGAATATCAAGTAACTGGATAGGACAAGGTACTTGTCTTAAGATGACACTTTCATCAAAGGTCTAGAGAGATTCACTCTCTTTTTAGATGGTGACCAGTTATGGAATCCCTTGACTTCATCATCATATCCTACAAATATTCTTTTTCTTGCTCGTGGTTCAAGCATACCATCATTTACATGATAGTAGGAAACACACCCAAACACTCATTGCCTAAGCCTGATTGAGAGAGCATACATCTAGTTCTTTTTAGAAGAGTCTGGTTTATTCTTTCAGCAATGTCATTCTGCGGAGGAATGTCTCTAACAATTTTGTGTCTCGCTATATATTTATCCTTACAAAATTCCTCAAATTCTGATGAACAAAATACTAAACCATTATCTATTCTTAACAGTTTAACCTTCTTTTGTGTTTGGTTTTCTACTAAGCTAACCAACTATGTAAACTTTATAAAAGTTTTAGATTTTTGTTTCATCATAAATTCCCAGGACATCCTGGAGTAATCATCAACTAAATATAGATAAAATCGAGTACCCCCAAGAGATATGACTTTGGAAGAGCCCCAACAATTAGCATGGATATAATCCAAAATATTATTTGTGCAGTGTATAGCCTTACCAAACTTAGTTCTATATTTCTTACCAAAAACACAATAATCAAAGAAATTAAGTTTACTAATTTTATGACCAACCAGAAGGTTACAACAAGAGAGAATTTTCATACTTTTCTCTCTCATATGTGCGAGCCACATATGCCATAATCTGGTAAGATCAACTTCTTCTTCAGATACTGACTCTCCAGATGTGACAGCAATAGCCTATATCACTGTGGAACCTATCAATGTGTATAACATTCTACTCTTCTACCCTGTTAGTATGATATCATCTCCTCTGGATAAACATCTCTTCTACCCCATATGTTCCCTCACCACCACTGAATGAACATTTCTGATCATCCATAACAACATGAGAAATGAGATTCATTATAATTTTAGGAACATACCTTACATTTTAAAGTGAGACTATTCAGCCATCATATATTCTTAGTCTTACAATGCCAATTCCAACCATTTTACATGGTTGGCTTTTCCCCACCACAGCATGGCCAGCTTTTTTTATGTCAAATTGCTGAACCCCTCCAAGTGAGTGCTTATATGGAAGGAAGCCCTAGTATCCAAGATCTAAGATTTTGATCTTACAATCATTGTGGAGGTTACCAGCACAAGATCTTCTCCATCATCCAAGTCAATAAAGGCCACGGCAACAATAGGTGGGGGGATTAGGCTGACCCTGCTGTTCCAGCCTTGCTTTCTTCTTCAGCATTCAGTTTTCTAATGTCATTTCTGTTTTTCGTAGTAACAACTGTCATCCTTTTGTGACCTCTTTTGGAGCTTGTTTCCCTTCTTCTTAAATGAAATAGGTTATGGCTTCCTATTTGTCACCACCAATCTAGTAAAGTGTTGCTCTGTTCTTTTAATAGTAGTCTTCTGTCTCATCTCTTTGGAGTGTAGGGCAGACCAAATATCCTCTAGAGTAATCTTCTCCTTCCCCACTATTAGTGATTCCACGAAATTCTCATAGGAAGGAAAAAGTGACACTAAGAGCAGAAGTGCAACATCCACATCTTCCACCTTAGCATCCACACGTTTAAGGTCCATGAGAATGCTATTTAAATTAGAGGTGTCAAACGGGCCGGCCCGGCACGGCACGGCCCATTTTTCACGAGCACGATCATGCTACCGTGCCGTGCCCGGCACGGCACGGTTAGTATATAGGCGGGCACGGCACGGCCCGTAGGCACGGCAAGGCCGTGCCGTGCCGTGCCGGGCCCGCTCGGGCACGCCTTGGCCATACAGGCCAGGCGGCACGGCCGGGCAGGCGGGTGCCGCAACGCGGGACTGGGTCAACCGGGGTCCGTGAGGCCTCACGGTCACGGGCTAATGGCTGATTAGAATTTTTTTTTTTTATTGTAAATTTTTTGATTAAGTAACCGTATAGAGTATTAGTAATAATTAAAAAATATAATTTTTTGTAAAAATTATAAAATTTAAAATTAAATAAAACAAACAAATATTAGAAAAAAAATTTTTTATCAACTTCAATTAAGTTTAGCTTTTTTTATTATTATAATTTATTAATTATATATTAAAATTTAAAGTTATTAATTTTTAAAATAAAATTTAAATCGTAAAATAATAAATAAATACATTAAGTTAGTAAAAATTAAAATTAAAAAAAAAATTAAACTACACAAATGAAAAATTACCAATCATGCTTTTGAAACCAATAGTCCGAACAAAACAAGTATAAGTTTCAACACAACGTATGGTACAAAGTACAAACAAAGCGTATAAATAAAATAAATAAAAAAACATCGAAAAAAAAGAGCAGATGAGCATCAATCGTCAAGCGGCATATAATGAGAATCATCAGCCGCGACATCAAGATCAATATCATATGGATCATCATCATCGGCAATCAGCTCCTCCGCCATCGTAGTGGATGTGGATGCGACTGCAGTGTCTGTCACAGTCCCAGCTTCAACACGATCACTGATGCTAAATCTCGATTCCTCCCAATCCTTCAAACATGCCAAGGCCTCAACCATATCTAGACGTAATCTCGATCTCCTATCCGAAATCACGTTCACTGCAACAGAAAAAGCAGACTACGATGCTACGCTCGACACCGGAGGAGTCAGTAGATCCCGTGCCATCCTAGATATCACGGGATAGGTGGGCTCATATGATTTCCACCACTGTAATAAATCAAGATTCTTATTATCAGAAGGTGATAGGATTGAGCAGTAATCGGTATCTAAGTACCGAGACAGCTCGCTCCTATGTGATGGTCCACCCCTACGTTTCCCCCTCGCTAGGTTAATGGAATAATCGTCATCTCCGAACAAGGTATCAGTATCCGTAATCACAGTCTCACCACCACCACCACCATACCTAGTATCGTAGTATGTGAACAAGTCTGTCAACTTCTCGTAAATGAACCCTTCATGTGGCTCTTCCAGGTTCATGCACGAGGAAATGAAAGTCAGGGTGTTTTCAACCCCTTCCACCTTAGCCCTAGGGTCCATGCATGTTGCGAGGCAATAAAGAGATGGAATGGTGGACCAGTACTTCAGGTACTTGGTCTCCATCTCTGCAACCATATGGCTAAGCGTCGGGTCCGCTCGATACTTCCTAAACATGCTACTAATGTTGCATATGCAACGGAGTGCAATGCAAGTGGTGGGCGTATAAACCGACGAACACATGTTCGTCGTGTCATAAAATATCTTCAAGAATTTCATTTATGAAATTCCTGAAGCCCAGTCAGTGTCGTCAATAATAAGTTCGCCACTCTTACTATTGACGTAGTCGGATATCACGTGTTCATATCCAACACATGATTCCAACATCAGGTACGTGTAATTCCAACGATGTCTCACATATGATTGGAATTTCTTCTTCTTAAGATTCGCAGACAAACAGAGATTACCAAACTCTTGTATTCTACGAGGAGTGCGAATATACTTGAGTGCATTGCGTATATTTTCCAATGCAGGGGAACAGACCTTCATACCCGCTTGAACTATCAGGTTAATAACATGACACATGCATCTGACATGAAAGATCTCTCCTAATGGTGCATCTCTAATATTCCTAACAAACATATTGATCGCTACTCCATTATTCGCAGCATTATCAAAAGTGACACTAAAAATTTTATTTTGAATTTTATATTCCCTAAATATTTTCATCATACACTCAAAAATGGCCGGGCCATCATGAGGATGAAGAATCTCAGTGAATCCTAATATTTTTTTATTGATTGTCCAGTTAGAATCTACATAATGACTAGTGAGACATGCATAAGAAGAATCATTGTGACATGTCCATATATCGGACGTCACGGACACCACTCCACTAAATGCCAAAAATTCCTTAATTATTTTTTTGTTTTTCTAACTTATATATCTTTAGTATGTCACTCCTAGATGTGGACCTAGGAATCCTACGATAGGATGGCTGAAAATAAGTCTGCATGATGCGCACTACCCTCGGATCTTCTGAAAATCTGATCGGAAGACCCATCAATGTGATGAGCCTGGCCATGCCGTCCCTACCCAACTCGCTGGAGTATACGAAGGGAGTAAACTTTGAGACTGAACTCGATCCAGTCTCAAAAAATGTAGTGCCAAGTTGGGTTTGCCTAGGATCTAAGGGTCCATGTTTTTTGGAGCATATTTCAGCATGCCTCTTGAGGTGCCCAGTCCCACATGTACTCTTGCATGTTAAAAGTCTCATACAATATTTACACTGTGCCATTTCAAGTTCCTCACCCCTAACATTTACTTGTGTTATGATTTTAAAATGTGTCCAAATTACAGAAGTCCTCCTAGTTTTTTGTTTTTTAGAACTTTGGGTTGAGACGACAGGAGAAACCAAAGTTTCAGGAGCCACAGACGTCTGTGTAACACTAACATTTTCATTTTCCAAATTTAAATACGTGTCAGGTGTATTTGTCATTTTTTATTTTTCGTAAGTTTTTCTAGAGAGAGAAGCTTTAGAGAGTGAAAGTACAAAAAAAACATAAAATATATTACCCGGTAAAAGCAATGAGGTCAGTCACGTGCAAGGTGCACCGCAGGAAGCTCTGATGTTCAAAACTCAAGTTGAGTTTCACGAAAATCCAAGCCGAAATCAAAATCACGAGGCCCGAGAAAGAGATGCACGGTTTATGTAAGAGAGAGAAAGTATTGAGATGTTTTATGTTTTTGAAAAACATAAATGTTATAGGGAGGGGGGGTAGAATTTATAGGCTAAAGAATGTTTTTTTTTATAAAAAAAGATATTTTTTTTATTATTTTTTTGAATTTTTTTAAGATTTTTAAGGGGCAGAATCACGAGGACCGTTGGATTCTGCCCCCTAGCCGTTGGAGGTGAATCCAAGGGCTGAAAATCGGTGAAGTTTGAATTTTTTTTTTTTTGCCGTTGGAATTGCTCGGATCGGTTCTATACTTCTATGGGCGTCGGGACTCGGGTATCGGCAGAAAAGACCGCGGGTCGGGTCTGATTGGACCAGACCCGCGGTCTTTTTACCGGGGGGGGCCAGGGGACGGCCGGACGGGTCATGACTCACGCCACGCCACACGTGACACGCCGCCAGTGCCACGCGTGCCTGCGTGAACCGGCACAGGATGGACCCGTGCCGGCATGCCGTGCCAAGGCACGAGCCGTGCTGGGCCAGGCACGGCCGAACCGTGTCGTGCCTCGTGCAGGGCCGGGCAGGCCCGACACGTTTGACACCTCTAATTTAAATCATCCAGATGCTTCTACAAAGAAGTTCCCTCTTGCATCCTTAGTGTGAACAACATCCTATTCAACATAAGCTTTTTTGTTAGTAATTTAGTCATATACAGTGACTCAAGCTTGAGCCACAATCCTGCATCAAATTCTTTATCTGCTATCTCAGCAATGACTTCATCAGACAAGCTTAACAGAATGGTGGAGTGTGCTTCCTCTTCACGTCTCCATGCATCTACTTCTATTATTCCAAGAGCAACGGTAGTAGTTGAACCAAAACCATGAACAAGGGGACTCCAAATATCGAACTTCTTCAAATGCGACCACATTTTAATCTGTCACATACTAAACTCGTTTCTACTATTAAATTTCTCGATCGTAGTATTCAGGGTTCTAGCCATTTCAATAGAATATTGTTTTATAGAAAATTCACAAAATTTATGACGACGCAATTACTCAAAAACTTCCGAAACCCACTCTGATACTAAATGTTAGGCAATTTTACTTCTAATGATTGTGATTTTAGATATTTTGAAGAAGAAAACAACAAAAAAAGAGTAAACGATAACACAAAACCACAACTACAATAGTATACAAAACCACAACACAAAACCACAACTATGACAGTATACAAAACCACAACACAAACACAAACTATAACAGAACACATAAAATAACGTGATTCACTAGTCGTTCAACATGACTAGCTACATCCACACACAAAAAAATACTTATGTATTTACAAATTATAACCAAATTAAGAATGTTCTTACAATTTTATGAGCAGCAACAGCCAGAAAGAAATTCATGCAGAGAGGTGATAAAAAATTGGAGAGAGATGAATAGTTCCGTAATAAAAAAAACCCAAAAAATAGAAATAAAATCAATTTATATTATTGACGGAGCGGGTCAGACCACTCGGATGAACCGGGTTCTGCTCCAAAAATTCTTTCGATCCTCTGACAAAGCAGTGGGACCCCCATTATTGAGTTATTTCTATATTCCCAACCTTTCAATATTTTATTTCCTCCACTAATAAAATATCAAAAATAGATAATATTTTGGTTATACAAATAGTTTATCAAAACAAATTATACATATACAATAGTATTCTTTAAATAATTACATTATACTTTTCGATCATATTCATATTCTATATGTTTCTAACTTTCCCTTATACTCATTATATTTTCACAAACTTTATATAGTTTGGTATTTGTGCTATAGGTTTGGCAAATGATATATTCGCTTATAGTTTTCAAAATATATTGACAAACTTCTTAAACTATTATCTAATTTTTCCTTTCTAAAATATTATGGATACAAAAGAGAATCAAATCATCCTTAGTGGAAGTCATGACGTTTAAGAAAATTTCAGTGGGAGCCATGACTATAGTAATGTCATGATGCTAACAACTCTAGAAGTTTTAGAATATTTTTGCTCATTGTATTTTCCTTATAGCTTTTTATGGCTTCTAAACAATATAGATGAATAATTTTTTGGATTTTTCTAAGTATTATTTGGCAGTTCATTAACTTTTTTTTCATTTATCAATAATACCAATTTATCCATTTTTATTCTCTATATTATTTATTGTCAAACTCATGTGATCCTTTTTTTTTCAAACTTTCCCATTTGATTGTCTTGGTTATTAATTCTATTTGTTAACTCAGTTAAGATGACATTTATGCTTTCTTCCAAAGTTTAATTGTCTTCTCTTCATGATAATTCATAATCCATGTTTGATCATCCTTGATTGTTATAGTTCATCATATTATTTTTCAAATTTCTTGAAGCATACCCAACATTCTATATCCCACCCTCATAGAATACATATAGAAAATTCTTATAATTTTTCATGTTCAATTGGTAATACATTGGGACATTTCATGTGGGTGTAAAATGATAATCTTTCTTGATCCTATACTTTTTTCATCTTAGGTATCAAGCCTATTAGGAAGGCTTCTTCCATTTTTTCTTTAATTATGGTGAACTAATCTAACTCAATACTTTGACTTGTCTTCTTCCAAAGGAATGATCTATCAGAGTGTGGTAATTATTCTTACCTAGCTTTTCAAACAAGTGATATGTTTCTTCTAGTTATTTATTCATAATCAAACCTATCATGACTTTATCAACTAAGCACCTCATCATATAGTTCATCTCATTGTAAAAAGTTAGGGCTTGGAACTACAACTTGAACACATATTGAATGCACCTCATTAACAACTCCTTAAAATAGTTTGAAGCATCATATTAGAGGTGTCAAATGGGTTGGTATATCGGGCCCAACTCGAAGCCTGACATGGTTTAGGAGAGCCTGGCACTGCAAGGCACGATATTGTAGCATGCCCGGGCAGACCCTCGGGACAAATCGTGTTGTGCTGTTCTGAGGGTCCTCAGCTAGTGTGTTGTGCCAGGAACGACCCTGGTGCATTGTACGTGTGCATGGCATAGGCAATGATGTGCCGATGGATGCACTACGATAGATGCAACAATGCGCGATAGGGGACAGACGATGATGCCTGATGAGCGATGGCTCAGCATGCTCGATGGGCAACAGCGGCACAGCAGCAAAACCCTAATTAATCTAAACCTAGAACATCCCGAACATGCTTGTACTCGGGCTAATATTGGGATATATGTCGTGATGTGCCTACCCTCTAGTGAACCGTGTCGTGCCTAGCATGGCACATGAGCCCTGTTGGGCCTGAAAAAAAAGGTTGGGCTGGCCCGACCCGTTTGACACCTATACATCAAATAAAGTCTTTTGTATCTTATCATAACTAGCTTATCTAGTTCAATAGTTAAGAAGTAATGTGAGGTGAGAAAACTTAGTGAAAAATGCTCTCACTAGTTCATTGCAACTCTCAATGGAGCCACAAAATAAGCATCATAACTAACTCTATGCATTATCCCTTAATGAGAATAGGGATAGACATAACATTATTACTTCATGGCTAATTCTAATCATCTATACAATGTCACATAGCTCCAAAAATATCATGACATGTTTATTAGAACCCTTCAATGTTTTGTTACTATGCTAGTGCTACTAAAGTATTGCTATAAGACTTGGTTTTAACTTAAAATAATTTACTTCTACTAGTTACAAATAAATATCCAAATAACTTTCCATTATAATGAGCTACTAATAAATCTCTCAATATGTGGTGGTGGATAGGCTTTTGGATAATTTTCCTATTGTCACCTTGGGGCTCTCTATTACTATAAATTCATTCTATAAACTATTTATCAACTTTTTGTTTCGAAACTACTCATCTATTTCTTTTCATTTCTTGATCTAGAGGAGTTTACTCAATCACAAAACTTTGATTCATAAAAGAGTACTAAAAAATAAAGAAAAAGAGAAGCTAAATACTAGACACAACTATCCATGTTCCTAACAAGATAACAAGACTTTCCATTAGATTTAGGATAATTAATTAAAATTAATGCTATCTAAACTACTAAAAAGAAATTATCCTTTCTCAAGGATAATTATATCAACTCATGTTGACTAACCAAACTAAATAATATTCAATATTGATATCAAAAACTTGTTGCAACTTTGTTACTCTTCCTAAATCTGCTAGTTATGTATTATTCTAAAAGCTCTTTGAAAAGGATATCTCATCAACAAAGTTCCATAAATATAATGGTTATAGAAATAGTAAAGAGGACTTTCATCCAAATATCAATCCCATAAAGATTATATCAGTGGTTCAGTCATTCATCAATGAGAAAACTCAATTCTAATAAAATAGATATTTTAGATTGTGATATCAAACTTAGATATGTGAATTTTTTTATTTAATTTATGTGATGTACATTCAAATAGTTGTAATTATATTAGGTTTGAATATAAAATAAAAGTTGAGTTATTATGTAATGACTCTTTTCCCTAATGACATACAAGTAATTATCATCATTGAGCTTATCTCAAATGATGCTCCCCTCATAGATGTCTCCTTGATATATTACTATTGAAACAACAAATCTTTTTTGTTATATAGTCATGCATAATTTCATACCTTTTAGGAAACTCAGATAGTTACATCATACAAATATTCTTATTTTCTAGTCTTGGATATCAAAAGACTAATAATTGATAAACTTTGTAAGAATTTTATTTTTCAACTTCATGAGCGCCATACTCACATATTTTACATATTTTTTTTTCAAATTTCATTGGTGAGAACCATATGAATGAAAGTAATTCAAATGGATATCACCACCTTATGAGTCATAATATATTCATGTACAATCATGAGGATTGCCTATCATTTTACTTAGTGATAATGCGACATACACAATAAAAAAAGTACTTAGAAGAATATTCTATATAATATCCATTTTAATCGATGAAAAATTTTTCTAAACAAGTACCATAAATTAGCATGTAAAATTGGGGTTTAGCTTTTGTTTAGGTTTATCTCATATGTCATGGTCAAAAGAGCTATCACTTCTTTTCTACCATATACATAAGTGAGCCTTGTATTTTACCTATCATTATCTATCATGATTACTCATAGAAACCTGCTAATATTCAAATCACTAATTCAAGTTGTATTTGATCACGTGTCTATCAATTTACATAACATAACACAAATCAAAGTATATTCATTAACATAAAAATCTTTTATACATCACATAACTAAAATTATAAAAATATTAAACCACATACTATTTTGATATAAATTTCTAATGTACCCTAAAAAAGGGGGGGGGGGTCTAAGAGCTCTTCATTCAAACTCTAAGATTTAGCTTATATCTTGTATCCATTACTCGCTTGTATGACCCCTAAAGAGTATGAAAATCTCTTTTAAGATTTGGTTACTATGCTTTAGCTTTTTCTTGGTGCATGGAAGAAGAAGAAGATTAGAGATCTCATTTTCAATTTCTCTCTCTTCTTTTTTATACTCAAACATTTTTACATTACTTTAAATAGAACGTTGTAACTTTCAAAAAAAAACCATCATTTTGGCCTTCACATCTTGAGCTCAAGGTTGTCAATATAGAAAGTAGCAACAAATTTGGAATGTATTGTATCTCAATTTTTCTGTAACATAAAGTCATACCACTAGGAAATATTCATGACTTGGGCCCAATATCTTTGTAACACAAAGCGATTGTGCTAGGAATAGTAGCATATTCAACATTTGTCTTTTTCATTCATAATTTGGTCATGACACTAGGAATGATCATGAAATTAGAAATAATCTTTCATGTGCATAATATGACTAAAGTGCTAGGAGTGGTTGTGCCTTTATCATTGGTTTCTTTTAATTATCATATAGCCACAATACTAGAAATGATCATGGTATTGGAAATACCTTTCATGTGCATTATATGACCATGACACAAGAAAATGTCACAGTGGAAAGAATGGTCTTGCTTATGTCTAAAGTGACCATGGTGCTAGGAATAGCTATAGTACTATAAAAATGATACAAAACTAGCAATTAGCATATTTATAAAAGTCAAGGATTTGCCTTCTCTTCAGTGTAAGAGTAATAACATTGGGAAATGGATGTACTCGAGCAATAATCTCTAAAAATTTTTGCATCTAAAGGTCTCAATGTTGAATCGTTACCATAGTTTTGACCTGAGTAGTTTTGGCTTTATAACTTTCTATATCTCAAAATTTATGATGCTGAAAAGATAAAGTTATGGTGCTAGGAAGTGATCATGATATTTATTACTAGAGAGATACTTAGATATTATGATATAAAATTAATATCATAGTTATTAAATTATTATGAAATTAGTATGACTATGAGTTCGTAATAATATCACAACTATAAATAATATATTATATGGTTAAAGGATTGTATTAACGAGATTGTAGAGTCATTAGATACAAAGATTGTCATCACCAATTAGGCAGAGTTTTAGCCAAGAATAAATTTTAAAACTATATGATAATCCATAGTCTACTAATGAGCCAAATATATCCAAAAACCTATTGATTTCATGATTATACATCAAAATCTACCAAAATTCTAAAATCATGAAATCAATCTATTAATATCTCATTAATATGCTTACGTATCATCTAAAAATACTAAATTACTCAATAATATTTTGGTAATTTAAACATAGAATATGTAGCATAACAAAGCCACAATAAGGTGCACCATTAATGTGGCTTCGAATGGGTTGATTAGGAATAAGTCAACATGGGAAGTGTATTGTTTATTTGAGGAGTTAGCTAAAAATAATTATCAAACTTTGAACCACCATATATTTGAGAGAAAAAAAGATGGAATATTGAAGTTAGATAGATTTATCATGATGAATGTAAAGATGTAAGTATTTCTTTAAAATTTAGAAGTCTAAAAAGATAAACAAAAAAGAATGTGAGAAATCATCATTTTGCCACCATAATAAATGATGAATTTTGATCCCATTTATCAAGTAGAAAATGCCAATGTTATGCAAAGAAAAAGGTATGAAATGATTCCAAGTATTATCTTTATATAGTGTCATCCAAACATGATAAATTATGAAACTTTTTCATATAGAAGTAATGAAAATATGCAGCTAAATGTGGGAAAAGTCATGATAAAATTTGAGAACAATTCTATGAAATATAATATTCAAAGAGGATTAAATTTGTATTACCAATATTTAAAAGGTGAAAAGAAACCTTTCATCAATGGCAAATTGATAGAACTATTGATTGAGATTAAAAGAAACAATGATCTTCAAAAGGATCATATGGAGACTTAAGGCAAATTTGGAATACATTAATATTATGATGAGGAGTATAGAGAATCAAATAGAAGAATTGGCATTATCTATGAAAAAGGAAGAGCATCAATAAACTGTTGAGTGACATTTAGATAAACTTGAAAAAGTAATTGTCAATTATACTAAGAAGTGGAAAAGAGATTGAGGGGAAAAATATTTAAAAAACTAATATAGAGAAAGCTAAAATTAATAGCACAATGATTTTTCTAAAAATTAAAGCTCCCACCATGAAATTCTCAAATTTCATGGCTCTCAACATTGAAATATTTTCCAAATCCATAGTGTCCACTAAATAGAATGTCTAGCTCAACCTTTTAGTAATGATAGAAGAAGTAATGAAAGAGCGAATAGAGATTACCCAAGGTACTGGAAAGATTAATGTGAAGTAAAATAATGCTTAAGGTAATTGTTCTCTAAAGTTCCTCTTCCATAATATTTTAGAAAGCATCAATTGGATGAATAGTTCGATTGGCTTATCAACATTTTCTTTAAGTTTGAATTTAATATCTTATTTTTCGAAGTATTGTCTAAAATATCAAACTATGTGAAATTTATTAAGAATGTCATGAGTAGTAAGAGAAAGTTAGAGATATGTGGAATGATGAATATGATATAGAAATATAGTATAACTATTCATTGAAACCTTTTGAAAAAAGTTGAAAAATCTGAAAAGTTTTATGATATAATGCATAATTGGAAAGCATACATTATGAAAGGTGCTATGCAATTTAGGATTAAGCATCAAATTTATACCTTTTTCAATTGCACAAAATCTAAACCTCTATGAGATCATTCAAACTTCTCTCTCACTATATACGATTGATTGATCAACTAAATGTCTGAAAAATTTTTTGAAGATGTATTAATTAAGGTTGATATATTTATTTTTCACATGTATTTTGTGGTAATAGATATAGAGGAAGGCCAATATGCTCCATTAATTTTGGGATGATCATTGATATCAATAAGGAAGAGTTCATACTTTGTGTGGGTGAAGAGAAAGTAAAACTCATTCTATACAAAGTCATGTAAAGTCTAGAAAATGATAAGAAAGATTGATAGAGGATAGATAATTTATTTCACATAGCAAGACAACAAAATATTGACTTTAGGTAGAAATATTTTTTGAAAGACTATTGACCCAAAGAAGATGAGAAAGATGATGCAAAAGAAAAAATATGGAGCTAAAAAAGTGAAGTTGAGACTGAGAAAAATGACTACTATGAAGTTGTAGTATTATTCAAAATATAACTTTATAAAGCTCCAAAAGAAAAGTACTCTAGAGAGTTAAAAAATAAAAAAGAAATGTCTATGTTTTATTCACAATCACAAAGAAAAAATGATATAGAGGATTTGAAGAATATACTAGTAGCGAGAAAAGGGGTAGAATTCTAATTAGTGGCTGATAAAATGATAGAGAAAGACATGACTTTAATAATAATTTTGGAAGATCTAAAGAAAATAAAAAAATAAATAGAGGTAGCAATGAAAATCATAGCTTTGAATAGTATTATGACTTTGGAGATACATAAGCTAAAGAAAGAAGACATGATAAACCATAGCATCACAACTTTAGAGTTCTAGAAAAAAAAAGCTCAAATAATAACCCGATAAAAAGTCATGGAATCACATAAAGTCATGACATCTAGGGAGGATGAAGCTGTGATAATCCTAAAAGACATGACATCTTGGGAAAGAGAATGAAAAGAATGAAGCACTAAAAAGAAAAGATAGAATATGATTCAATACTAAAAGAAATTCGACAAGAAAATAAGAAGTGGATGATAATACAATGAAGCTAGCCTAAATAACCGGAATCTCTGATGTAGTTGATAACTCATTAATGATCTAGCTATGTACGCTAAACATAGCACTACCTAGGAGGCAAACTAAGAAATTTTTTTCTGCATGGTATGATAAAATAAATATATCCACTCACATAGATTATTTTGCATAATATTTATGCCAAAAAATTTAGTCATGGAACTCAAACCACACAGTGACTCATTTTCATATCCACAAATAGAAGTTGATACACTATCTTGATATACTATAATACTCAAACCTAGTCATAGTAAATACTTATATTGAGAAGGATAGATGGAAAACCAATATTTTTTTATAAAATGGGAGTAATTGCTTAAGGATGAGAAATCACTATAGTATGTGAGTTTGTTCAATATGACATATACTAAATCATAGTTTGTATAGAAAAGATTTTAAATAAAATTATTTCACTAAATTGTAGTTTTAATGAATTATAATGAATAATAGTAATATTATGTAGTTTTTGGGTAAAATATGAATTGACTTGGTGGATTTGTGTAAAATATGATGAATAGTAGTGAAAAGCCATGTAAAATCATAGCATATTTTGTGCTATGACTTTGTTACACCTCATTACTTTATAGAGTAGTTTCAACATCTATCATTGGGCAAAGCTCTACACAAATAGTCATGGAAATATTTGTATATCATGACTCTATCACCTCGTTGATATAATTATTTTACTATACAACACATTTTTATTGTCTTCAAAAATTATTTAGAGTTATAACAACAATAGATCAAAACATTTTTTATGACTGTAACATTAATTTTATGTTATAATAATCAAGTATCTCACTAAGGCTGAAAGCTTGATATCCTCCATGATCATGACTTTTTGCTCTTACGAAATGATCAAATGTCGGGACTATTCATAGTGTCATTACTTCGAGTTATAGAGATAAAATACACAAACTATAGTCATTCAGAGAGTTACAACTTAGTATTATAGATGTTAAATGTGCAACCACAATCATTCTCAGCACCATGATAATCTAATGCAAAAGAAAGACCTAAGCCATGACCTATTTTTTTAGAGCACAATAAACAACAAAATGCTAGGATTTTGGAAGCATAATTTTGCTGAAACTTATGGGAGATGCATGATCAATGAGGTGATGTAAGCATAAGCATAAACCCTTATTGGGGGGACGGGGGGAATGTATTTTAACTCCACCTAGTGGCAAATCAAAGGTGCATGAATGATAATTACTGGTTAAGGTTTGACTCTTAGATACTATTATGGAATGTCATTGGGAACATGAAATTCCTCTCTAATATCATCCTAAAATGAGGACTATGAGTGATATATTTGGTTTTGTGTGATAGAAGCCTTAAAGAATACTTTTTATATTTTGATTGTGTTGTGGTTTGGTTATTGATGGATGTGGTGTTTATGTATAACTAAAGTTAGGATTTTACTATTGATGAGTTTGTATATGTTATCATGGTGGATGGTGACAAGTAAGCAATGAAGCACACTCACATGCAAGGATAGGAATGAAGTGATAGCCCTTTTGATAGTGATGCACAAGACAAATCTATAATATAGATGCTTTTTAAGTCAATCCATTATGCATGTTTTAGATAAATTAACTCTCAATTGATATGGGAGTTGTATAGACTATTGCCCTAAGGGTTTTATCTTTAGTGTGAGAGTTGCATGTCACCATGATAGATAGTGACAAGTAAGCCATGAGACAAACATGAGAGAAGGTGACTCATACATTGAACTAATAACCATGTAAGTTATTTTCTATCATATAATTACTACTAGTAAGATTTGAGGAAAATTATATATTAATTGTGCAAAGTATGGTGTTTACGAAGCTTAAAGCATATATATTTTTAATACCACATCAATTCATGACTTTATGAGACATTAGGTTGAAGAATAAAAATGTACAAATGAAAAAACCATTAAGTGTAATTAACAAGTTTCCTAAAATGTATGAAATTATAATATAACCTTCAAGCAGAGATGATTTATCATTTCGGTGATAAAGTACTGACGAGACATATATGAGAGGATCATCATTGGGAAAACATAATAGTTGATAATCACCTAGTATGCTAATAGGGTACTAAGATATTTTTACAATAATTTGATATTCATTCTATATCCAAGCATTATAACAATCAAACTATTTAGACATGTTATCGTGCATAATGAAATAGATCAATCTTAGAATTTAAGAGACTTACCAAAAACTTAATTTTATCCTTTTACCTAGAATAGTGGTTGACTCATCATTGATTGATCAAATTACCTACACAATTCCTATGAGATTATTATCTAGACGAACATTCACATTACTACTTGTATAACCTATATCTTTAAATGACTAGTTAGACAAATGACTCTTGCTCAATGAGATTTTGAGACATTTCCTAATCCTAAAAATTATACAACATATAAAGTTATAACAATTATCAATTGCTATATGACTATTGGGATGAAAGTCTTAGCTACTCTAACCCCATGGCTCCAAGACCCATATATGGGCAGAGGGTCGCGGGATATTATAACTTGGGTTTGGGAGGAGGGTCTATCTCTACAAGATCAATATTAAAATTCCATGGATGCCCTTTAGGCCTCTTGTTCTTCTATTTTTGTCATGTGTGCATATCAAAATTGCAAGAGATTGAAACCTTATTACTATCATATAATGGAGAAGAAGTTCATGATGTGAGAAAAAAAATCCCTTTCCTCACTTTGTGCTATCCACAACAAAATGTATCACTTATGTGTGAATCATTATGAGGAGAGACTTGTTGGGTGTCAAAGTGCTATCATATTGAAGTGAATGATGAAGTCAGTACAACTTTAGCTTATTTGATTGATATGTAGGATTACTTCATTACAATCATCCATCTCCGTGAACTCTTTCTTAGAAATAAAGATTTAAAAAATTCTAAGTTTTTTTGCTTAGTTTTTTCTTTTTACCCTTGCATTGTTGACATGGCATTGATGTGCCGGTGATGTTGCCATCCTATGGCATGTATACATAGAGAACCCATTCAAATGATGAAAGGTTTTTGAGTATATCATGTCATGCCTAAAAATTTCAAAAAATATGGATTCTTTTCCAATTCTCACAAATATTCACATGATTATGTCACTAAGAAGTTTTATTTTTACTATTAAGTGTTTTTCAATGATTTTTTACTTCAATTATCTTTTTTTCAAGCATGTGTGTGTGTGTGTAGTGTATAGAAATATATATATATATATATATATATATATATATATATATATATATATAACATTATATTAGTGTACATATATATATATATATATATATATGTGCATATAATATTGTATATAAGTGTACATATGTATAATACATGAAATTTACTATAAATGTAACATGTCAATATTGAAATAAATATAGGTGTGTCTATACACACACACATGTGTGCGTGCGTGTGTGTAGTGTATAGAAAAATAGTATATGCATATATATTATTGTAAATAAGTGCATATATATATATATATATATATATATATATATATATTGCATGATATATGGTGCACAATATATATTACAATATGTAAAATCTTATAAACATATGGATGATCACAAATATGAATTCATCATGATTAAAATTGTACCCAGCAAAAAATAATATATCATACAAAATTATCTCATAATAAGTTGTATATGTCATATATTATATTAGTGTTTATATATAGTTCATACAAACACACATTGTTGTATATATATGCCCACATATATACATGTATCATTGTACATATATGTACGCACACACATATGTGTGTGTGTGTGTATTATTATATATGTCTACATATACATATTATTATATACACACACACACACTATTATTTATATATATATATATATATATATGTATATGTATATACACATGTATACAAACGCATTGATTCATTATCTTTTTTTGTCACACATTGTATTGGTAATATATACATTATATATATAGACACACACACACACACACACACACACACACACACACACACACATATATATATATATATATATATATATATATATATATATATTCATACACACGAAATGCACTTTATAGAAACATAAAAAAAGTATACGATAGCAAATTGATTCTACTCACTCAAGCATGCTGGTATGAACTACTTTTAAGAACATATTTTTAACACTAAACTCATTATATATGTTCTGTGTTTTTTTTCAAATGCTACAAATCATAAAAATTTCATTTTCTGAAAATTCAAGTCTAATCACATAAAAAAACAAGTTATTTAACAAGGTGGTGATGCCAATATAAGCAGAAAAACACACTTAATTTGAGTAATAAGAACATGTCTCATGCTTGAATGCAACAGATTTGAAGTTGTTAGAATCAAGAACTAAAGGACAATAGATTTGCTTGTATGCTTTATCTTATCTTTTACTAGAATAAGTTCAATCTTGTTTCATATAATTAAACTCCATTTCCATTTAAAACAATTGATATCATTCAATGACTCTTTATGGGTTGGTAATATTTCTTTAAATGCATCCTCAATATTATGGTAATATGCCTTTTTTTTTGTTGATGTTGTATTCGTAATGGGCATCAATAAAATTGAAAGTAAAATAGACCATAAATTATTAATGAGCCATTTGTGATGTGAATCTTAGAGAAAATGAGATTTATCTAGCTAGAGCTAATCAAATAATAAGTTTGTCAAATAGTTTGGCTAAGTTGCATATGTATTGAAACTATGTATATACCCGAAAGCCATATGATTGTTGTTGTTTTTTTTTTTGATTGATTGGTTGAATACATTTTGTTGTTTTTAATAATAAGTGAAGTTAGTATGAGATGAGTTTGCATTTAAAATTAATGTGCACGTGTCCTTTGTTCTACATGGTAGATGATTTGGTATGTATAGTTTGACTTATAAACAAATAATTAAATTATTAGTTCTTATAGAATATAAACCTACTATTCATAACCTATATGGAGTTGGATATACAATCAGTAATATTGTAGTCTAGGATTTTAGTAAGTTTATCTTTATTATGATAAATGATAAAATTATAATTGTTGTATATAATTTGTTTTGTATAACTAAATTGTTTTGGTTTTAATATTTTTATGAGTACAAGAAACAAAATATTAAGAGGCCGGGAATACAACAATAGCACAATAAAGGCTGACCCGCTCCGGCTAATTAAACTATAAATTATATTAATATAAATTATATTTATTTTATGTTTTTCGGGCTGCTATTTTTCGTGGTGTGGTATTGTTCATCTCTTCCTCCTCTTCTGCATTATTTTATCGTGACTGTTTCTACTACATAAACTGCAAGAGAATTCTAGATATTTTGGTTATAATCTATAATGCATATGCATTTATTGGTGGATATAGCTAGTCGTGTTGAACGTCTTGTGAACCATGTTATTTCGTGTGTTTCTCTTGTGGTTTTATTTTTGTTTTTGATTCTACCGTGGTTGGATTGTGATTGTGGATTGCATATATATCATTTATTGATGTTTTCTCCGTTGTTCTCTTCTTATGAATCATAGTCATAGAAGTACAATTGCCCAATAATAATTTTTTATACTAGTACACTTAGGTATATTGAATGAGACCACCACAATATAATTAATTTATATTGACATATACAATAAAATATATCACCATTATTGTAAACACTATTACTTTTAATCCTATAGGATCTTTAAATAGATTACTAAATTTAATGAATTGGATAGCTTTATTAGTTGTATGGTAAATATTAATTATTGATAGAATCCATGTTCTATCAAATTAATTGATGATATCTCCTTGATGACACTTGTAATTTTTGATATTGTCAAATCCTTTCGCAGATTTTAATCTGATATATCAAATAAATTAAGTGAAAAGTCTTAAATAAATATAAAGATAATATTAAATTAAATTGTTAGTCAGTTATAATTAGTGGATATCCATAATCTTAACATCATGAGTTTAATAAGTATTAAAATAACACTATTCTTAAATTATTTCAAATAAATAAGAGAGTATAATTATAATTCTATAATTGATTAAATTATATAATTAATGTAAATGGTACAACATAATTTATATTGGGAATCCTAGATTTTATTTTTAATTAGGATCACTTCCATAGCCTTAACAAATATCATAAGAAATATTTTAACTTATAATTAAATATTTTAAATTATTTTTTTAGGGTGTATATATATATATATATAATTTTATAAAGTGATGTGAACTTTATGACAAGGGAAAAACAAACCTAACACTTTTATGGCAAAACAAATAAATATTGTAGTAGTATAGGATTTGTATGTGTGTGTGTGTGTGTGTCTGTCTGTCTGTCTTATAAAATCAAATTAATTCATTTTATCTTTAATTTGGAGATAAAAGAAATAAAAAACATCACCTCACTTTTTTTAAATGGCTTGACACATTTCCTTTGCATGTTTTTTAATTTTATGATAGAGGAAAGAACAAATCAATACTATTCTCCTTCCTCGTGTGATATGGAGCAGGATATACAGAATAATCCTTTGGTTATATATAAAACTCGTGATTAGGGCATGTTTTTAATGTCATTATATTAATATTCATCCCAAAAACAAAAATAAAAAAATGATTCTGACCCATACGAATTATCACAAGAAATGATTCTGATCCATACAGATTATCATGAGAAATGATTCAAAACCCCTAACAATGTGTTTATTGTAATTAATCATTATTATGTCTTTTGCTTCATTATTAACGAATACCATGATAGTAACACACATGGCAATTGTTCAAGCGAAAATAATTATAAGGACTCACACTGCAATTGGTCAAGTGAAGGTAGTTATAAGGACTCACACTGCAAATTGTCAAGTGAAGATAGTTTATAAGAACTCACATTGCAATTGATCAAGTGAAGATAGTTATAAGGACTCACATTGCAATCTACTATTTTATTTGCTTCTAGTTTTAAGAATCACCATATAGTATATGTAATACTCAAAAATAAAAAAGATAAAATTATATTTGTATTTTTCATTTTTGTATAAGCACCCCTGTGCCCAACCAGTGAAATTTCCTCTATTTATAATCAAAGTATGTCTGTAATTTAATGTCGCAGGGGTATCATTATGGGAGAATTATTTCACCTCAAAATATTTAAAAAAAATAATACATATTTTAATATTTAAAAAAAAGGCACCAAACACTTACATAATTAAAATTTAGTGTACTCAAATATATTAATCCTAAATTATCATTCATTAAATTACTACTTAATTTTCAAAATTATTATCAAAGCTCTCACTCTCGCCTCTCTCACCCTCACCAGTGTCTCCCCTCACCCTTGCCAGTGTCTCCCCTCGCCCTCGCCCCTCTTCCCTTGTCATGACCCTCTCCACGAGCTCTATCGTGGAGCTAGTGGGGAGGAGCGAGAGGAGAAGGTAGAGGTAAGTGATAGTTTCGATAAGAGTTTTAAAAATTAAATTTTGATTTAATGAAGGGTATTTTAAGATTAATGTATTTGAGTGTACCAAATTTCAATTATTTATAAGTTTTGTCTTTTTTTTTTGAAATAAAAAATATAGAAAATAATGCATGTTTTTGAAAAATAACAAAAGTAGTGCGTTTGGATGTCGTTTGAAAAGCTTGTTTTGTTTCTGAAAATTTCAGTAGTGTAGAGGGAAAATAGTCACATCCTTAAAAACTTGACTAAAAGGAAAAAATTCAATATTTTTAAAGGCCGTCGATTTCGCTAAATTTGTCATTTTTTTAAAACCTGCATTGATTGTATTTTTTATTAAAAAAAAAACTATTCACAACCAAAACTCACAATCCTCTCTCTTGGTTATTGATAAGCGGTAGACGAGAATATCGTGCGCTGGAGACTGCAGCCTTTTGTTGGAAACTGGGGCGATTTCACAGTGGGGGTTCGACCCGGAGCATCTTTCATAACAGTCGGATGTAGTATGTAGTTAGGAGGCGCACCCCCAGCGATTTCCATTCTTATGATTGGAATTTCACATCACCATGACGCAGCATTATCAGTTTCTTACTAGATGTTCTCCATCTTTCATCTCAACCTGCTATAATCTGGTTCTGCTACAAAATGGCTCGGCAATTGGATCGCTCCTACGGTACACATCAACAGACTCCGTTGCAAGTGATCCTTCATTTGTGGTATCGTATCTGGTAAACTCGTGTGGGTTGTCTCTAGCATCAGCTTTATCAGCATCAAAATCGCTCAATTTTAAAACAACGGAGAAACCAAATTTGGTTGTTACCTTTTTAAAAAACCATGGTATTTCGAAAACCGAACTGCCCCGAATCATCCATCGATTTCCCAATATTCTTAACTACTGCAATCCGGAACAGACCCTTCTTCCAAAAATGGAGTTCTTTTACAGAAAAGGCATATCGACTTCTGATGTTTTAAAAATAATAGTTAAAAGCCCTAATGTTTTGGGCTTAAGCCTAAATAAGAGCATTATTCCTGGTTTCGACTTCTTTGAATCGTTGTTTGGTTCCGATGAACACATTATTTTTCTTTTGAAGAACAATTCACGCATCCTGTCTCATGGCCTTTGGTCTTCTATCGCGTCCAACGTCAGTTTCTTGGAACAAATCGGGGTTTCCAGGCCCAGCATCCTGCGTGGGCTCAAATATTGGCCTTGCATATATACTAAGAAGTTGGAACAGTTTGGAAAATTAGCTGATGAAGTTAAGCTTATGGGTATTAATCCTTCGATGTTCAATTTTGTTGGAGGAATGTGTGCTATAGCCTCAATGAGGAAAGCAACATGGGAAATCAAGCAGAAGGCATATATGCAATGGGGTTTATCTTCAGAGGATATATGCTCTGCTTTTACGAGGAATCCTACAGTTATGAAATTATCCAAAGAAAAGATTAGTGATGCAATGAATTTGCTAGTCAATGAAATGGGTTTGGAGTCTTCCATTGTCATTCGATATCCTGAAATTTTCTGCATGAGCGTGAAGAAGAGACTTGCCCCTAGATGTTCTGTCATCAAGTTCTTGCAGTTAAATGAATTGGTAGGAAAAAAATTCAATATACATAAAGCCTTTTACTCTACCGAAGAGATGTTTCTGAAGAAATATGTGAACCAATTTGACAAGGAATCTACACATTTGGCAAATATTTATCAAGAAGCACTTATTGGTCTTTAAAATCACTTGGATAAAGGTATGCATAGGGGAAGGGTAAACTGATTTAAAATGAATTGTAGGCAATTCTTTCTTTAAATCTTGTAGTGGATTGCTGGTGTCTGAGCAGATTCATTCTGTTATTACGTATGGGAAGAATGCTTTATATTGTGACACCTACTTGTATTAATAGCTAGATGAGGGCATCTTATGTTTTGATCTCTAACCTCTCTCTAACAGGGACATCTAAAAAGAATAGAAGTTTCAATTTGAAAAATGTAATGCTAGAAAAGAGTGTCAAAAAATGGGATCAATCAACAATCACAAAAGTAACAATTTTGTTTTTTGGCAATTGTTTCTTTTGTTCATGGTTTTCTTGTCACAGTGCAATGCTCATTGGGTCCACTTTTTTGCTGCCCCTGGTCTTTTCCCTGTGATTAGTGTTGGCTTGCTATTTTGAACATATTTTTGTTGATATTTTTCTCATAAACTAATCAACAAAATTATATTTAGCTAGTGTTAGAATTAGAGTTTTTTTTTTTTAGTTTTTTTTTAATCTTGTATTATGTTATTGATGAAAGCATCAGCTTGAGTTATTTTAATTATATTTGTTTATTATATAAAGTCTTAATCTGTATATTATTTTCATTGAGTATGATTATATTTTAATTTTGTTATGTAGTTTGAAACTTAATATGATATTAAAGTTAATCCAATGGAATATTAGACCATAGGGGTGCATGTGGTGGTACGAGTTATAAATTCTAGAGATAAATTGCATGCATTATACTTACATTGTGTACACTGGTGCATTCTAGAAGAAGTGCATGTCTTTCGCACATCTACAATTCATGAATGGTGGAGGTCGAGGAGGCACGTGTTATTGTGTGTTGTATGTAAAACCATTACACTGCCAATGTGCGTGATGGGCATGGACGTCCACTGCATAGACATTGTGAAGTGGAAAACAATGTTTGTGGTGACACAAGTGTTTGATTGTTCACCATAAAAATATTTTTTTTTATATTATTTACTTTAAACTTGATTTTGGATTGGGATTATTGTGTTGATCATGACTAATTTGGTTAGTTTGATCCTATTTGACGATGAATTATTGTAGATCTTTTTTATTAAAGATAATTATTATAGGTTTTATTTAATTGTGATTGAAATTATTTCTTGAGTTAAATAATTTTTAAGTCTTTATTTTTTAAAATTAAAATATTATTCATATATATGATTAATAAATTAAATCTACCATAATTCAACAAAACTAAGGAATACTATATAATATACTATATAAATTAAATAAGATAATTGTTGATGAAGATATAGTAAACCATGCTCTTTAGGATTGATTTAGGTCATATAAGTTTTTATGTAATTTGCAAGATGGATCTGAGTACTCTATCTAGGTGTGAAAACCATGTGGATGCACTACACATGGTAGAGTCGGAAGATCAAGATTAGAAAGACTGACAATAGACGTGTCAAACGGGTAGAGTCGGGTTGAGTCGACCCATTTTTTTGGGCCCAAACTGGTTGGTGTGCCGTGCATGGTACGGCACAATTCCTTGGAAGGGAGGCCTGACACGACACGTGGCCCAAAATCTGCCTGGGTTTGGGCCGGCATGGGTTGAGTCTTGCCTTTTTTAGGAAATTAGGGTTTCAGGTGCAGCACCGCCGCATCGCTGTCGCCCGTCGAGCATCGTCACTCGTCCCTCCATCAAGCGTCGCTTTGTGTGCGTGGTCACCCATGTCGTGCCTGGCACGACACGTGAGCCGAATACCCTCGGCACGGCACGACACGATTCATGTCGAGGATCCGCCCAGCAAGGGCTTGAGCATGGTACTGTAGCGTGTTGGGCTTTGGGTCGGGCTCGAGCTTTGGGCCAGGACCGGACCACCCAGCCTTTTTGATATCTCTAGCCGACAACAAATTATTTGACTCTTGGTTTACTTGTATATGATTTGAGCAGTCTATGTATACCCCTTTAGTATAGGTCATATGTTATGGGTTTTCTGGTCTTTTAGTCTCTGATTCATCTTGAGCCTGAAGTGGAGTAGACTTGTAAACTATTGTTTCATCTTAATAGTACATGTATACAACGTGATTTTTCAGATGATCACTCATTTTATTATAATTCTCATATAAATATTTTTTTAGTTTGAGAATTCTAATCAGATTTAATATTTTAATGTTTGCACTTTCACACACAATAACAATAAATTATCTAAACATTTTAATAATATCTTAAAATTACATTGATCAACAAGAAAAATATTCATTACATTTAGATCCAAACGAGATCAATAGTTGTTAGCAGTGGTGGTATTATGGTTGTCAACATTGGCAATGGCGGTGATAAGATAGACAATGGCAATGGGCCAACATTTTGTCTGCCTTGATACTATTTATATGGTGGTGGTGTTGTTTTGGTTGCCAACATGATAAAGGCAAAGCAATTTACACATCAATATATCCTGATAGAATAAAATTAAAATATAAAATTTTCTAATGCGGAATAAAATATTATTTTATCATTTGAGATTATAAAATTATCTTTCTTTGATTAATTATTTATATCATTTTTTTTATCTATTGAGAAAAAGAAAAATTTAGTTAAAAAACTAGAAATTATCCTTCTTAATATAGGCATGATGATCATTATTAAACAAGATTAGCTTCAGCACCTCTCAGTGATTATGCAGTTTAAATTATTATTATTATTATTATATAAGTCACTCATTATTTTGATTATTATTTATTAAATAAATAAGATTGATAGAGTACAATAATAATATTTCCCTCTCAAAACTCTTACATTTAATATATAATAAGTTATTCACGCATTAATATTATAATTTATTGTGTTCTATAATACAAAAAATTTGAAATCCCTTAGTTAAATAGTATTGCATGAAGTGATTCGGTGTGACTGGCCTGACGTGACCAAGCAACCAAAAAAAAATCGAGTTGCCCATAACATGACCTAGCCCAAAACTAAACTGGGTTGCACCAACTCAGCCAGCCTTGTGGCCTACATGGTAGACCGTAGACAAGCCGCTTCTGTCTGGAAAAAATATATAACCAATCTGGTAATGGCAAAACAATATTATTGGGGGAATTTTACCCTGCAGCCATGTTGCAGAACTTGCTGCACCATGGGCTAGGCTCGATGGCCAGATCTCAACAGGCCTGGTTTTTTCCTGCCCAGTTGGGAACTAAGATGGGTTCAATTGAGTTTTCTTGGCTGGCTAGCCTGACCTGAGTTGCCACTTCTAGTTGAAATATTATTAATAAATGGTTCATATATATAATATATAGGACATTAAAAAAAAGAGAATTATGATTTAATATATGTGGATAATAAATAATTAATATTAAGTATATTATATTTTTATAATTAGTGAGAAAATATGTGAAATTTATATAATTAGTTAGAAGGATATAGATAATATTAAATGACAAAAATAAAAATATGATTATATTTTTTTTTGATTGAGATTAAAATAATTTTTTTGCAAAATATATATTTTTTTTTAACTTATATGATGTGATTGAATTGTTTTGTCTTCTTCCCACTTTTCTCTCTCTCTCTCCTCTCTCTCCCTCTCCCTCTCCTTACTTTCTCTCCTTCCTCTTCTTCTCACACTCTCTCTATCCTCATAATCTCTTCTTATCTTTCTCTCTATTAACCACCACTAATATAATATGTTTGCCTTAATTATATATGAATCTGTCATGTTTTGATGTCTTTGTTGTCTAAATGGTATTGTATAAATACATATTTTTGTTATGTATGTAAGTCTTGTATATATATAATAAGACATATATACACATCAATACATCACTACTGTATATGCAAGAGAGACAAAGGTGAGGGAAAGAGAGAGGATGGGGGAGAGAGAGAGAGGGAGAGTCAGAGAGAGCAACTGAAGGAGAGAGGTTGGAAGAGAGAGGAGGAAAAGGAGAGAATGAGACAAGGGAGTAAGAAAGAATGCTAGATGGAGGGGAGAGAGAGAGTTAGAGAGGGAGAGAGAGATAGGAAGAGAGAGAGAGAGATAAAGATAGTGAGAGAGAGAGAGAGAGGAGGAGAGCAAGAGAGAGATGGGTAGAGGGAGGAACAGAAGAAGTCATATGGGGCAAGGAAAAGGAAGAGATGAAACAAAAAAAAGTTTTTGTTAAAAAAAATTATTGACATGGAAAGTAGGAAGGATATATTTGTCTTAAAATTTCATTTCTTTCTTACTGATATTATACAATTTGTTTTTCAATCATTAATTATTTAATATATTATTCTTATTAACATAATTCTCACAAAAAAAATTAATATGTTTACCTTATCAAAATACGAGGATATGTTTTACAAGGATACTGGATATTTTTGTGCAAAGAAATATTTTGGACTTATTTACTTTATGAAAATGAGACATATAATTATATACTTTAATTTAGTTATCATTACATTTCTATAAATTTTTATATTGAGAATAATATGATAATATCATAGTTTTTAAAAAAACAAAATACATAGGTGTCACACATACATTAAAATATTGTGATAAAATAAAATTAAAATTTTAAAATTATACACAAGCATTGTGGGTAATAATAATAAAATATACATAATAAAATTTAAATAACAAAATAAAAAATAAACAATAAAGTAATATTATTTATATATATTTAAAAAATTAGCATCGCTATTAATAGTAGTACTTTCATATATTATCACTTTTTATTCTCTAATGAATCATTTATATCATAATTTTTATTTATTAAAAAAATAAACTTATGATATTAAAACTAGAAACTATCTTTGCAAATTTAAACATTCTGTTCAAACTTCCATTGACTATTTTTATGAGACACAATCTAATATATTCCAATAAATTTAGATACATAACCCTAAATATTTGTATCTTTATCAAATATTAAATTAACTTTTATAACTGCAAGCAAATTTTAGTCTTTATTTCGCATTCATTCTTGTTGTAAACCACTTATTATTATCATTAATATGTATTAAGGAAACGAAATCAATTATATTGTCTCTATAATGTTATATTATACTTAATCATACCGGACAATTTATGATGTAACCTGCCATTTTTTACCTGACTCATTGTTTGCATGTTTTTTTAAACCAATTAACAAAATAGCTAAAAAGCCTAATAATCATTATGTAATAAATTAACTAAAATCATATGTTCATAAATTCTATATTTCACTTATGTTAGATGTAATTATGATAAAATATATAAATGAAAAATTAAAATAAAAATTAAAATATTATACCAACTTTTCGAATCAAAGACTTTCATAAAATGCACTAGTTGTAAAAACATATTCAATGGCATCATACCAACATTGCAATTTTCTAATATGAACCATATATAAGAGTATTAATTGTATTGTTACTCTTTATTATTATGTCATTTTTAATGCGAATACTTAATAGTGGGTTATCACAATCAATTATCTCATTGTATAATGATATTATTTGTATGTTATTTTGATTAAGTGTAATTATATATATTTTAAGTTTTGTGGCTTAATATTTTACATGGTATTAGAGCTGATACATTTGGAAACTAAACCTTATGGTGCATGCATGTACGAGGGCTACAAATTCTAGAGAGAGAAATATATTCACTATATTAGCAAAGTGCACGCACACACACTTGGAAGAAAGAGGGAAGCACATATTTTTGCTATCATTGAAATCGTTGCAGACTCACTATGTGTGGTGGTGCGTGAGTGTGCATTCATGGGAATAGAGCGTGCAATGGTGCATAATTTTTGATCTACCCATGACAAAATTGATGGTGTCCAACAAATTTAGGGGTTTAGAGAAAGTTTTAGAATTTAATTGATGTTGATTTTTGCTCAAAATAGGGTTTATGAAAACCTCTAAAATAGACTTAACGTTTATGTTCATTTGAGGAAAAACTTACCCAAATTAGGATTCAATAAATGCTAATTCTGGGTTGAATTTTTTTGATTGTTGATTTGTTTAGGGAGTTCTCATATGGAATTGGTATTTAGTAGACAAACAATTTTTTTTTTTACATTATACATATTGTAGAAAGAATAATAACACTTCAAATAGATGTTGGAAATTAATTTTAGAAATGAGGTCATGAGTACTATATAATATTGATAAAGAGGAAAAACTACTAAAGACAGAGATTCTCACTAAGTCTTTTCATCATTTCATTCTAGGTATTATAATTTTTATAATATTTAGATGATATAATTTTTATAAAAACCTCAAATAGATGCTGTAACATAAGCTAAATAGGGATATTTAGGATTCATTTCTAGAAAGGCAACATTAATTATTTTTTATCCTCTATGTATAATAATTTTTATATCATGTTCCACCATTTAATTCTCTTAGATTATTAACTAAGAAGTCAATATTTATATTATAGGTAATTATTCCTTTTTATTATATTTCATTCATGTTCTTTAAATATTGTGGTGCTCAATAATTTTTAAAAAGTTATTGGATACGATAATATTTAACTTGACATACTATTTTAGTAAGAACTATATGTCTTCATATAAGACTTCTTTTAACATTGAGCAGTAAGAACTATATGTTTCTAATCTATGATAATATTTTGTGATAGGTATTTGAGTATGCTAGATCATTTACTTATCTATTCTCCACTTTATCACTTATTATTAGTTAATTTTAGAATATTATATCCTAATCTTAAAGGTATTTTTATCCTTTAGTGTGATCTATGTCTATTAGAAAAATATATTAGAGTTTCCTATCATTCTTATTGATATGGTATGAATAAAGATTCATTCGAACATATAAAATTATTTGTATGATGATCTAGTAAATATATAACTAAAGCAAATTTTACATATTTAATTATTTTCATTGATGTTTTTCATGGTATACATGAAGTATTTTTTGTGTATTATATCATAAGTTTTTTTATTTTTCATTAAGTAATAACAAATAAATTTGAAAAAAATATTAATAAAAAAGGAATAATAATGTATTAAAATAAATCTCAGATAGATTCAATATTTATTGTAGATCACAAGATTATATATTAGATTTTGTGTCAACACATCCCATAAAATGGATGACCAAAAGAAAAAAAAAAGATATCTAATTAATAAGGCTTGAGCACTTCTATTTGAGAGAAGTGTTTCAATTTTTTTTTTGTAAAAATATGATTTTAACTATTAATTATCTTATTAGTCAGATGTTATCTTATATTCTTTCTTAGTGAATATTCATTTAGAATTGCATCATCAAAAAAGATGTTTAGATATTTTCTTAGAGTTTTTGATAGTATTTATTTTATCTATGTACTCTCCCTAAAATATGATAAGATTATAATTAAAATCTTGAGATGTATCTTTCTTAGATATTTGAGTATCTAACAATAGTACATATATTTGTCAACAATATTGATAAAATTTTAGTAAGTGTTAACGTCATTTTTTTTAACATAAGTTATTTTTTTGTGAAGTTAGCTTAGGAACAGTAAATATTCCAAGGATATATTTGGGCTTATTATTATTTTTTATCTTTCAATAATCCCACTTGGACCTCTAACTAGGATAGATATTTATATGTCTGCTATATCTGAACTTATCAATGCACATTATGATGCTACTTTTATGAAGTTATCATATATATCAATAAGTACATATCTAACTCTGGAAAGAGCAATGTTCATAATGAGATAAAATCTTTCTTGAGTTTAATATTAGAGTTCATGTTTTGGTATGATAACAAGTAATTTCATTCAAAGGCAGTAGGTCTTAGGTTTGAAACTCATTAAACATTATTATTTTTTATTTTTAAAAGTAAAATTGTTGAAATATTAATTTCTATTATATTTTATGCTAAGTAGGAGCCTTATGCACTGTGAATCTGTGATTGACCTTTTAGATCACATGTTGTATATATGTATTGGAGGTTATGTTTCAACAAAACCATCATTTAGCCCAATTAATGTCGAATTGGGTGTCTTGGGTCTATCTAACATGATAATAGTTATTATTTTCATTATTGTTTGTGGATGATCATTATGAAGAAAATGATACTCTGAGATGTCATTAGGATCATTAGTATTACTCATGTTTTAGTATGATTGGTATTATTATTTATGTGTGAGAATACATAAATATTAACATATTGGATTTAATTAAATTTTAAATTTATAAAGTATTTGAATGAAAATAATAATGATATGATTGATTAATGAAAATTATCGTATTGTATACATGTATTAGATGTCATATTTTAGTATGATGATAAATATTTTCATCTAAGTAGTGCATATCTTGGGTTTGAGACTTGTTAAACATAGTCTTTGTAATTTTTGAAGGTAAAATTATCTAAATATTAATTTCTTATAGATCATGTACTACATAGAAGACATTTGTATTGGATATGATCTCCATTGGTATTATTGTTATTATTAGACATATGATTCATATTTGCTTAAATACAAAATGATGTTTAGTTGCTGTCTCCATTATATAATTTTATTAAGAAATGGATTTCAATGTTAGTAGCCGTCTCAATTATATACTTGATGAACATATACTTTTTCACTTAGTTATTGGGAGTTAGATAGAGGTATCAAATGGGTCGTGTCATGCCATTAGGACTCTTTTTTGGGTGGCCCAGTTAGGTCATCTTGTCATGTCGGGCATGGCCCAACATGGGAGTCGTATTGTGCCTGTCATGGCATGATTGCTCGTTTGTTTAACTCAGTATGACATGATTCTGGGTAGACTCGTCTTTATCATGCTAGGTTGTCTTGGGGTGTATTGAATTCTGTTAGTTTTGTGGGCAGTGCCATCACAAGCACCATTCATTAGACATCGCCACCACACACCGCTGATTAATCATCATATAAACATAAAAAAGTATATAAAATAAAGAAAAAAAAACTATTACATGTATAACACATATCACACATAATGTTATCAATGTATAAGTATAACTAAAATACTAAAAATATTTAATTATAAACATAAACTATAACTTTTACACTTTTAAAATGTAAATTTTATTTTATACCAAGGTCTATGAGATACTTGAAATGAAAATGATAAACAATAATTAATAATAATAGCAAAAAAAATCATAAATCATAATTAAAGTATCGAAATTAAATCATTTCGTACTAAAATGATAATCATAAAATAAATACATCGGAAAATAATAATAATTAAATCTAATGCCAATTAGTGTTTATATATAAATCATTATCATCATGCAAGTGTTAGATAGAATTATAATTGGTGGTCTTAATATTCTTCAAGTCTCATGAGTTATCATTTAATAGCAATTCTTGTACTTCTGCTCTATTCTAAATACATAACCTCTAATATTTATAATCTTTTATGTATGTAAGTGTCTTAACAATATCTTATCTTATTCTTGATTTTTTATTTGAAATAATATTAACTGCAATAAAAAAATAAATTTTGATGCTATGTTGTATACCATAGTTAGTAGATCTCGTGTCATTTTATACAATATGAGATATGTGGATTTATATGATTTTTATAATAGTAAAATATTAAAATTTTTATTATCGTTATGTAATAGGATTGAATAGTAATAAATATCTAAGTATCGAGATATCTCGCTTCTATTTGATGAATTATCATATTATTTTTTCTCATTAATTGAATAAAGAAATCATGATAATCAAATATGGTCTTGATGGCTATACTCAAAGTTTAACTATAATTACTATTATGCCTAGTGTCTTAGTATATAAATAAGTCGGTTAATTTTTTTGTAAATGCACCCTTTAGGTTGACGGCTCTAGTTCAAGCACAAGGATAAGTATTTCAAAATAATTTTCGTTTCTATTTTAGTTCATGCAATTAGATAATAAAGAGAGAAATAGTAGATTAGTACTTTGAATATTTGATTTCTATTTCAACAGTCATGAAATTATATGTATGATGATCTCTAAAATTATTAAACATGCTACTAGTATTGAACACACATCTGAGTGCAATGCAAGTGATGAGAGTATACATAGATGAACACATATTTATTGTATCATAAAAAAATTTTAAGAATTTCATAAAAAAAAATTCTTATATCACAGTCAGAGTCATTAATAATAAATTTGTATTATTAACATATAATCAAATATCATATATTCATATCGAACACATTATTCAAATATCAGATAACTATAATTATAATGGTATCTCACATTCGATTTAAAATTTTTTATTTTTTAGACTCGCAGATAAATAGAGATACCAAACTCTTATTATATATTAGGTATTCTGAGATATTTTAATGAATTTTTTTATTTTTTTTAATGGGAGAAAAATAATCTTTATTCTTGCTTGTAATATCATGTTAATAATGTGACATATGCACGTAATGTGAAAATGCTTATCTAATCGTCGATCCTAATAATCTTAACAAAGATACTAATAATGACTTTGTTATTAGATGTATTATCAAATTGATACTAAATATCTAATTTTGAATAATATATTTTATAAATATCTTTGTCATACACTTAGATGGAGAATTTCAAGAAATTGTTTGAGCAGAGGAGAGAAGGGGCGAGGAGAGTTTGAGAGGAGAGCATAGAGTAGTGCTGAGGAGAGTTTTAAAATTGACAATAAAAAATTCTAAATACTTAATCTATATATATATATATATATATATAATTAAATTAATATATATTTTTTTAAATTTTAATTTTTTTAATATATAAAAGGGCATAAACTTGATAGCCATCAAATATTTGCCATAGTTGTTGAATTAAATTTCAATGGCCAGGAGTTTTGATAATTTTTTTTAACACAACCTCGATGCATGTGCTCACCAATGAACAGTGATTGTTGTCACAATTGGGCACGTGTGTGTGTTCGCCCAATGGCCAACACAACCTAAGGCATTGAGAAATCTGTCATGTCTCAACGGGCTGATTTGCCACATCAACATGGTGGATCAGGTTTAACTTTAATTAGAATTTAAAAATATATATCGCATGGACTAGGCAAGTGCAATACTTAAAAAAAACATTTAGTTTTTTTTTTAATGGGTCTGGGCATTTATGGTGACCTGTGACCCATTCCCTGGACGTGGTCCCGAGTCACGGTCAACATGCCGGTGGACTGTGCCAACAGGCGAGACACGTGGGTCGTGTCTGGCCCATCACGAAGGTGAGGCATGGCAGCCTCTGGCCCATCACAACATGAGCTGTGGCTCGTGTCGGCAGAACCCAATTCCAGGCTTGGTTCTAGATTGTGCCATGTTGGGCCAGGCACGTCTCAGTCAGGCCGTGCCTCGTGTTGTGTTTAAGCTGCCTGATCCACTTGATACCTCTAGAGTTATACACCTTTACTGATCGAGGATATCTAAGACTATAGATGCTGCTTCTTAGTAAATGAGTTAGAGACTAACATATTATTTTAAATTTATCGAGTATATTGATTATTCACTATTTACTCACCTTGTTATTTTGTTTTTGGAGGTTTTCCTTAAAGAGATAAATCAGATAGTAACTATTAAACAATGTGACATGGTAAGACTATCCTAGCTTTTTCAAAGAGTGGGGGAGAGGTAAGAGGAGAGGATGGAGAGCCATTATTTTCATTGTAGGAGGATGAGATTGATTATGTTCCTAGAGAGAGACATATGGAACTTATATCTAGATATTCGGCAAAATCTTCTCAGTGTATAATTGAGATTGATTGTCCGAGTTCACTAACTTATAGCAAAGAGGTGAGACCAAGTCATTGATTGTCTTATTTCAACCACTTTCCTACTCTGATATATCAAGGAGAAGTGCCTCATTAGTTGCAATGAACGTATACATGTGGATTCATAATCCACTAGGGGTCCCAATCTCACCTCACCAACATGTAATGGTTGTTGATTTCCGAACACTACACCGGCCACCTTGGTACTAGTTAGGCATTATCAATTAAATGGGCTTCCACCAAGTTTGGCCCACCTACCAGTGTGTCGCATACTACTATTACCAACATCATAAGTGACCTTGTATTTTTCAATTCCTACCCTTGGAGGGAGGATAATTTTTTTTGACATCACCAACTCTCTCCGCTACATTATCCATGTCACATGTTGGCCAATTGGTTGGGATGTTGAATTTGTGTATTCTTTGGGGCACGAGTTTGATCCACACAGGCTACACCTTTGAGCATGAGATAGCCCTGCTCTCACTCTAGGGCCTCAATAATTGATCAAGGTCTCGATTTGGCTCGAAGAAACACTAGTTTAGAAAAAATGTCCAAGTTAATTGTTTCCATTATTCTTTGTATCAGACACATGATAGAGAAGATATTAATTATAGAGTTTTATGTTCTTCGAAGAGGTAATTTTGACTTTTGGAAAAATATACGATTACGGTTGTTGATAGACCTTGTATCCATAGCAAGTATACATTCATAAGTATTTTCTTTATATTTATTTATTTAATATATATATTTTTTTTATTTTTTCTCTTTTTCAAACTCATCTCATTCTATCTCTTGGCTCATATCTGAGTATTGGGGCCTCATGGTCAAACATATAGGGTCATCGCCCTAATAGTATGAATAAAGTGATTGATATAGATATCATATAATCCATATTTGGCATCCCTAGGGTTCAATTGAACTATCACATAGATGCGTTTAAACTATCACTAATATACTATATCTCATAAAAATTTCAAAGTTAAATATGTTTGGTCGCGATCGTTATTGAGATGATTGACCAATGTGTAAGTTTGTTGTACGCATCTACCCTGAGATTGATAAGGGAGGATTGGGGGATGGTGAAAAAAAATTTTAAAAAATAATTGAACTGCCACTTAAGATTTATAGTTATAATTTCATAAAGAAATTAAGTTTATTGTAATTTTTTATTTTATTTGTATTTATAGTTATACACCCTAAGTGCCCTACCATACAATGGGTTCTCCAATTAAGATATTATATTTTTTAGGTCATACCTGGCACACATGGTTCTGTTTAGTGTGAGATCTAGAAGATATTAATATGCTGACATCATTACCTTTGAAAATCGAAGAGGCCATGTCTTTGACCGGAGGATTATTGGCCTTGAACTAAGATAATTTTCATTGCACTAAAGCATGATCTCCAATACATGCATGCAACTTTGAGTAATTTAAATTTTGATGCTCTAATGAAATTTCATGTGTTAGTACTTGTGTAATTGTATGCCCAAATTATTAAAACTAATCTTCCACTTCTCTCAGCCCTAAAAAATTTTCAATTCTAACAAAAAAATCTTTCTTTATCATAAAAATTAACTCTCTTTGAAAATCCATGTGTAAATAATCAAAAGTATATTTATGTCATAATTGAATCATTTTTCGTGTGAAATGTGCAGCAATCGGTAGTCTGATGATATTATGCAGTGGTTTTATGTTATCAGTTTTGCTTTTTCCACGAGAAGTTCCTGGTGGGGCTGATCGTGTTGAACAAGCTGTGCTTCCACCTTTCTTGTTCATAATTTCATTTCTGCGAAAAACCTACCCTACCCACAGGCACGTGTTAGGCTAACTTGGAGAAGAAGGAAAGAAACATAGTAATCGTGTAATTTTTTCATTTGTTGCTGATCTGGTAGCTATTTCAAAGTTTCAGCTGCTAGATTTTTGACAAATTTGTGTTTTCATATATTAGTTGAATTCGTATATTTGCCATTGTTCCCCAAAACCAAGGAACTGATTTCATTTAAGTTGGCTCAGGCTCTTTATTCTTCGAAACTTAAAATTTTTTTTTTTTAAAAAATGGTTGTTTATAAGAACGGAATCGTGTTGATTGTTCGTCTGCGTCCCCAATTTCGTTGATCACCAAACCACCGATCATCTTCGCCTCCGATTCCAGACGTGATGCATTCTCGTTGGCGGAACCAACTAAGCAGACCTAACATTCGATTTCCATCGGTTCGTTCCATGGCGATCGGTGGCAACGCGGCCCTGTCATTGTCATCATCATCATCGGGTTCAGTTTCGATGCGTCGCCATCATGATGAAACCGAGTACATGCTGAATCACAGAGATTGGCTATCTCCAAGCCAAGTGGTAAGGATCTTCGAAAATCTCAAAGACCCAAAGTCGGCCATTTCAGTATGGACCCAGTACTCGAATAGAAAAGACTACATGCTTACCGAAGCTATATGCACCGCCGTAATAAACAGGCTCGCCCAGGCCAAAAACTTCGACGCCATAGAAGATATATTGCGTAGGATCAGAGTTGAGAAGCAGGGTAGGCTATCGGATGCCTTCTTCTACAATGTGATCAAGGTTTGTGGGCAAGTGGGCGGTAGATTCAAGGTAGCAGTGGAAACTCTGCTGGCTATGCCAAAGGAGTATGGATGCTGGCCTACCGTGAAGACATTTAATCTTGTGCTGAACTTACTCGTCTCGGCAAAGCTTTTTGATGCTGTTGGAAGAGTGTATGCAGAAGCGCCATCGTTGGGCGTGGAGATTGATGCTTGTTGTCTCAACATTTTGATCAAAGGCTTGTGCGAGAACGGGGAATTAAACGCTGCAGTCTACGTGCTCGATGAATTTCCCAAACAAAGATGTAAGCCAAACGCAAGAACTTTCTCGACCCTGATGCATTATTTCTGTGAGGAAGGTAATGTACATGAGGCATTTCTGCTGCTTGAAAGAATGGAAGAAGAGGGTGTTGATCCTGATACGATCACGTTTAACATCTTGATTTCTGGATTGAGGAAGCGAGGGAGGGTAAAAGAAGGAATGGATGTGTTGGAGAAGATGAAGATGAAAGGATGCAAACCAAATGCGGGTACTTACCAAGAGGTTGTGTATGGCTTGCTTGACGCAGAGAAATTTATGGAGGCTGAAGAAATAATGGAGAAGATGATTTGTTTGGGAACTACTCCTAGTGTTGTATCTTTTAAAAGGTTGCTATATGGGCTATGCAACAGGAGGTTGATGGTTGATGCCGTCAGGGTTTTGGATCAAATGGTTCTGCATGGCTACGTTCCCAAGATGGGAACATGGAGACACTTAGTTGGTACTTTGTTTTCTGTTAACGGCTCTGCTTTTAGTATTTCTTGCTTTGCTCAAATTATCAGCTCCTAGGGCTTACAGATGGTTTTATTACAACTGAGTCTCTTCGATTAGGTCAATGGTCACCATTTAAGACCCAAATTGTGAGCCCAAGTGACGTTGGCTGGCCCTTCATGGTGCGTAGTTTTGAGAAGAGGGTCAACAAAGTGAGGCCATCAGTTTCAATTTATAATCCTTAGGTGCTGATAGTTATATTTCTTGGATTTCAGACAATTTCATAATCATATATACTATTTTTGATACAGAGAGAGAGGGACACACACACACACACACTTCTGATCAAACTTAAGAGTTTTGACGTCAATTAGATATTTAATTTTCATGGTTTGTATTATTTCACAATACCCATAGTAATCCACGTTTTAGAATTGTTAAAAACAAATTTTAAGGTTTTCAGAAATTAATTTTGATAACTAATAGAATTAAGCAAAATTTAAATAAGTAAAATATTGGATTTTTAGAAGGCTTATTTCTGCTGCATTTCTTTGATTCAGGTTTTGAAAAATTATAACTTTCCTTGTGCTGTCAAACATATATATATATGTACATATATATGTATATATATTGTGTATATATATATATATATATGTACATATATATGTATGTATGTATGTATATATATATGTACATATATATGTATGTATGTATATATATATATGTACATATATATGTATGTATGTATATATATATATGTACATATATATGTATGTATGTATATATATATATATGTATGTACATATATATGTATGTACATATATGTATGTATATATATATGTACATATATATGTATGTATATATATGTACATACATATGTATATATATGTATGTATATATATGTATGTATGTATATATATATATGTACATATATATGTATGTATGTATATATATATATATGTATGTACATATATATGTATGTACATATATGTATGTATATATATATATGTACATATATATGTATGTATATATATGTACATACATATGTATATATATGTATGTATATATATGTATGTATATATATATATATATGTACATATATATGTATGTATGTATATAAGTACATATATATGTATATATATGCATTTTTATACATACACATGTATTTATATATGTACATACATACATATATGTATGTACATACATATATATATGTACATATGTGTATGTATATATATATATATGTGTATATATATATGTACATATGTGTATGTATATATATATGTGTATATATATATATACATACACATATGTACATATTTATATACATATATATATATATATGCATATATGTACATACACATGTATATATATACACATGTGTGTGTGTGTGTGTGTGTGTGTGTGTGTGTGTGTGTGTGTGTGTGTATGCTCAATATAAAGTGATCACCAAATCACTCGCCATTACCAACAAGTGGTATCAAAGCAAGGTATTTGATACCAATAAGAAATATTAGGGCGAGGTATTAGAACGTTATGATACCAATAAAGTGAAATCAGAGAATAATTGGGGTATTTTTATTTGTATTCTTATCTGCTGGTTGATTTATATTTATTTTTTATTATGGAGAATAATTCCATGATAATATAATTAAGTCTAATTAATTATTTTATTTGAAAAAATAAAATGTGAGATTATTTCGGCATTGAGTAACTAAATGACCTATGTGGATGTATTTAGAGGGCGAGCATGTCACCTCTTAGAGGTGTTGTATCCATGCATATTATTATGGAACTTTAATAACTACATAAACAAGGAGATAGAAAAAATTGTAACGTTCTCAATGTCCTTATTTTTGAGATATGGCATAGGAGTGCCATTAGGCACACACATTATGTGGGAGGACATAAACTTTCAAAGGCAAGTTGAAAACAAGTCAAGTTGCTAGCTTAGAAGTCAAGACATATCAAGGCATATTGCTATGCTTAGAAGCGATTATAATATGAGCTTTCAATAAGAGATGGACACTCAGTTGCTAGCTACTGGAAATATCTTACCTTATGATTAAAGTTTCTCTCTTTATGAATACATAAACTGTATGACTAGAAAAATAAAAAATCATAGAATATATTTTCTCTTTCATTTCAAGAAGATTGAATATTCTCAATTTTATTCATACTATCATATTGTAATACTCCCACTCAAAGAATATGGAACATTCTAGAAGATTTCGAAGAAGTCCACACTTATATGGAAGGAATGAGATTATTCTAGATCTAGAATCCTCTTAGAGATATATATATATATATATATATATATATATATATAAATAATAGAATTCTCTGGACTTATAGGAAACCTTCAATTGTTTTAGACATTTTTCTATGCATGTATTTAAGGAGGATGTGACCTCATTTGTAAATCACCAAATTGAGAATTTCTTGTAAAATTTCATTATTCAATAAAGTATTTTTTTTATTTTCAAGTGTTCTCTCAAATTCACTTTGCTTCCAAATCATGGATATACGCCAAGCATAACAAGCAAGACAGAGGTAAGACTGACTTAACATCTATGAGGTAAGTTGTCTAAGTATCGCACAGAAGCTTAGCGAAAAGACTAAGTCCGTAACAATATGCTACGTGCAAAGAAGAATGCTTATTGTCACCATTTACTTTGTGATATATATTAACAATCATTCTGAGAAGATGTGAGCATATCTCATTAAGGCCAAAGATAAATCCTTCATACCATTAAGGAATCACACACTAAAGTTGGGGGATAGATTAGTAGGAAATTGATCTTCATATATTCTGATAATAAATAAGAATACACAAGTTAGTTTGAAAATTATGAGAGATCAAAATTTAGACCGAGAGTATAAATTAGACTAGATGACATGACTGAGAAGGTGAATTAGAATATTGAGAGAATTTGATGCATGTTTTCTTATGTGCATCTTCTAAAAAAATTTTGAAGAGACGTTATACATACAGATATTGATTTAATCAATATGTATCTTGCTGTCACACTAGATAATGATGTTTCCACTAAAATCTAGATTGACATAGACATTTCATATGATAATCCAGAAATATTATACTACAAAGCTATTGATCACATCCAAAAATATGAGAGAACAAAACAGGATGATATTGCATGTTCATACACCATCCTTCCTTGGTTATGAGGAGTTCGAGTATAAAACATGAGACTCTATAGTCAAGAAACTTATTCAAAGTGGAGATGTAATTTTTTTAGAAGATCAATTAATTGATGTCAATCATTTGGGTAGTAATGAGAGTGAACCAATGAAAACTTCTATATGTATAGACTTGATGCATCTTCATTTCATAGATCATGCAGACCAAACATGACAAATTACTAAGTTGGACGAAGACACTAAGACTGGAGATATACCTGTTGGGGAAGTAGAATATGATATTCTAATGTAAGAGTCTAAGTCATTACATATCAACCATATTTATTATCAGCTTAGATTTAGAAATCTATCAGCTTAGTGTGAATATAATTTATTTTTCATGGTGATCATTATTAGATAATTTACATATAGAAAAAAAAGGATATTTAGCATACAAACTCAAAATTTGTATGAGTTTAAATAAATATTGAGTAATGATACAAGAAATTTTATTTATCTATTAAGTTTCAAGACTTTTAATATACCTCTGGTAATCACAATTTGTTTTTTAGTCATCAATTAGGCAAGAACAAGAATGTATTTTCATTGTACATTGATGATATGTTAATCATTATTAATAATAGAATAATAAACATTAAGTTTTATGGAGGACTAAGAAAAATCTTATCTATGAAAGACTTTGGCCTAATCAAACATATTATTCTAGGAATAAAATTCATCTAAGATCATCCTTCTAGGCACATCTAGTTACTTCAATAATATTATGTTGATAACTAAGAATTGTCCTAATATTGATGAGTAATAGAAAAACATGAGCCTTGTTCACTATGCATTAGATACTAGCAATCTCATATATGCTACGATTTATATTAGACCACATATAATGCACATTATTAGTATGATTAATTACTTTCTCTTAGACCCAAGTATACTTCACTAGAAAGTAGTAAAATATCTTAAGGTACCTTTGATATACATTTTATCTAAATATATGTGGTGTGTGTGTGCGTGTGTGCATGTGTCATGTGTGGGTGGTGCGTGTGTAGTGCGTGGTTTGTGTTTGGATGTGAATATACTATGAAATTGTATTGAATGATTCTACCCAAGTCCCAATTTACATAGTTAAAGTACACATCTTGTGTCCACACACACACACACACGCACACACACACACACGATCTTATAATTTCATGTACTTCACAATAAGTTTAATGAAAAATAGAAAATTATTTAAAGGGTATAATTGTTTATTTAGAATCATCATAATCATAAATCAATTCAACTAGTAAATTGAACGGGTTAAATTCCTCAATAATTTTCCTCTAGTAAATTGAATGGGTTAAATTCCTCAATAATTTTCCTCAACTAGCAAATGCTTTATAAATTTCATTATAGAGTATTTTGATATTTACAGGTGATATTAGAGATGCTATTTGGTTGAGCATTAGTTGAGATAGATTTTCATTTTGGAAGATGTTTACTTATATGGGTTGGTTAGGTTGGACCCAACTAATTATCCAATATGAAAGATGAAATCTTATATTTTTTAATAATTTGGATGAGAGGTAGGATTTATATCAAACACCCATAGAGAGAGGGAGAGAGCGCAAGAGAGAGAGCACGAGAGAGCGAGAGAGAGAGAGAGAGAGAGCAAGAGAGAGAGAGCACGAGAGAGAGAGCGAGAGAGAGAGCGAGAGAGAGAGAGAGAGCACGAGAGAGAGAGCGAAAGAGAGAGAGAGAGAGAGAGAGAGAGCAAGAGAGAGAGAGAGCACGAGAGAGAGAGCGAGAGAGAGAGAGAGAGAGAGAGCACGAGAGAGAGAGCGAGAGAGAGAGAGAGAGAGAGAGAGAGAGAGCACGAGAGAGAGCGAGAGAGCGAGAGAGAGAGAGCACGAGAGAGAGAGCACGAGAGAGAGAGCATGATAAAGAGAGATAAAGATAGAGCATGAGGGGGGGAGAGAGAGAGCAGGAGAGACAGAGAGAAAAGAGAAGGGAGGGAGAGAGGGAGAGAGAGAGAGAGAGAGAGAGAGAGGAGGGAGTAAGGTGTTGAGGAGATACTTGTTATCGATGTGAATGTTGGATAATATAAGCCATGCGCATCTGTCTGGAGGTTGAGCAAATAAAAAATATTCAAATGGTCGTAGGAAAAGCAAGTTTGCCTAGATCTGGTAATTATTTTATAGAAAAAAACAAGTATTGATTCCATGCAACATCGACATACATGTGTGTCTAGATGCTCAGATTATCTCATAAAAAATATTTATCATTTATTGTTCCTTTGCCATGTAATGTAAGGTGGACCACTTGTATGATTAGGAATAGACAAGGAGTCATATTGCTCTCTCATCCTTCTTCGAAGAGCTCTAAATTGTTTGATCTAATTTCCTCAAGTGTTTTTTTTTGAGACAAACATAATTGTCGAAGCTATCATTTATTGCATGGCTACTTCTACTACTATTTCTCAAGTGAGGAATGAGAATTAATTTCAAGTTCCACTAGCAGAGTTGAAATCCCTATGATAGTTATTTATTAAAGTCAAATTATAAACTAGTTTTAGTTTGATAATCTGGGGCAGGTTAGGAGGTTGTTGGGCATGTTCAAGGTCAGCAGGCCAATTTGGTCAAATTCAATTGATCATTATCAAATTCAGTTTAGTTGGGTTTCATTTATTGTGGTAGATTTAATAAGCATAATGTGTTATTTATCATGAGTAGGAATTGCACAAGAAAAAATAGTAATGAGATAATAAATTTTCACCTTGCTACCCATAAAATGAAACAATCAACAAAACGAGAGAGAGAGAGAGAGAGAGAGAGAGAGAGTTGCAACAGAAGAGCAGGATTTAAGGACATAGATGATAAAATGATCAAAGGTGCGAGGTGTTAAAATGGACAGAAAATGGGAGAAGAGCAGGATTTGATTTGGGTGAGACTAAGAGATTTGAACATTGCCCTTGTATCATGTTGTTTGTTGATCATTCTCTTTGGCATTTTGGGTTATATTCCAATTTCCTCAATTAAGAGTGTGCTAGGTGTAGAGCATAATTGTCTATTTTTTTTTATCTTGGTATGTTTTATAATGAATACCAACATGCAATTAATAATACTACCTCCATTCCGAAATGATAGTCCAATATCACACAAGAATTTATTCCGAAATGATAGTCCGATATAATAAAATAAAATTTAATTCATTTATAAAGTCAATTTTGCTATATTGATAACTTCCTAGTTATAACGGACAGTCACATGAAGACTCATCGATCCCGTTATTTATCATTGAAGACTTCCAATCACTTCTGAAATGTTAAAAAAATATCATTGAAATTCTCCAAAGGGTAATGCCGAAAAGAATTTTTTACTGCAGTAATGATCTCATCGATATCCTTAATTGCCTGCTGATAATGAAGGGACTGGATGACATTGAAGAAGTCAAGATTCAATTATTTATCATTGAAGTTTAATGTTCATATTTAATTTAACTGATTTTGAGATCTAGTTAGTGGAACCTGTACGTAACATAACATGTTCAAATTATACACCAATCGAAAACTCTCAAAAAAAATTTCGCAAAAAACACAGTCATGAGATTTTCCTACTATTTGGCTCTTTATTTTTAAAGAAATATGTGAATCATACTATCATTTCGAAACAGAGGTAGTAGATATTTTACTAGATCATGATACTAATTTTCAAGTCTCATTAAAATAGAGCATTTCTATTTTTTCTAATAAATTCTAGTGCCATCCTATGTGTTATAATATCTCAGAAACAAGCTTAAATATTCTATTATTATCAAGAAACTTAATTTAAAAAAAAAGAAAATTAGCATGTCAATACTTATGAGATTGAGTATCAAGTACAACTTATTTATCCATTCCAAAGAGTAATTGAAAGATCAAGATTAGAAATGTTTGTCATGTGATCATCTAGCTCCTCCATAATCTCATTTTTAGTCTAAGTTATGTATGGCTCATTCTTTTAAAATTGAGTCCAAGTCATTAGTGATCAACTCTCCTAATCTTTAGCTCATCATTAGCTTAAAATAGAATAGACTCATGAATTAATATGTAGCATTAACTCGATAGAGATTTCTTCTCATGAAGAATCTCATTTTTTTAAAATTAATTTGATATGTACTCATTGGTATATATGATGACTTTATTATAATATTATCATAATACGACCTAACAAGTTTAGATATAGTTGATAAGTAATTATTTTTCCTAGTTAGAAATCCAAGTGGAACTACTAAGAAATCCATCTAAGAATCCAAGTGTTGTATATTCTAATTTATTGCTTTCCATTGGAAAATAACATTCAATTGTTGTTCATATGTCATGCAATGGTAGGTGGACAACTTATACAACTAAGAAGAGGCATATAGTTGTGTTGCTTACACTCTTTCATTAGAGGAAATTGAGGTTATTCGATTTGATTTTCTCATGAGCAAATGAATTTTCTCATTACCTACAAAAAAAAAAAAAACAATAATCAGCAAAGATAAAAAGAAGAGACAAACATGCATCAAAGACATGTGAAAGCCAAAACAAAATGAAAAGAAAATGAGTACAGAGATTAAAACTTTGAGGATACCTATTTTTTGTTTTTTTTCAAGCAAATAAAAATACTTTTTTTTTGTTTTTCAAGAAAAAAAAGAAGAGAAGTACCATTTTCAATAATTATGAAATATGAGTTATGATTTCAAGATAACCATTGTTGAAATCAAAATTTGAAAACTTAGATTGGAACCCTAAATCTCAAATTCAATTTAGAATGAGATCGCTCAGCTACCTAAGCACACAAATATGCACAAAAATCACATCTTACAGTATCCTCCTGGTTGTTCCTTCTTATACTGGCTGGACTCGTTGCCTGATAACCATGTGTAGCCCAACAAAAACCCAACAACACAAACCCTACAAGAAAACTAAAATAGCTCATGAAGTAGTTATTGGCCACACACACGCACACAAAAAAAAATAGACTTGTTTGCTTTGATTTTTCCAAGTTCCACTCCTCCAAGAAACAATTTTTATCTTATTAGTAATGTTATTAAAATCATACAATTCACGATTTGATTCACGATTCAATGGATAAATGATCCGAATTTATAAATAAATCAAAATATATAGGAATTAAAGACTGAATCACTAAATCACGAATCAAATCACATGAATCAATTTAATACTAATTCTCAAGAAACTAACATTTTCAAAAAGTCACAAAAATAAAAATTAAAATACAAAAAAAATAATCAAATGTAGAAATTAATTAACATAAAAAAATAAATTGAACCGTTAATATTATGAATTTAATGTGAAAAAATAATAAAATATCAAAAAAAATCATAAAACAATATGAAATAGGAATTAATTAACGTGGAAGAAAGTCATAAAAAATTCACATGAATCGATTTAATAACGATTGTCAAAAAGTCACGAAAATAAAAACTAAAATATCAAAAAGAATTTGTCACATGTAAAAATTAATTAACATGCAAAAAAATAACTTCAACCTTTGTTATTATGTATTTAACGTTAAAAAATAATAAAATATCAAATAAATCACAAAACTATATGAAATATGAATTAATTAACGTGAAAAAAATCACAAAAAATTCAATTCACATTTTGATTCGATTCTCAATTCTGTATTCACTAATCAAATATTCTGATTTTTAATTCGAATCTCGATTTAACAACTATGCTTATTAGAAATAAATTTCAAGAGCACTCATTTATCATTATCATTATCATTATCATCATCAACCAAATTTTACCTCAACTATGAAGTATCGATTGTATAAATCTAGTTTTTCAAACCAATCTATTAAAAATCATATTCACTCAACTTTTTACGATGAGTTATACATTGGACGTGACCGAATCATTTTAAATCATTCTTGTTTATCTTATCATCTATAAGAATTATTCTAATATTAATTAATAATTTTATTTCTAATTATATTTTTTTATGTTATCATAAATTTATCTTATTATTTTTACTTTGCTATCAACATCCTTCATATAGACTTTTTGATTGCTCAATATTAATTTTCATGAGACACGATTAATTTTATAGTTGTTATACATTTTTACTTTTAATCTATTTGATTCATCCAACCTTAATAGTATGAGATACAACCTCATCAATTTTTCTATCTTTATTTAATATAGAAGATATATATTTGAAATACTACATTATTATTATTATTATTATTATTATTATGATTAAACTTACAGACCAAACTCTTCCACCAACTATCTGGTCCTATTTGATGAGCGGCTATTTATATTCGCTTGACTTGGCCAATCATAGGCACGAAAAGGAAATAGGAACTTGCCCACTTGTCCCAACTACAAGCACCCCCTATTCCCACCAATGAGACCTAGTTACTTGTGCAGGCTACCATCTCTTCTAAACTAGTCGCTCAACTGCACCCACACGATCAATGAAATGTTGAAACTATTCGTGGCACGGGATCTCTCTCAATTACCATTCACTTGACCTTCATTCCCTATTGCTATGACTTGGATGCACCCCTTTTTTAATTCACATCAAGTTCTGGCATCTTCAATTACTTAGCTTGGCCTTGCCTTCTAGTTGGTCGGCTTTGCTCCTTGATCAAGATGAGAAGTGGGAAATATGAATACAAGAGCATGTAGCATGTAGCTTAATTTCTCAACTTCATACAAATAGCTAAGTAATAAATTAGTTAAATATTCGCCCAATATATTATTATTTTTCATTTAGATTTTATGGATAGGAGCACTTGGGCCGTGCCTTTTTTTTTTTTTGCTGATTTATTTATAGGCTAGAATTGTTGTCTATATTATCAATAGAGTTTTCATTATTAAGTCTTTCAATCTTAATCTCCTCGTGTAGATTCTTGCCTTATTTATTGTGTGACACTCTAATTAGAAGCTTCCTTCTGACTCACACCACTATGACCCTCAACAGAACCATGATCCAATGAGGCATCGAGAGATGTATCACTAATCTACTCAAGACAAATTATGATGATAGTATTAAATGCAGTAGCATGTTTTGTTGTCACTATATGAGGGGTAACTATTGGACGAGGGAATGATCCAATCATAACTACATCCAAATGTGCATCTTCTTGGATCGAATCTTTGAAAAATGACATATCCTCAAAGAACATTACATTCATACTCATAATAATATCAAATAAAGGTACACTTGATGCGAACAATCACATGCTCTTCTTCATCAAGAGATATGCCCTGAACAAAAAAACATATTTATAAATATAAAACGAACATATAAAGTGTCTTTCTTAGTACAAAAACTAATATGTGATATAGGAATACTTAAAAGAAGAGAAAATAATTTCTAATCAAACAATAAGCTAATAGTTAATATTATTTTCTCTCAAAAACACATAGGGACGCATATATGTAGTAGAAATGTCCCAATCATTTCAACCAAATATTTATTTTTTTATTTAAAGTATCTAGTGAATCTTCTCCTACTCCTTGAAGAAATAATAAAACTAATTGAAAATATATTCTAAAATATTATCAATCAGTATTTTAATATTGCTACTAGATTTGATAAAAATTCATAAAGATATTTTAAATAAATTCATAATATTATCTAGTGAAGGTCTCGTCTCATCCAAATTATTTATCTACCATTTAATAAAAATTCACAACAATAAACAAGATTTAAGATATATCTTTAAAAATAGACAATTACGTACATCTATTATAATTTTCAATAAACATAATTAAATGTATCACTTATTATCTATGATAGTATTATAAGATCCTCAAATATTTAAATGAATCAGATAAAATAGATCAGTACTAACATCATTTCTAAATCACTCCCTCCATATAGGAATCTCTAACATATCTTCCTAACACATCTCACAGTCAACATAAATCACTCCCTTCATAATTGGTTATATAATATATAGGTTATCTAATGATAGATATCTAGACTAAGGTGGTATTTATTTTTTTTACTTAATACTAAATATAACTTTTTTTTTAATTTAATATTAAATGATACTTAATAGCATTAAGTGTTAAGTAACTTATTTTTTTATCATGGGTAATGAGTATGGATGGTAACGAAATAAAATTAAAAAAAATAAATGAGTCGAGTTAAGATGAGGTAGTCCCATCCTAAATCTCTGATGGGTAGTCTATCAAATAAAAATGAGCTGTCTCGATTTTTAGATACTAATTACAATTCAATTATATCATATAATGATAACAAAAATCTTGATATTTTATTATGATAAAAATTAAATGAATCCACTAATCTTATGTTGTCAAAGATGACACGAGATTTATTAACTCATCTGATATCAAACATAATATCATAGTTTACTTTTCTATTATAGTGAATATCATTTCAAATAAGAGATTGAGACTGCGGCCAGATATCATCGAGACACCTGTATGCATGAAAGATTAAAAAATTCGAGAAATGATATCTAGAATATAACAACACTAAGAAATGAGAGCTCATAAGTTGCTGGTAGAGATAGATGATGACTCATGCGACTTAAAAGATGATCACCCAACTACTAAAAATACTATCAGGCACTTACATGATAATGATGATGATTTACATACACATACATACACCAAGTAACATTGGAATTGAGATTGACGCTTGCTTGTATCTTTGAATTTTGATTTTTGACATTTTAACTTTTGTTACACTTTATATTTTTTGATGGACGCTTATTAATGATTATTTTTTCTCATTTTATCATTGTATTTGTTTATCATTTTTTTAAAATTTAAAAGCATAAATTAAAAAAAATATGCATTATGGTACTAGTGATCGGATGATGGACATTGGCGCTAGACGATGCTGGTGTCGAGCGTCGTGATGGGGTCATCACGGCATTGGTGCCAATGCCAAATGCCCAAAAACACATGAGGCAATCTGGCATGTCAAGAAAGACATGAGGCAGTCTGAACTCGTGCCGATCAGGCCATGTCAAGCCTAGCATAATCCCAATCATATTGTGTCTGGCATGACACGACTTCCCAACCGGGCTATGCCTAACAAAACACAGTGGGAATGTTTGTCTATTAAAATTCAAAATATTATATTCAAAAAAAAATAAAATAAAAATGTGTTAAAATTAATGAAAAGATTTAAATGTTTGCGTGCGTCGGACAATCACCCTCTATATCATTTTTTTTTATTTTTCTATAATATTTATTATTTGTTCAGTAGAAAAGATTGTACATCTATAAAACATGTGTTGAGAACATTTCCATTTTGGAGCATATTGTTTACTTTTGAGAACTCTCTCTCACCCTTCATCTTTTTGCTTTCATTTTCACTACAAGAACTCTACCAAACTAGAAGTTTTTGATGTTTGCTTATATTATTTATATGATTTTTAAATTATTATCAATGCCAGATATCAAAGTAGTGCTAGATCTCTTCTTCTCTAATTTTTTTTAAAACAGACTTCTTTTACATAACTCTACTCTATTTTTAAAAAGCAAACTCTGATTTTCATAGAACTAATTTAAATCAGAGATTAATTCTCACATCTTGACACGACTACTAGATCTACAAAATATCTCTGAATTTGAAATCATCTCGTGATATAGACTATTTATTTTATAGATCGGGTCTTAGATCCGTTTAAACAGATATCTCTCTCAAATAAATACATTACTCATATATGATCTACCTTAAAGTCCTTATTTGAAGGAAAAAATTGAATTATAGAGTGTTATAATAAAAATACTCTTCGGGTTATAAGATATGTGAGATCTAGTCAAAGATAATTTCATAGAATCACCATATCTCATTGATCTAAAAGAAACTAAAAAGCTTCTACTCACATAGCAAAATTAATTGGATGCTAAGTTCTTAATGTTCATCCATCATGATGTGAGCAATATCATTTTTTTTCCTAGAATAATGAGGTCTAACACATGAAAGAGGCCTCGACCCCACTCAAAAAAGAGTTTCAAGTGAACAAGAGAGCCAAAGTAGTCAAGCTTCAATTTGTCACACAAAACCTTGAGAACCTAAGAATGAAATTTGCTAAGTCACTCAACATTTTCTCATCAAAATTCATTGATGTAATCAATCAATTGAAACTATATGCAAAAGACATTACAAAGAGGAGGTTGATGAAAAAGTGATTTATCAATCTCATTAATAAATATGATCTAATCGTTACTATTATTGAAGCGACAAAAGATTTTGCATAACTAAGTATGCAATAACTCTGAATCTCTCTAAGTCATTTCAGCAAAAACTCTCAAGGCATGAAAAAATTTCAACCAAAACCATCATCTAACCAAAGATAAACATAAACTCATCAACTACCAAAACATGTGAGAGTTACTAGATAAATGCAAGAAGCTCAAATTCAAGAGACAAAAAAATAAAGGCAATACTAATGGCAATACCTTCGAAAATACTCTTGACACTGGGTTATTCATTTTACTCCGATAACATATGTTAGAAGAACAATCAATTAGAAAAAAAAATTATTGGCACAAAGAAAATCTTCAATGCTTTTACTACAAAAGATTTAGGCATTTATTAAAAAATTGTAAACTCAAGAGCCTTCAACAAGCAAACTATGCCGAAGAGAAATCCTCTGAAAAAAATATATTTTTCATCTCAAACACCTCTAACATTCAATTAACTTATATATAGTCTATGGACAATGATTATTCAAACCACGTGTCTCGAAATAAGAGTTTATTTATGAATTTAGAATCATCTATAAATTCGCAAGCAAAGATAAAAAATGATGACCACATTTCATAAATAAAAAGGAAATAATCAAAATAATTATTCTAAATATTAAAAAAATAATAATAAATATGTATTTTTGGTCCATGTTCTGGATTAAAATTTACTAAATATAGAATGATTGATCCAAAAAGAATATGAGTTCAACTTTGAAAGAACTCAGTGCATCATGTTAGATAAAAATTCCAAAAATATTCTCAAGAAGATTAAAATGACTCAAAACAAAAAAAAAAATCATCTTAAAATTACTCGGCAAAATTCTCAAATTCCCAAAATACTAATTGGAACCTAAAATTCATATTGAATATCTCTATTATTCTCACCTAAAAACTCATTCTACCTCAACATGTGGCCAATCGTAACCCTAAAATTGTGTATAAAAAAATACTCAATTCAATAAAATCTCAAATCTTAAGGGAAAATAAAATTTTAGAATAAAATTTCCACAATTTCCTACTAGTTTCCCTCAATTTTATATCTTTCCACACATTTCTAGTATTTCCAAATCATTACATAAAACAAAAACTCAAAACTCTCAGATTCCCCAAAACTCTAATCTAAGCCTAAAATTTAGTTTGAGATTCTTTATCATCCTTTACTAAATATTATCCTAAACTCCAAAATTAAATTCCTTCAAGGCTCCTAAGCTGACTCACATTGCTGATTTACAAGTTTGAGTAAGAAATTTGGAAAATTGATCGAGATGCTAAAATTCCCCAAATGTCATCTCTCGTTGATCAAATGATCACCATAATCAGCCAAAGGAAGCTATCTACAAATATGATAGCACATTTTCAATATGAATTTTTAAATTTCTTAGTTAAATAGACTCATTTGAAATAAATATAGGATACTTGCTTTACATTTGCTTAACTTTTTGTTTATTATTTTTTGTTTCTATATAGGCCCACGTTGGATAGAGTAAAACGTTTTTTAAAATTAATATTAATATTATTTCGGATGTTGCAATGGCTATGGCAGTATTGCTGCACTGTAGCAATCAAACACCTATATACAACGAGTGTTTTAGGTTTATTTATTAGTCGTTGAAGTCGTTGGACTCCCAACAACCATATTTGTGGGTAAAAAAGAATTATTTTTTGTCGACAAACACGGTATGATGACGTGGCAGTGGCAAAGCAAAGACAATACAGAATCGTCGCGAGATGCGAACACCACTACTTTAACAATTTCTTTTCTTTTTTTAAACACAATTTGTGATATATTGTGTAGAGTAGCCCATGTTTGATAAGATAACCCCTTGATATCTTATGTGTAGGGAAGGCTGGTCATAGGACTGCACGCATTTCTGTTAAGGGGAAAAAAAAAACCTTTTTTTTTTATTTGTTTATATAGGGCACCCCACATTTGTGTGGGGGGGTGGCCCCTTGATATCTTTTGTGTCGGGCATCCCACAATTTATTTATTAAAAAGTATTATGAGAGTAACTCGAGAGACTGCAATTATACCTAAGTTGAGTGGAGTTGGTATGATTAGTTACAGTACTAAAATATATTCGTCAAACAATAGTGATGATAGAGCTGGGAGGCCTGACAAAGATACATCGAGAGATAAAAAAGACAATGATTGCATCATGCGTTACGATAGATTTTTCAAGAAACCATGTAACAAACTACTAGACCTACATAAATTGGATTTTATACGACCACGTCCACTGGAGATGTGATGCTTTCTCAAGAGAATTACTCTACATTTTGGGCACCACTTGATCATACGCATTTACATCGAATGCACTATCTGCTCACCACCTCACTCTAGAATATTAAATAGTAAATTCAATGATTAATATTCATATTACAATTAATCATATTATTTTTACTTTTTTATAAAGTCTAGAGACTTTGGTTGTGTGTGTGTGTGTGTGTAAGAGTTTTATCATTATTTAGTTTTTGTCAATTATTTTACGAAGTAATAAGATTATAACATTATCTTTTTTTCTTCTGATAAATTTATGCAGTATCATCAAGTCAAACATATAACTTCGTTGAAATTAAGCGAAATAGATTGTACATATTCTTTTTGACACACATGAATCCTTCTAAATACATATTTACTTTTAGCCTACTAATAACTCAATCTTGATTGAAATATCATTCATTAGAAAATAATAAAAATTCTAGAGTTAAATGAGTAGCATTTTTAATTATAAAGTATGTCAGTTAAAAAAACATATTAGATCTTTCTATTTAACACGTCAATGGGGTACTAGGAGAGATACATTCCAATTAGTCCATTGAGATATTTGAGGATTCTATAAAATGACCACGTACAATGATTTGAAATATTTTGTAATATTCGTTAATAATTATACTCAATTTTCATAGTTATAAGTATTTAAAAAAATCTCAATTTTTTTTTATTTTTATAAAATTTTATGAGAAAATAAAAATTATTTTTAATGAGATTTAAAATATTAGAGTATATTTTTTATTTTCTTTTTTCTTTGAGGAGCACGGAATAATTTATCAGATCTTTTATACAGGCACTTCTATGCAACATGAGAGAATTGACATCTAGCCAAGACAACTAGGATATTATTACTTCATAAGAGTGTACCAATATTTTTTTAAAGGATAAATAATGATAATCATTAACTTTATAATTAATTAAATAATTTACTATTCTCTCAGATCATATTCCATTTCAACTGGTATATTCATGAGGGCTGAGATAGATCATTTCACTACCACTGAAGATTTTTTGGTATACTAATTTTATTTATGATTTCTCTCCAAGCATAGAGAAACTAATTACATGTACCAATAAATATATCTTTATTAGATACTTTAGCACTCAAAAAAATTATATGTATAATTCATTATAATCAAAGAGAGCTATTATAAGTGTTGATATCATATTCTTTGAAAAAAAGTCTTTTTTTAAGGACTCAATTCGAGAGAATATACCTATATATATTATAATATTATGCTCATTTCTTTGCCTAGTGATTTTTCTCCATGTGGGAATGACGAATGATCTTACTCATATGCTTATATTTGACATGACTAGCATGACTGGTTTGAGAAGATTAATGAAATCTCTCTTAAGGTAGTATGTATAGAAAATGAGCCTAATGTAAGTGTCCCACTAGGTACAATATATGAGTCTCCATGGGAGAGGGAGTTGAGGGTTGAGAGATTTGATGATCTCAATCTAAAGATACACACTAGATGGATACCTATACATTCAATTCTAGATTACTCATGAGTCTTCTATTGTAACAACTAATTCATCTTGGAGTAATGATTTGGATTTTTCAATTGCATTATAGAAGTTATCAGTGATGTGTTCTACTTAACATCATTTATCTTGAATGCTTTCTTATTCTCATTTTGATATTACATATTCAACTTTTTTATTCTTGTTTAATAGTTGTAGGATCCTGAATAATCTTTAAGGAAATACTCAATTATCCAATATGACAATATGATATGTAAGAAGAATTGAGTGCGATCTCATTTAACAATACAAGAAATTTCATCCCAAAACAAGTAGGTAAGCAAGTAGTGTGGCGCATATGGATACATACGATAAAAATATGACATGAGGGAAAGGTAAATCAAATCAAGGCTAAATTGGTGTCAAAAGATTTTATGCAGACCTATAAAACTGTTATTGAGATATTTTCTCTAATAAAATCATAATGATTATAATTAAATTATTACTTTCTATTATAGCATCGCACAAATAAGGTATATATCAACTAAATGAAAAGAATATATCCATTTATAAAGATTTAGAAAAAATATTCATGTAATTGCCACTAAAGCTTACTATTTCTGGGAGTATAAGTATAGTGTACAGATTGTGAAATATACATTATGATATAAAATAGTCTCTTAGAGCATGATTTAATAGATTTTCTTTGACACATATTTAATCTTAAAAGATATGTTAGATTATTTTATTTCTTTCAAAATAAATTAGGAAATGCATATGTTATATAAGTTATATATGTCAATAATATTTAAATTATTAAAATTTATTAGTTTGGTACATTCTAACAAAAATATATTTATGGATTGAATGTTAGATGAAAAATTTTAGCTTTATAATATATTTTCTTTATTTAAATATGAGAAACTAAAGAGATAGCTTTTTTTTCTTAGATGAGATATGTTTTTGGATATCTTTTCTGACATGGGTATGTTTGGTTATGCACCTACTAATCACTACTTGATTCAAGCATAGACTTATCTACAAATATTAGTTCATTGATTAATTCTACTACATATATATTGATCATAGAAAAATCTAATATTCTCACAATAACTAGACCAAATATTACTTATGTTGTTAGTATAGTTAATTATTTCCTAAACTCTCTAAGTTATGTTCATATGGATGCAGTGTTTAGGATAACTAGATATGTAAAAAAAGCTCTACAATATGAAATTTCATTTAGAAATCATAAACATAATCGAACATAAACTTATTCAGATTCTAATTTGGCTCATACAATTATAAAGAAAATATCTATCATAAATTCTTGTATTATTTGGTAGGCAACATTCTCTTTTGCTCTTCCAATAGACAATGTTAATTACAAAATAATACAAAAATTTATGCCAGATTTAGTATAAAGGTAGAGTACAAAACTATAGCATAAGTGACTTGTGAGCTCTAATATACCAGTCACTTATTAGAGGAGCTTTGCCTAGTAATTCATAGACTAATAATATTTTACTGTGATAGCCAAGCAGCCCAACACAATACAGTTAATCCAATATTCTATGAACAGACAAAATATATTGAAATTAATTATCACTTTATTTTGGAGAAGATCTAGATAGTTCAGTCGCTACAACCAATATACTTATTAGCGATCAGACTACAGATAACTTTACAAAAGCTCTTAGGAGATCACGGGCTATTTTTTTCTATTCCAAACTGAGGATTTATAACATATATGCCCGGTCTAAAGGGGTAACAAATATTTTGTTTATTCTTTTTTATTTATATACATTTGATCATGTTGTGGGATAAAAATCAAGATTGTTGTTGAACATATCCATTTATGTGAATTATCAATTGGAGGATGTCAACTAATCAATTAAGCCTGAAAACACAATGTGTATTTACAAAAAATTAAGATAATTTTTTGTTATATAATCAGTTAATTAAATCAATGATCATTCGCTAGGTTTATGAAATTACTACATTATAAACTATGAACTATCGAGCCTTAATTCCAAGCATGATTAAGATTGATAGGCAACTTATGTGAAGGCAAAATTTATTACAAAATTATATTTTTAAATTCAATAAACACCAAGAATGATGATAGCTATGCAGATCAATGATATAACTAATTTAATTAAAAATCTTATTTTTTATTATTCAACCACACAACCTTAAAATATTAGAGCATGAGAAACTACTATTTTAAGCGACATGCCCTTCAAGAAGATCACAAAATGAGTTTTACTTCAATGAAATTAATAAAATGTACTAATCAATATGAATTATATGTTTGAACCTAAAAAAAATCAATTAAAAAATCAATTAAAAAATAAATGCTTCCTTTTATCATATTATCCTCACCTGTTAGATTGGTGAAACTTAATGCGATAAGGTAATTGTAACTCCTAAGTAATTAAATATACATCCAAATTTATGTGTTGGTTCAATTTAGTACCCTCAGGCCTCAAGATCGAGATACTTATAAATATTCTTTCATGGTTTTGAATAGGCCTCCATCCTATCTTGAAAGTCGAACTATTTGCTTTGAGAATTGATACCTTGTAAAGAGTTGATGCCTTAGTATAAGACTTGGATAAGATCAATCAACCTCACCTAGTACACGCCCTAGGCCTACTCTATCTTTACCAAAGAAGACCTAACTCAAGTCTTCTCAGTTAAACCACAAAGGAAATGGAGTTGAGAGTAAGTTTTATAAGGTAGTCCAAATTCTAAATATTTTTATCATCAAAGATATTAGCTTATTACTGCTAATACTTCAATCCTTCGACCAACATAAAACAACTTTATTTTACAAAAATTATAGAAATTAGAAGACCACTTTGTTTGTTCTATTAACAATGGCACTTGATTTTGCTCTTGGAACTTAGATTAAAAATTTTGTGGGTATTTAAAACCATGCCCACTTGTTTTTTTGTTTTTTTCTGAAACATTCTGGTTAGAAATTGGGTGTCCATTCATAAGGACGTCATGGTTTGATGTGTGAAACCTCTTTTTCATTCCCTTTCAAAACCGAATTACCACATCGCCTTCTACCTCCACATGTCATATCCATAACAACAAATTGGATATGAAAAAAATATCTAATTCACCAAAATCTCAAATTCTATGTAGAAATTGAATTTTCAATTTCAGCAATTTCCAATTGACAACCCTCAATTTCATATTTTCTTGCACAATTCTAATATTTTTAAACTATTACATAGAAAATAAAACTCAAAAGCCATCACATTCCCAAAACTCAAATATGGGCCTAAAATCTAGATTGAGTTTTCAATTATAGTCACCTAAAAACCTCCCATTTTACTCACCTATCCCGTGAAAATCTTTACCTCAACACCAAGAGCAAAATCTTGAAAAGCCCATAAGCCCACTCATGTTCTCAAATCCCAAATTTAAGAAAAGAATTCAGAAAATTGATCATGACAATAAAATTCCCCCAAGCATTCTCTCTCTTTAAATGTCCAGAAAATATTTTTTTTTCATGATTTTTTATTATATAATTCTGTTTGATTGATCTAAAGATCATATGATAAGTAAATTGGTTTAGAGGTGTTAAGTAGGTCGGATAACCTATTCGATATGTCAAATATAAATAATATTAATTATTATAGTGATTATGCATGATATTTTTGGATGAAAAAAAACTTTAAATAAAAATATTGCACAAAATTATACTTTTGACAAATTATAATGAAAAATAATAAAATTAATTAATTTTTATATGCAATATAAGACTTGGTATATTTGTAATAGGCAGAGAGAAAAAATATTTATAATTATAGTATTCCTTATGTTGTGACTTTATTACACCATGAATTTATAGGATTATTTCGACATTTATTATGAGCAGTCCTATATGGATAGTCATAATAATCTTCATATATTACAATTCTACAATCATGACACAAGCCCTAGGAGATATCCACATGCAAATAGATAATACAAGATATGAGTATAAATTATAAGAGAGGCATCATGAATTTTGACTTTCACCTAGGAGAAAATCTATGACGCACAAATGAGAATAGTAAGTTTATAATTTGATTCCTAGATGCTCTTGAGGATTATCATTGGGAATCCAAAATTCTACAAGATGTATCTTGAATTATTTCATGTAAATCATTTTTTAATATCAGGCTAAATCAAAATCTAGAATTGATATATTTTATTTAGTGTGATAGATACATAATTAATAAATTTAATACTTAAATTATATTGTATTTTTGTTATAGAAAGAAATAATATTTATTTAGAATTGAAATTATAATTTTATTTTTGCTAAGTTTGTATGCATCATCATCATAGATGGTGATATAAAAATCAATAAGCACGCTCGTACATAATGATAGAAAAGAAATGATACTCTCTTTCGATCATGATAAGTGAGACAAGCTCATACATCAAAACATGATGAGATAAATTTAATTATGCAAATATGGCACAAAGCCAAAAATTCAAAAGCTTTTATAAGCCAATCATGAAGGATTTATGAGTTCGTCAAAATGAAATAACAAACATAATGACGATCAAATACAAAAGAATTAAAGATAACAAGCAATATCAAGAAAATTAATGAATTGAGAAATTATAAAAAAATAATGAAAATAAGAAATATTTGTATTTTATAATATAATTTTTTTATTATTCATTGAACTCTATTAACAAAAGATGAGAGACATTGTGTTGCATTGTGACAAAGATATTGGATTTTGCAGTAACCAACAAGAAATATTCAATGAAATCGCCCACTTCCATACAACTAATTAACCACTCCAAAGTAGATTTTCCCTTGGAGGAGTTTCATCCTCATAAAATGTCATACTACCAATCATTCTTTAATCTTATCATATTAATATATATATTTTTTTCCTAGATATTATAGTATTTTAATTTTATTGTGTTGATATTATTTGTAATAGAAAAAAAGTTATATATTTTTATTTTCTTTAGAAAGAAATTAATTGCTCAGGAATGAATAATCATTATAATATGAATTTGTTTGGTATGATAAATATTAAATAATATTAATTATTTTGATAATTATGCATAATATATTTGCATGAAAAAAAACTTTAAATAAATTTATTATACGAAATTATAATTTTTTGATAGATTATAATAATAAAATTGATTAGTTTTTGTGTGAAATATAAGAATTGATAAATTGTTAAGTATGAGTGGAGCGAAAAAATCATATAAAATTACAATATTCTGTATTATGACTCTATTACCCCTCCATGAGTTTATAGGATAATTTTGATATTAATGTTTGACTAAAATCCTACACAAATAATCATGATAATTTTTATACGTCATGACTCTATCACATCGTTGTCATAATCATTTTAATGTATAACACATTCTTTTTAACTGCAAAGCTTTCTTGGAGTCACAGCTGGACTAGCTCATAATATTTTATTGCTATAATATTACTTTTATGTTGTAACAACCAAATATCTCACTAATACTAAAAATCAAGACAACCTCCAACAACAAAACTCTCATTATAAAACCACAAATATTAATGCTAAAGTCATAATTTTTCTCCAGCATTGCAACTTTTTGCTAAAGAGAGTTCTAGAAACCATTTAATAAAGTCGCTTACATTTATAGGGCTACAACATTTTACTCTTAAAAAATAAAGTCATGATCATTCTTAATACCACAACTTTAGGTTACAAAGATGAAATGCAAGAGCATGAATCATTCCCAACATCACAACTTTGAGTTACAGAGATGAAATACACAAATTTCAGTAATTCCCAATGCTACGGCAATCTAATGTAAAAAAAATCAAAGTTATAATTCATTCTCAAAGTCACAACTTTGTGTTACAGAGACGAAATACAAAGTCAACTATTCCTAATGCCACAACAATCCAATACATGAAAAAATCAAAATCATAGCTTATTCTTAACATCATAACTTTATATTATAAAAAGACAAAATCAAAACTATGACATTTCCCAACACTATGATTTTCTACTTAAAAATAACACTCAATCATTTAAGTATAAAAACAAAAATCATGAGAAAAAAAGAAAGAAATTAAGGCATGAAACGAGAGGCAAAAAGTTAGGATTTGAAAGCAAATATTCATCTAACCCTATGGGAGATCCACGAGCAAATAACAGCACAAAACATAAGTATAAATCATCCTAATGGGAGACATAATTTTTAACTTCCACCTAGAGACAAATCTGAGGAGCATAAATGAGAATTACAATTTTAAGATTTGATTTTTAGATACTCTTGAAGGTTATCATTAAAAACACAAAATTCTATCAAATATATTTCAAATTATCTCGTGTAAATTATTCTCCTATGTCAAGCAAAATTGATGCCTAGGTTCCAGTCCAAGATCATGCTAGTTATAGTCGGCATTTGCTAGACCCAACATGCCCGCCTACCCCAATCAAGCCATCAGGCTATGCCAAACCTACCTCACTCAATCTCGTGCTAACATAACACAAACTAGATTAAAAACCCAAGTCATGTCCAAAAGGACACAATGGCATAACCATGTACCACAATTAAGGTTGTGCTTGTGTCAACCTGACACGGCACACTTGACACATCTAGATTAGATGTATGTGTGCATAAAATCCAATAATCAATGATCTTCTAAAAATCTAATCAAAAGACTAATACTCAATGAACTTAATCATGTCTTTAATTACAAACTAATAATAATAGATAAAGAGAGTCGTTGAACTTGAAATTAATCAAAATTTAAAGGTTATGTCACTAAATTAAGTTTACCTAAAATTTAATATATCAGATTTTTAATACATTATTTGACATGTCACTTCTAATATCTATTACTACTAGAATTTCTACGTGTATATAATTTTTACAATATATATATTATGTAAAATCTTTTTTAACATTCCAAAAATTTTTATTTTTAATTATCTTAAAGTAAATTCATACTTCAAATATTAATATATTCTTACTCTTAGATTTTTTAGATACAAAAACCAAGGCCAAACTTTGATTAGGATAAAATTTTATCTTGAACTTTTTGATGTTATATATGTTTATATCTAAGTATAAATCATTTTCATAATTTTTTTTTTTGAAGTTATTATTGAGAGTTTTGAATAAGAAAGATTTTTTAATTATATTTTATAATAGGAAGCCAATAACACGAAATAAAAATTAAATAATGCATGTATACTTTAAACTATAACATGAGTTCAACAAGTTCACAAACACTCAATGCAAAAAAGAAATCAAAATTACAAATTTAATTTTTTTATACAAAATAAAAATATAAATAAAAATTACTATAAAATAACTATAAGTCAATTTAAATTTTTTTAGAGAGAGAGAAAATATATATTTTTTATAAAAATTGAAAATGTTTAAATTTTATTAAATGAAACATATTAATATTAAAAAAATACTTTTTTTATTTGTTTTATTTTTTATTAGACACCAATCCAACTAGGGCAAGCAACATGACTAAGGTCGAAAACCATACTTTCCAATTTTCTCGCATCGTGTGAGGGATAGCATACAAATCATCCGTCACGACCCACCACGGCACGAGGAAGGTCCTGATATGGTTCTGGATTGGGCCATGTTGTGCCTCATGCAAGGATCGAGCTTTCCAACCAACTTAACACCTCTAAGTGTGTGAAATCCCCTCTTCCTTCCATTTCAAACCCAAATTACCATATCCCCTTCAACCTCCACCAATCGCTTACCAAGCCTCTCAAATTGAATATAAAAAATACTTAATTTGTTAAAATCTCAAACCTTGAGTGAGAATGGAATTCAATTCTAACAATTTCCAATCAATAACTCTCGATTTCATATGCTATCATACAATTCTAGCATTCAAACAATTAAATGAAACATAGACACAAAAAATCTCAGATTTTAAAAACCCAAATAAAGACTTAAAATCTAGATTGAGTTTTTATATTAGGATCACCTAAAAACCTCTCATTTTACTCACTCATCCTAAGAAAGTCATTACTCTAAACCCCAAAACTAAATTCCATAAAAGCCCCCAAGCCCGCTCATATTTTTGACTCCCAAATTTGAAAAACAGATTCAATAAATTGATCATGATAGTAGTATCCCTTCAAGAACCACCTCTTATTAATAGAAGGATTACCATAATCAGCCAACAAAAACTATCTATGAATACAATACTAAGTTCTAATTTGTATTTTTTTAAATTTCCTAATTAACTAGAATTATTTAAAAAAATATATAGGATATTTAATTTATTTTATTGATTATTTAGGTTATGCTCCACCAGATATTCCAAATGAGCCAGATACAAACTATTTATTTGATATGGGACATCTTGCATATTTGATTATATATAAGAAAATTATATGAAATATTAATTATTTTATTATCATCACATCAAATATATCTTATATAATCAATATAATTAATTATCACATAATACTCTACAAAGAACTCACCTTGATATGACACTTTGTACACTTAGATATGTAAAAAAATATATGGAATTTGACATCTAGTTTTGTGACCATGAATATTTTTGAGAAACCAAATATTTAAATTTCAATTAGGCACTAACTTATGTAGATATGAGATCTAATAAAATTTAATCTCTTGAATGAGTAAGAAACAAATAATGCATAAACATATATAGAATTTTATCTCCAAATTCAATGCATAAAAAAAGTATATAATGATTGTTACATCTACATATGAGTTTCTTTGGATACTCTTAGTTTTTTCTCTCATAATTCTTTATTATGAAAATTAGACAATGATATATATATATATATATATCTTTCAATTCAGTATTTCACAAATGAACAAATTATATATTCCTATAGTAGATCAATAAACTGACATATTTACGAAAAGCTTAAGAATATATTTGCTTACTTATCTTTTTTTCTAAAATTGTGTTCCAAGTATTTATGTATCAAATTGAAAAAATCATTGAACCTTTATTTTATCTTTTAATTTGCTGACATATATACTTTATTTATAATGAGAATATCTAACATGTGAGTTGCCTCAATTATTATTGATACATTTTTATTATGTGGATCATTAAACATTAGGTGTGAGATGTTTGTTTTCCATTTGTCTATTTTTTTATAGTATGCTTTTATTCTACATCATCAATGATAAAGGAAAAAGAGAGTAAAAATAGCAATAATATCTAGATGCAAGTACTTTGTGACTGAAATTTATAAGATAAGTTAGTCATTCCTTCCTAAAAATGTAACTAGGTGAACAACACTCGTGTTATTAGATGTGCATCGTGATATCGAAAGTTCAACGCATGGGCACATATACCTAATCTTTCAGCATAAATTTCCCAACTCACACGTGAATAATTTTTCCAGTTCTTCATTCATATTTCTAGAGACATCAAAACTAAGTTAATATGCAAATTTAACCGCAAAAAAATGGATCTGTTCGATCATGTGTGAATAATAGATTTGGGATCCTTTGCAGGAATTTAAAAGCATACCTTCAATTCAACCACGTTATTTTAATCCCCAATAAATGCTTCCTTGTAAAGCTTTGACAAACATGGCGCTTCCTTTTGAAAACAGTTCACGAACTTCTGCAAAAATACCTCTTCGGTAGAATAGAAGACGTTATGGAAACTGATATTTTTGCAAACCAAGCCATTTAACCACAAGAATTTAATGACAGAACATCTAGGGATGAGTCTTTTCTTCAAGCTCATGCAGATAACTTCAGGATATCGCATGATATTAGATGGTTCCAGTTCCATTTCCTCAGCTAATAAATCCATTACAGCACTAATCTTTCCTGGGGACACTTTCATAACTGAAGGATTCCTCAAAAAAGCAGAGAAAAGCTCCTCCTTGGATATACCCCATTGCATGTAAGCCTTCCGTTTGATCTCCAACGTTTCTTTCCTCATTGAAGATGTGGCACTCAGTGCCACCACAAAATTCACCTTCGAAATATTAAATCCCATTTGTTTTACTTCGTCCGTTAATCTTCTAAACTGTTCCATCCTCGAAGTATACATGCATGGCCAGTTCATCAGCCCGTACAAAATATTGGGCGTCGGAACACCGAGTTGTTTCAGGAAACACACATTCGCTGCAATAGAAGACTGGTGACCACGACAGAGGATGCGGGAATTGTTCTTCAAGATGGAAATTACTTTCTCATCGGAACCAAACAAGGATTTCAAAAAGTCAAATCCAGGAATTATACTCTTTCTTAAGCTTAAGCTCAAAACAACAGGATTTTTGACTAACATTTTTGAAATATCAGAAGGTGACAGTCCTTTGCTGTAGAAAAACTTAATTTTAGGCATGAGGGTCTTCTCGAGACTACAGCAGAGAACGCTAGGACACAGTTCAATGATTCGGGCTAGTTGTGGGTTCGAAAGCCCGCTGCTCTTTAACAAGCTAACTACTAAATCGGGTTTTTTTGTTGATGTAAAACAGATTGTGCTTGATGCTGATAACGCTGATTCGGGAGACAACCCACATGAATTTACGAGATACGATACCACAAATGACTGACCATTTGCAGTGGAGTCTGTCGAGATGTGCCGCACAGGCGATGCTACTGTTGGGTGATTTTGGGGCAAAATCAGATCAACACATCCGGAAATGAAATATGAACTTCTGAGCATAAACTCTGGCTTGTGCACTGTGACGATGATATTCATTTGAAACAATCTAAGCAGTTCTTCGGGAATGACGACGCCCTTCGCTTTTCAGTTTTAACGATGAAGTGAGAAAGCTGTTTTCTTAATTCCGCATTCATTCAAGTCCGCATCTCATATAAATCGACTTCGTCGATATCAAGCATGAGTTCGTTTTTAAACACCCAGTTCTGCAACATCAGTAAACATTTTTTTTAACTCCTTTTCCCAGAGCAGACTGGTTCATCAGACATCATCATAAGCTTGTCCTGCCGCCTGGTCCAGGCCAAAAACTCAAAATACGGACTTTAGTCTTCAGAGCATCTCCAACGCTCTACTTAAAAAATATTATAATATTGTATTATCTAGCTACTCACTTTTTAAAATTTAACTCCAATAATACTATCTATTTTATCTATCCACTTCAACTAAATATAACTAACTTTATAAATAATTTTTAAGATAATATATAAAATACCATATCATCACCATAATGATTAAACTAAAATTTTAAACACTAATTTATACAACGATCATATTTATAAGGGTTATATTTTAAATTGTTATATAAGCAACATATACACTCACACACAAGTACACATACACACATACACAATAACACATACAATCACACACACAATTTATTGCAGGATATCAAAATTTCAGGATGTCAAAAAAACTTAAAAACATGAACTGGATTGAAAACTTAAAAAAAAAAATTTTTAATTTCAAGATATCAAAATATGTTGCATGAAAAATTGAAAACTCATTTACCATACAACGAAAAAATATTTATGTTACACCATATATCTTGATTTTGTTGCACAAAATCTTATTTTCGTGCAAAGAATCAAGTTAATGTGCACGAAAACTAATTTTCGTTGCATGAAAAGTCATATAGCATACAACGAATACATGTTTCTGTTGCACAAGAACTTGTTATTGTGCAATGAAATCAAGTTTTCGTTTTACGAAAACTATGGAGAAAAGGAGTTCTCGCAACGAAAACTGTGATGGTGTTATCCAAACTTTGATGGCAATTGAAACGAAAAACAACAATTGAAGATGAATCATGACTAACGAAATAATGCCAAAACAAAAACAAAAAATCTTTGAAACAACTTGTTTTGTACCAAAACAGTGCCAAAATGATATATATATTTCCAAAACAACTTGTTTTGTACTGAAACAATGCCAAAAACCAAATAATTCAAACCCTTAGAACAGCTAACAAAAACAAAAAACTCTATGAGTGAAAATTACTTAAAATTGGGAGGTACTATTCTAATTTCACAACTTAGATTATATATAGAATAACTTCAGCTAAAAATAATTTAGAAATTTGTGTAAATTAATTTCAATTTTAAAATAATTAAAAAACCACTAACAAAAAATATTTTGTCCACTCAAAATGACCTTTACCACATTAAAAAAACAAAAAAAAAATCAAAATAGTATTTTAAAAATACTATGTATGATTATATATGTTTATTTAGATATGTATAAACTTATGTATAACATGCATATAGGCGTATCAATATTTATATATGTCTAATTGTATATCAACGTGTGTGTGTGTGTGTGTGTGTGTGTTTATCAAACATATTAACTTGAATTATTTATAGAATTCTAATATATTTTATCATCTAGTTTAATCTAGAATTTCTAAACCCCGAAACATATAAGCGTATATAACATGAAATTCTAATAGTGTTTATATAAATGTATATATTCTAGTTTATATATAACTAGATATATTTACCCATTTATATGAGGTTGAACTTTAAGTTAATATACATTTTTACATACACACACATACACACATGTTTATATGTGTGTGTGTGGGTGTGGTAATAAAACCAAGATATTGATGGATTTATTATTTGGAGATTTGTGTTTCGGTATGCTAAACAAAAAAATATTTGAAAAAAAAAAAGAAGTTAAATTTTCATAATTAAAAAATATATACCAAACTTGAAAATAATAAATTTTTGGTGCGGTGAAATTAATTAAATCGATTTTGACCTCCGAAATTAAAAAATAATATAAAATCTTATTTAATTTATTCAAAAAATTACTATCCCAAATTTAGAAATTACTTTTTCAAAATCAAAAATTATTTTTTCTCAAAAAGTTATTATAAAATTTTAATTAATACTATAAGTGGAGACATTGACAATCAAACCCCAACCCACTACATTCATGAAATGCCACCTTACCACGTGGCTAGAAGATTTATATCGAAAGAAAAACAAAATTAATTATGTGTGTGTGTGTGTATAGAAACACATATAATTATATATAAATATATGTAGAAAAATAAACATCTATATAAATTTTCAAATATATATAATTACATATATATATATACACCTATATATATATATATACGTATATGTAATTATAAATACGTATATATATACATATAGATATTTATATATATGTTTATATAGGTATAGGTATATATATACACACACAGTCACTACAAGAAAAGAAGTAAACAGAAATGGAAATGAGAAATACCCAAATCAATTTATAAAATTAGGAATGAAATTTAAATGGATTAGAAACATAAATCACAAAACATAAAATATTAATAAATGGAAAAAAATTTTGTAGCTAATTAGCGACAAATTTTTATGTGTTTTTTAATTTTGTTGCTAATTGTGACATGACATGGGGTGCGGATAAGCTTGCATGACATTTAGTGATTGAAATTTACATATCAATGCATTATTAGAAATGGAATACATATCTATTTTTTACATTTAGCGACGGAAATAATTTTCGCCGGTAAATAAGAAATGACATACTTATCCATCTTTATATCATTAAAAAAAATTTAGCGATGAAAATTTATTTTATCGCTATAATAGAAATACTAATTTTCATCTCTAAATTATGATAATTAATTTATCAAAAATACTCTAAAACTTTGAACATACTTAGGGTTTTGGAGATTTTTTTATTTTGATTCTGATTTCGTCCAAATTATCTGTGGATTGCCTTTCCTCCATATATTGATCGATGCACTTGTCATCCATAATTGAGGTATGAAATTATGATTTTAATTTTATTTCATATGTATTATATTCTGGAATAGTTATATTTTTGTGTGTTTAATGTTATGTTTAATTTGTTTTCATTTTTTACTTTTTTAATGGGTCCTCTCTTATTATTTTGTTGAATGCATATAATTCTAATTGATAAATTATATATTTTGTATTTTTTCTCATACTTAGACTTGTTAAATTTTTGTATTACCTAATTGAGGTATAAATTTTTTTTATATTTTATTATTTACCTATAGTTATGATCATTATAATTAATTTTCATTTTGTTTCCTTACTAGGATTACATGAAATATAATAATTTTTAAAAGAAGAACTCATACTAATGGCACAACATTAACAATGAAAATTTTATAATTTTGTAACAAATACTAAAGTTTATTTGTAATTATAATAAAAATCAAAAAAAAAATATGAGAGTATGCAATTGGAAGGATGAAACATAACAAACAGTTATAAAACTATCAAATATTACAACTTATGTCTTTTGATAAAATATATAAGACATTGAAGCAACCCGTCATATCTCATTTTAATCCAAAATTATCTAATAATGATTTTACTATAACTTATTTGTTAGATTTATATAATGACATAAAAATGTCACAACAACTTTATTACAAATAGATCTCTATCTATGTTATTATAGTTCAATAAGTATTTGTGTTATGTATTATAGGAATGGAAAATATTATACTTCATGATCATTAATTGATGAATGTAAGACTAAAATATGAGTGTTTGACTTATGAGTTTGTAGAGGAGATTGAGGAGTTTATTGACTTTATTGAAAAATAACCTGAATTTATGGATGAAATAAAAATAAGATGTCCATGTAATGCTCATTTATATTAAAATTGATATTTCCAAAATATGGACATAGTGCGATATCATCTTGTAAAAAATAAAGTTGGTACAGACTATTATATTTGATATAAACATGGTGAATTAGTTGTGCCACAAATAACTAAGCATTATGTACATAAAAGTATTGATTCAAATGTTGCAATGGAATTTGTTAATCCTAATGATGCATGTAAAGTAATGTTGAAGAATGTTATTGGTCCTATATTAAATCTGGATGTTGCTGATGATATCCCAATATCATTAGCAAAATAATTTTATGAAATACTACAAGGTTCAGAAAAAGAGGTTTGGCAAGGTAATCCATTTGACCACTCAAAGTTATCTATAGTGGTCAGACTCTTGTAATAAATGCAAACACCATTTTCTGGAATGTATTATGATGAAATTAGCTAGTTGTTATCTGAATGTTACCAAAGAAAAACATCATGATAGATAGTTTTTATAGCACAAAAAAGTTAATATGAGATTTAGGATTGCTGGTGGAAATAATACATTGTTGCATTAATTGCTGCATGATATATTGGGGCATAGATAGTGAAACAATTATATGTAATTTTTGTAACTATCATCGGTACAAAAGAAATATAGCATGTAAAAGGTAGAAAGCAAATATTTCTCACAAAAAGATCAATAGTTTTCCATTGACTACTTGTTTACAAAGATTATTTACATTTGAATCCACTACTAATAATATGAGTTGGCAAAAATAGTATATAATTGAAGATGACATTATGCAGCATTGCTCAAATTCTCTTTATTGGAAATATTTTGATGATTGTCATTCATCTTTTGTAGATAAATATTAAAATGTTAGATTAGGGTTGTGCTTAGATAGATTCAGCCATTTGGAAAAACATGGCAATAATACTCTTTAATAGCCTATTATTGTAACAATTTATAATTTACTGCTAGGAATGTGCATGAAAGATGAGTATATATGTTTGTGTGTTATCATATCAAGTCTAAGAAATTCAAAAGACAAATTAGATATTTTTCCTGCAGCTCCTTATAGTAGAGCTCAAAAAATTTGTGTAAGGATTATGTCGAAACATCTGATATATATCTAGAAAGCATGACTTTAAAATTCAAGTAGCACTTATGTGGACTATAAGTCATAAAATTAGTTTTTTTGCATATTCAATATTATTATAGAGGTGTCAACCGGGCTGGGCGGGCCGACACGAGGCACGACACAATTCGACCGTGCCTGGGCCGGCCCGGCATGGGAATTTCCCATGCCCGGGCTCGTGCCGTGTCCTACTGAGGCCAACCGGGCCTCGTGTCGTGTCTTACCCGGCAAGGTACCGTGGCCCGTTTGCACGATACCGTGCCGAAACCAATTTTTTTAAAATTAGGGTTACGGGGGCGCTGAATCCCTAATTTTTTAAAAAATTAGGGTTTCGGGCACGCCAAAATCCTATTTTTTAAAAAAAATTAGGGGTTCGGCACGATGGCACTTGCTGAACCCCTAATTTTTTTTTAATTTAGGGTTCGGCCCGATCGGGCAGAACCCAATGGATTGTGTCGAGACCCTGTGCCGGGCTGAACTCCACAAAACCATGTCGGGCTAGGCACGGCATGGTACAGTAACCGTGATGTGCCTGGTTCGACATGAAAGCACGGTCGGGCATGAAAAAAATGGGCCAGCCCAGCACGTCCCAATTGACACCTCTATATTGTTAGGATAGACTACTACAAGAAAATTAGCTTTTCCTTATTATATTGAGGACTCGAATATATTTTATTTGAGTAAAGGAGGAAATACTTCTTGGTTTGATAACTATATTAAATTCTTATATGTGAAATATATATTTAAGATGAATATTGATGCATTTAGGAAAAGCTATAAAATCATAAAAGGTGCATTGTCTTTGAGGTCATGTGATGAAATAGTAGATATACTTAAAAGATATGGATTCGAAAATATTATAGATATTGATGTAGATTGTATTAATGCACATATTTGAAATAATTATCATTGTGGTTGAAAAAAATAAAATATTTTTTTTGGAATTTACTTAATGAAAAACCAATCTTATTACTCACAACTTAGATGTGTAGCACATTGAAAAGAATTTTTTTTAATAACATTTTTAAATACTATAATAAATTTGGAAGGAAAAATAAAAGATAATGACAAATCAAGAGATGGTTTGTAGGAGTTATGTTCATGTCTAGAGTTACATTGGGATGAATCAACAAATAAATTTCATGAGTATTGTTATAGTCGTGAAAATGATGCAAAGAAAGTTTTATGCAAATAGATGATAGAGCTTAGGTTCCTTGACGGATATGCATCTAATATGGGAAGATGCTTTGATATGAAGAAGCATAAATTAATTGAGATAAAAATTCATGACTATCATGTGTTCATGCATAGACTAATACTCATATCATTCTATTAATTACTTCCACAATATATTTGGGAAGAATTGATTGAAATAAATATTTTTTAAGAATCCCACTTATAATGTCATAAGAAAGGAAGAAATGAAACAATTATAAAATGATATCCTCATTATTTTATGCAGATTTAAGCATATTTTTCCTCCTAGTTTTTCGACTCTATGAAACATTTTTAAGTCCAATTTCCTTATAAATCCATGATAGTAGGTCATGTGCAATATAGATGAATTTATCTATTTGAGAGGTTATATATTTTTCTTTTGTTAATCTAAAAATTTAAATTTATTCGATGAATATTTTTGTTAATATATATCTTTTTCAAATATCTTAGATAATTGAAAAACAATGAATGAAATAAAGTCAAATTCAAAGGATTTATATGTAATATCTACTTGGTTGAAGAGGCTTTTGTATTTTGTGTCTACTTTTGGCTATAATTATATAATTGGCATAATAAATTGCCACCAAATAATGTATATGGTATTAGGGATGGATAAAAATAAAATGACTTGCATTGTATTTTTAGACATGCGGGTCGATGATTTGGTAGAGCAACATTAAGATAGTATCATGTTGTGCACACATATATTTTGTTGAACTGCGAGAAAGTTACACATTATTTTAAGTAAGATTTATAATAATTTCATATTCTCAATTATTTGTCATTTTATGCCATATATCTTTTTAATATTTCAAAATACTTTCAATATTATTTTTAAAAAATATATGCTAAGGAATTAAGACAAAGAGAATCTCATATTGATGATGCTTTAATTAATGCAAAGCTTGAAATGATTTCACAATATGGTTTGAAAAATTTATCAGTATATAACTTATCATTCTTGGTTCTAAACAATTACGTGCAACATTATATATGTATGAATTTATCTTTTATCATTTTGAAGATATAATTTCTTTCATCAAATATATGTAATAGACAAATGAAAGATCTTGCAAAGAGACCATTATGAAGTTTATAGATGTATCTCATATATTATGTAAATTGATATAAATTTCACATTTTGAAAAATGGTTAAAATAGAGTTACAATGAACAATAGTATTTGCTTCAAGGGGTCTAACTATATTGCATCTACTATTGATTAATGGTCGACTAATTGAAATTCTATACATGGAGTATCCCATTTTACCAATTAAAAGGATAATTTTATTTAAGTGTGAATGGTTTGATCCTATTCCAAATATGGGTACTAGAATTCATCATTAATATAGCCTTATTGATGTGCACCATAAGAAATATTATCATAAGTACAAGCTATTTATTCTTGTGATATATGCCAAACAAGTGTGTTATACTACTTATCCAAATACAAGAAGAAATTCATGGAATTGGGGGGTAATATGTAAAATAAAACATAGATCAAATATCAAAGTTGTTAAAAAGGATGTTATGTTCACGCTATTATATGTATCAGGATTTTAAGAGAATAATGTTGAACTTCATTCAATTATTCATAGGGTAACTAATGAGCTTTAAATATTATTTGGTGAATGTGGAAACTATTTGGACATTGATGATGGCCATGTTGAAGAAGATAATGAGGAGGAATTAATTATAGAATCAAATGATGATGAATATGTAAATAAAGATGATTTGTTAAAAATTTCTGATGATAACTAGAAATTCATTAACTGCCTTATTATTTTGTCATTCTTATTTTGTAATCATTATAATGTAGATGTTAAATAAAAATTTTTTTATTAACTTTTTTCATGTCAATGTGTTTATTATTATGTTTTGTTATTATAACATTATTATAACATGTTTTTATTGCCTCTATATATTTTGATATTTATATAACTTGATTTTATGTATGAAAGGTAATCATTCATGTGGCCAAAGATCTTAATATGTGAGGAGAGGTAGAGAAAGTCAACTAATAGTTCATGAAGGAGGAAACCTATATGTATCATTATGTTTTGTTATTATAACATTTTTATCACATGTTTTAATTGCATCTGTATATTTTGATATTTATATAACTTGATATAGGTATGAAACTATGAAAGATAATCATTCAAGTGATCAAAGATCTTAATATGTGAGGAGGGGTAGAGAAAGTCAACTAATAGTTCATGGAGGAAACCTACATGTATTATGTAACAATAACACTACAAATATCTTTCCGCATTCTCCTACATGTACATTGAAAACTTTGGTTTCACCTCATCATGACATACATGGATTTACTGCCACAAATATTACATCTTTGTCTCATTGTATTGGAAGATATTGATAGTTATATCCCACTTATCTTAGAATGTCATTGCTTTGATACTGTAGTAGTGACACCAAAAGGATATTCATAATCCATAATTTGTATGCCAAATCATGAGAAAATTTTATTCGTCTCACAATTGATAATAAACAGTACATAGCTTTCTTAAAATAACTATATGCATTCATTATCATTTTTCATTTTTTTATTTTAATAAAATATAAAATAAATTGCAAATGGAATTATAAGTATATTATAATATTTGAAATTTAGTAATTTAAAATAATAACAAATTATGATATTATTACAAATCAAACACAATCATTGAGAAATAAAATAATATTTATCTTACAAAGATTTGGATAATAAATATAAATGAATTAAATGTTATCTTAATAGAATAAAAATTGGTGTATTTTGTTTATATGTATATGTACATGCGGATATTAAATTAATTACAAGTTTATTCCTTATTTTGAAAAGAATTAAGGAGAAACTATTGTGGATAAACTAGTTGCAGAAGATATTTAAGGAGAAACTAGCTAGTTATAGAGGATATAAAATAAAGCAGAGTGTCCCCAAGTATGAAAGATTTTTATTGGGAATAATTTGAAGAAAATTTTCATCAATTTCCTTATTTTTCAATTAGGTCTAATATGATTTACTCTTAAAATATATTCTTTGCTAAGTATTATAGTTTTATTTGGTTTTTGTTAAAAAAGTACAAATAGAATAATACTTTGGTGGTCTCGGTGAAAGATACTTGGAAACATGTGGCAAGTATGAGATGTAATGACTGGCTTAGAATAATAAAAAAATATATGGTAAAGATGCAGAGCCTAATAGTATCCCTCTTAGTATTTGGATAAAGTAGTGGAAATACTAGAATAGTAAGGAGTTCAAGGCATTGTACTAGATGACCTCGGAATCTTCAATCATAGAAAGTAGGTGAAAGATCTGGACCTTCAAAACATATTAGATGTTCAAATGCGACCTACCAACATTTAGTAGAGTTAATCTAATTTATTTTTATTTTTTGTATTATTTAAATTTTTTGAATGCAAAACATAATATTTATATGGTAATGAATGATGTACCTTAATAGTAACTAATATGTATTTTCAAGAGGCTGACTTGGAATGTCCACCGACACCATTTAAATTATTCAAGAAAATTCATAAGAAGAATGATGGATCATTTGTGGGCAACTACTGTAATGATATTAATGTGAGTTTTTCATTTTGTAGTTATAGTTTCATATGAAATTTGCAATTAATAAAAAAAATGTAAAAAATTGAATATTTCGTATTAACTATAAATAAAATGCAAATTTTAATATATTTTTAACAATAACTAATGATTTATTATTTATAGACTCATTAAATGTAAAGACTAACTTCATTTTTATGTTATTTTTTTAGTAGGGAGATGATAGTTTTTTGTGCTTGTATAAAATTTATTTGAATATATAAATAATGAGTTATGTTTTATTTTAACAATTGTAAAAAATTGTGGAGAATATGGTTGTAATTGCTTCACAAATGATCGATTCTTCTATAGAGGTGCAAGAGATTGTTGCGCATATTTACTTTCAGGATGTTAGAGTATAGCTGAAAAAATGATGAATGATGAATGTTCGATTCTTCCATGCATCTATATTTTATCCAAGTTCTATTTGGAGTCCTTCATCATCATCTTCCAATTATTATAACATGTTTGATGAAAGATTGCACAAAGAGATCTAGGAAATTTAGGATATATTACCAAGAAAAAATGAGAAGATGTAACAAAAGAATGAAGTGATACAAAAAAGAATAAAAAACTATAAAAGAAAATTGAAGAAATGAAAAATAGAGAGGTTGAAAAATTTAAAAGAAGGAATGGAAGAATAAAAAAAGATGATGAAATGCAACAAAATATTTTAAAGATGGGAAAAATAATGTGCAAATTAGTAGAAGCATCATCTATTTTTCATCATTCTGAAAAGGATCCATCTAGATCTCTAGATGACAATACTCATTTGGACAAGGATTCATAGTTATTTGTAACGTTGTGTTGTTAATTTTTTGCAAATAATGTTTTAATTTGAAATTATGTTTTTGTGTTAATATTTTTTTAATTAGGTTATGAATTGTGTATTAAAATTTATGGATATTTATGTTTGTTATTTGACATGTTATCTATAGTAGATGATATGTGAATATCAATTGATGAATAATATGTGGATGTGCTTATTTGGTTGCAGGTCATATGATTTTTGTATATATTTGTATATTATATACAACATACAGAAACTTCACAAATGTGACATGTTCCTTTTGTACACAATAAACAATAAAAATGAAAAATGACATTTCTAAATTCGTTTATAAAATATAAACGAATGTTAAGTTTCTATGTTATCTCATTACTCATTTAGAAATGGATAATACGTTTTTATATTTTCCATCACTAATTTAGTGATAGAATCCAAGATTCCTTTGCCATCATTATTTATAGAAATGCCATTGCAATACTCATTTCTAAAAATTTAGAGATGAGCAATTTAGAAATGAATTCTTTCCATTTCTAACTCCGTTATTATTTGACCATTGCGAGAGAATTAGAAATGGAATTATGGAATTCTGATTCCATATTTTCTTGTAGTGATACACACACATAGACATAAACATATATATAAATATCTATATGTATATAAATAAATAAATAAATAAATACACACACACACACATAAATATATATACATTTATATATACACACACATAAATATATATACATATATACATATATACATATATACATATATATATATTTTTATTTATTTATTTATGTATATATACACATATAGATATTTATATATATGTATATATATAAACATTATATATATATACATATATAAACATATATATAAATATCTATATGTGTATTTATATATACATAAATACACACACACATATAATTATACATAGCTATATAAATATATAAATATATGTGTGTGTGTATGTGTGTGTGTGTATCTATATAAGTACACACACACATAAACATATATTATTATATGTTTATACATAATAATTGTATATTTATATAGCTACACAAATAATTATATATTTATATAATTATGGATAAATATATATACATATAAACATATAAACATATAAATAAATAAATACACACACACACATAAACATATATTATTATATGTTTATACTTAAGAATTATATATTTATATAGATAGAAACATAATTATATATGTGTGTGTGTGTTTTTTTTGTACCTATATATTTCTATATATATAATTAATTTTGTTTGTCAACTGATGTTAATCTTAAGGCTGCATGGTATGATGGTAGTTGTCAATTATGATTTTTGAACTTTGAAATGTAGTTTTATAGCAATATTTTTTGAATTAAGTAAATCAATTTTTTTTTTCAAAATTTAGAGGACCGACAAATTCGAGTTGATGAATTTAAGGGTATCAAAATGTAATTATTTTCGAGTTTGGTGTATTTTTTTTTAATTATGAAAATTTATTTTTTTTTAATATTTTATACTTGGTCCTCCAAAATAAAAATCTACCTTTACTATTTTGGATAAGTTATGTAAAGGGACTTCAAAACAAATATATTTATTTTGTGGTCCGATACTCAATAAGTTTTAACTAAAATTATCTAAAATATAAAATATTTATTTTAGTATTAATTTTGTGGTATTTTCTAGGCAATTTAAAAAACATTACTTCAAGAGAAAATAGTGTTTTGGAAAACATTATTCACGCTAAAAATGATATCGCATTTTTATTTTTCAAAAACTTTATAATATGCATATTTATATATAAATTAAAAAAATAAATAAATAAATAAATAAATAAATATATATATATATATATATATATATATATATATATATATATATATATATATATATATATAAACTATACATATATTTATATATATGATAAATTACACATATAATTATATATATGGTGAACTATAAGTATAGTTATATGTAATTATTCATATATGCTAAACTATAAGTATAGTTATATGTAATTATACATATTTGCTAAACTATAAGTATAGTTATATGTAACTATACATATAATGCTAAACTATATGTATAGTTATAGTTAAATATAAGTATACATATACGAAAAATATAACCATATAGTTTATTACATATATATGGTTATATATAACTAACACATAGTTTACCTTATATGTATAGTTATATTTTGTTGGGGATCGATCAAAATATTGCTCGAAAACCAAGAATAGTCATGAAATAATTTCTCTATTTAACTGTTTGGTTGATTTGATATTTTAATCTTTTTAAAACTATTTAATTTTTGTTAATAAATTGTACCCAACAATGCACAACGAAAAAACAACTTTTCAAATTACTAAAATTTTCTATCAAACTGTATAAATAAATATATTTCAAATTATCCAAAATATATATGTTTATGCTTCTTTGCTTATCCTATAAGGCATAAAATAAACCACTACAAATATTATATAATCATAAAGTCATAATGTCCAAATTATTAAAAATCAATCGAAATATAAAAATATTTGAAAATGCATCTGGAATTGTGTTTCAATTATGAACTTGGTATTTAGAAAAAATTTGAGTACTACTATCATAGCACGAACACAACACAGGCACATCATGAACATAACATGAGCGCATCACAATTGCAATATTCATCATAACGCCAGAAGAACTCTACATGAATTTTATGCAAACTTCTCACACATCTAGCAACTCTCGTAAACATAAATAGAAATGAGAGTAAACTATTCTTTTTAAATATTATTAAAACTTAGAATAAGTTGTGTAATATTTAATAAGGGTCCAGAAGAATATTAAGAGAGCCTAGAAATGTGTTAAAAAAATGAGAATAGTTCTGATTTTCACATTTTCATGTTTTCATCCTGCATGCAATCACCATGTAATGTTAATACATGCATATCACATTTTCATGTTTTCACAATACACAATGCACTATTCATGCACACACACATTGAAAATACATAGTTCACTCAAATGAAAAACTCATGCATTGAACACTATTCACGAACATGCAAATGGAAATTATCCCATGTTTCACACACACACAATGGATAAAATCTCACTTTGCAAAAAACTTAATCAAATGAGATGACTCCCATTTTTGTAAATAGTCACCATGCATGACTTTTTTGCATGGTGTGTGAGCCTCCTCATTTTCTTTTCGTTTTAGCATAATATTTTATATATGTTCTTTTATGCGCACACATCTTTTATAATCCAAAAAACTAACTATTTTTTTGTTGATACATATCCATTTTAAATGAGAGCATCCACTCTCATTTTAAAATTTAAACAAACCCAAAAAAATAAAAACTAAACATATAATATTTAGGTCTGCCCAAAATTGGGCAGACCTAAGAATATCCCCCTCTGCCTTATTTGGGCAGTCTGAGACATGTTCTTAGTTTGGGCTTAGTAAATGCAAATCATGGAAATTTTTTTAGATTACAAAACTATTTCTCGTTTCTCATGCAATAAAAAATTTTCTAAAAAGTACAACATCCTGAGAACTCAACTTTTCCCACTGAACTATGAGCTCTCCCTTGATCCAACTAATTTTAGAGAGTTGTTGAAGTAAAACTATTATCATTTACTTTCAACTCATAAGTTTTCCCTTGATCAGTATGATTCCTAGAAGCGGCTAAAGTAAAAATCATATTAGTAAGGTCTCCTTTGATGTTCTTATTTGTCTTGGAACAAATACATGAGAAATCTTGATTGACTACTTTTGATTTCTTAGAATGAAGTTTCATAGTAGTACCACTTTCTCTAATCATACTATCCTACCATCACTAGGAGGTTGTTGAATGGTAAGTGTGGACTTTTTCCTATAAAAAGTATATTACGCATACTAATTTCTTTAAGCTAATGTAGCTCGGAGTCAATATTAGTAATTCTCTACCAAGCATTTATTTGATTCGAGCTTGCCCTAGCTGAGGTAATATAGAAATAATTTATCCTTCTACCCCTTGCTATAGTCAATAATCATTTAGATAAGTTCCATTGATTTTTTCCAAACTTGCCCACATGACCTAAGGCCCAAGCTATCCAACATTCCTATGGATAGAAGGTTCATCCGAACCTCCGGGATATATCGGATATCCCATATAAATAGTTGGTATCTCATGTTTGTCTACAAACAAATATCACTAATATCCAATATTTTCGAGGCTCTACCATTACTCATCTTGACTATTCCATATTCCCCGGACAAAAAAATCACAAATAAGTTTGGGTTTGATGTGATGTGCAAGGTTGCAGCTATATCTGCTACCCATTAACTTCCCTATTAATTTTATCATACAATATTGTCCAAAATATAATGTCACCTTCTATGATAAAATATGTAAGTATTCTTCTGACTATATCTTTGTTCTTATGCTCCTCTTAAAATTTTCTTTACTTGGGATAATTTCTCTTAAAATGTTCTACTTAATTATAGTAGTAATATTTTATTGTGAACTTCTTTCTAAGAGAACTTTCACTTCCCTCCCCGAGTGTTAATTTTAAGCTCGATCTACTTTTCATTTTAAGTTCCTCGGATTTGAGAATATCTAGAGAAGTCTATTTTTCCTTAGTCTCACAACCTCACTTACTAGATTTTTAGTGACGATTATTATGGTAAGTACTTTATTTAGAGATGAGGTACTTATGGAGATTATGAGCATTTCCCAACTATCTAGAATCAAGTTAATATATAGAGATGCCCAAGCGATGAAGTTCAGGCATCTCTACTTTTACAATAGCCAAAATATAATGGAAAGTTTTCTTTTCAATCCATTGTCTAATTGTGATAGATGCTTTATAATGTAACTTTTTTCTACTTGGGCGTTATCCATACTTTTTGGTTTTTGATCACCGAGAGTGGATTCAAGTAGATCTCTCATCATTAGAAAATTCATCATTTTTATTTTCTAGGTTGAGTAGTTAGAAAGTTCCAATTTAATCATACTAAGCGAATTATTTTCTTCATCTATATTGAAGAAATAATCTAACTTCTAAAAAATAAAAATACCAAAAATACCAAAAGAAACTTTTCCTATTATACCACTATTAGGGACCAATGAGATACTCCTCGAAAACTAAGAATAGTTATGGAACAAATCTCAGCCAAACTATTAGGTTGATATACTTTTTTTAATCTTTTTAAAACTATTTAATTTTTGTTTGAAAAATTTACCCAACAATGTACAGTGAAAAAAATAACTTTTTGGGTTACTAAAATTTTCTATCAAATTATGTTAGTAAATATATTTCAAATTGTCCAAAATATATATATTTATGCTTATCTTCTTGTACCGGAAGTATAAAATAAGCTACAATAAAATCACACAATCATAATAAATATTTTGCCCTCAAAATTAGCAGAACATTTATACATACCATAAAGTCTCAATGTCTAAATTATTATAAATTAGACGAAATAAAAAAGTAATTGAAAATACCTAGAGAATTGTGTTTCAATTCTGAACCTAGTAATTTAGAAGAACTTTGAGCACTACTATTACAACATGAGTATACAATGAGCACAATATTAACATGCCATGAGCATAGTATAAATATAGCACGAGCATAGTATGAGTACAACATGAGCATAATACCAATATGGAATTAACACTATTGACTTGATATAAACTTTACATGAATCTAGCAATCCTTGTAAACATAAACAGAAGCAAGAGTAATTAATTGGGATGAATTTTTCAGACTATGGACGATAACACATAGGATCACTGAAACTGATTTTGTTAGATTTGGATAAATTTTCTATTGGAATATTACAAAGATTACCGGTATTTTTTATGATTTATTATTTTATGAATATTAAGACTAAAGTGTGTAATTAATTTCAGAATATGGACTTTGTTTTTTTTTTTTTTTTTTTTTGGCATTGTGTTCTTTGTCAATGTGTATATCCCCTATTGAATTTATAACTTCAAATATATTTTTGAGCAAAACTTTTTGGGTTGATTTAATAAATATTTTTTTAGAATTCAAATATTTTTTAGAATTGAAAACAAATTTAAAAATTATAATTTTTGGCAAAATTATTAATTATGAATTTCATCAAATTTAAAATTAAATTTTTTGACAAAATTGAAAAATATAGTTTTTATCATGATTGAAAAAATTCATTTGTTTTTCAATATTGAAAAATATATTTTTGGCAGACTTTAAATTTGTGATGTATATTAGAAAAATCATGGAGAGATCAACTAATATATATAGTTTTTGTATACATGTATTTATTTAAGCCCAAAAATTGATTTCTATGCACATTCAATAATTTTTTGAAAAACAAAAAATAAAAAAATTAATTGGAATTATCATTATCAATTAATCAAGATTTTTTTGGGAATGAGAAAAGTCTACCAACTAGATTTATTGGTATTCAGACTCAAATTTTCTACAAGTAGTATCATAGTAAGGTTTATTCTAACAAATGATATTAGAGTGAAAATGAAACCTAGCATTGGCATTTAGCGAGGTTAAGTAATTTTTGGTGATCATAATTTTGTTTGGTCAAAAACTAATTGTTATATTTTTTAATGATTAAAGATTTGTTTAACTTGGTAACTATGAATAAAAGTCATGCCAAATCATTGACAAAGATTGCACGAAAGTCCATTACAAGGCCTCTATCATGATTTGCCACATTCAGTTGGGTTAAATAATTTGTATCAAATTTCAGCAATAAAAAATATGCATGTTTTGTGGAAAAAGATTGAGTCGTTGTGTGATAAAAATAAATTGAGAAACAAGTCCATATTACTTTTCCATTTAGTTAACCTAAAATATTAGGATGGAGTTGATATGGTTATACACATGAGCAACTTCCAAGTACTGATAAATTTGTTATCATCTATGAAGATGATCTTGAATAATGAGCTCTATGAATCATTACTCATCAATTCATTACTCATCAATTCATTACACATCAATTAGGAAATACTGAATATATTAAAGATTTCCTCAGCCTCGGATAGCATCCTCACCTTGATTATCACAATGATTGTCTGGAAAATGAGATTGCGAGACAAGGAGAAGTAGGACTATCATTAAATATACACATGGAAGAGATAAGGAATTAACCTTCTAGGTATAATTCCAAGTATAAGTCAATGGCAATGTATTACAAATGTGATTATGTAGAACACTTCAAAAAGAAATTATTTAAAGTTGAAGATGCTCAGGGAGGGGCGTAAGAAAGAAGATGGCTCACAAAGGGAGGTGGACACTTTTGCCATTGAGGAAGACACTAACCTAGTTAGTGGAGTTGGTTTGACCAACAAAGTGAGTCAAGAGGTAACTCAGTAACTGATTCAGTAGTCATTTTTGATATTAATTTAAATCCTGATTGGTTTATATTATATATTCTCAATGACTATGACATAATTAGGATGGGCAACAACTATACATCAAAAGTATTAGGTATTATGGAGGTATGCATGATAATGAATATCAAATGTCAATTGGTTCTCAATGACATATCATAGATATTTAGTTGAACCTACTAACAGTGAGAATATTGGATATTATATGTCCTATCAAGACATTTAGTTAATACTAATAAAATGTGTCATGTGCTATTTTGCTTTGTGGTTGTAAAAATTACTATGAAATTATATTGTTTTATTTGTCCATAATTTTGTAGTGTATATATGTATAAATAATTTGTGTGTGTGTGTGTGTGTATTTAGATCCAAAAAATAATCAGCCTGCACATTCCATAATTTTTGTAAAAATAAAAAATTTTATGATTTAATTAGAATCAACATAATTAATCAACCAAAATTTATGTGGGAATGAAGAAAGTTTCAATATTGGATTCTTGGAATTCAAGCTCCATTCTATATGATAGTTAACATATACATTTCCCCACAAAAATGTATATGTTGAATATCATATAAAATTTATTCATTAGTACTTATGCATTCATACACATACTTCTGAGTGATGATAAATTTGCATGTCATGTATGTTTGTGTATTGCATGAGTCACTAATCATATTCTATTCATTGTCAATAAAATGGTTATATATATTTGTATGTGTGTGTGTGTGTTTTTTTTTTTTTTGCATTATGTACACACCATTGTATTTAAGTATGTGAATCATGCATTATTTCATAAAACCAAACCACCCTTGTGTGTACATAATGGACCAATCCAATGCTTTTAAAGTTGTAATTAAGTATATGAGAGTGGGAAAGGTGAGTGAACCTAAAACATTATAAATTGGCACAACAAACAAACACATTTTCTCTCTCTCTCTCTCTCTCAAATGTTCAATCTATATGTATATTTGCTAAGAAAGAACATACTTGGATATAAATCCAAACTATTTCTTAAATATCAAAGTAACAACCAAACTAGATTAATAGATAGATACAACAATTTGAAAAATAGTTTTATTATTAAGCAAAAATCATGCTACAAATTTTCACATTTAATCTATTAGCAATTAGCCTTCTGCATCTTTGTTATTAAATGAGTAGATACACCCTAGATTAACTTTATAAGTTTTTTCATATATACTACTTTGGAGCCTCGTCTCATTCAAGCATATATAAAATTTTTTTAGATATGTTGTATGTTAAACACCTATCTATCGAGGATGGTATTGTTTGGAAAATTATGTTTTTTAAACATTTTGTTTAGCATTTAAATAAAAGTGAAAATGTCTATTATTATTTTTTTGGATGCATAGTTCATCATGAATTTTGCATGATGTATATTTTTTGTTGTTTTGTTCTTATCATGTAGGAATTGCAAAATGGCAATAAAAGCTCGATGATATGCAATTTTTGAAATGCAAAGAAATGTCATAGTGTTTGATATTATGATTGGAAACTAAATGTCATTATAGAATTCAATGGCATGGTAGTTGACAAGATGTTGAATTTGCATCACCTAGGAAGTTACAAATTTGATCCCCATGAACTACCCGCAACAATTAGAACAAGAAATTGTGCCTTCCTTGAGGCATGGTGAAAATAGCAGAGGCATAGGATGTAATCTAGAGTTCGGTCATTAAGAATGTGCCACATAGTAACAAAGGCCAAGTCATTACAACTCCATCTCATTATAATATTCATAAAAGATTTTTGAGATGCGTTTTAGCAACATATATCGGCTCCTTGCATCTTGAGGTTAACATTATTTACAAAATTTTGTTGTTAATATTTTTTTTGAGAACTTTCATAAAGTTTAAAATGTTTTTTTATATATATATATTTTGTTTACCATGAAATTTATGTGATATATATGTTTTATTGCTTGTTTCTTACCTCTTGGTAATTATGAAAAGAAAAAAAAAAAAGACTCAATGATATGAAATAATGAAATGACAAATATATATCATGATATTTGTTATATCTCTCACTCTCATAATGAAAAGTAGGATGGGGCTTGGAGTATTAATCAACCTAGATGGCATTCAATCTACAAACTTTTGACCATGAATTTATAATATTCTTTGAGTTACCACTACTAGAATAGGAGATGCATATCCTTAATTTTAGTGGAAATGGGGAAATGTGTGTGCTTGTTGATGTTATGGGAATTAATAATTTGTTAGTTATGCTAACCCGATCACCAAATTTAGTTGATAATATACTACATAGGCCTAGATGAATTTAGAAATTATTTTTCTTACCATTTGATTAGTAAATATATTTATTGATGCCCCTAATGTCTTATGGTGATCACGAGGAACTCACAGTCACAGGTTTTGTGGTTACCATAATGCTCAAGGGAACATTATTTTTTGAGCTATAACAAAAAATAGGTAACTACCAAAGAAATATCATATACACGAGATCCACACGAGAGGTGTATCATGAGGGATGCTTAGTGCAGTTAAAAAGGCAAAATCCTTAGCAAAACATCAATTTTTGAAGTTGTAAGAAATTGGAATAGTGAGTCATGATGTGACTTAGGTGACCACTTTGAGCAGTATCAATATCTTGGATCCAAAATTATATGTACTTATTGTGTGTGTGTGTCTGTGTGTATTTGTGTGTGAAAACTTAATCATATGTATGGGGTTATAATGGAATATTTAAAAATGTGTAAGCTTGAATGCATATATGTGAACATAATTAGTTAGCCCTAATAGGAGCCCCAAGGTCGAAACAGATAATGTCCCATCCCAATAGCATGATAGGTGATTTGGTAAACACATTGATTAAACATATTTGATATTCTTAGGGATCAAACTTCAGCGAGAATTGCTAATGAAAGACGCATGCTTATATACTATATTATATACAATATATGAATTGTATTATATGAGAAAGTAATTGTATTATATTTTTTATTCAAAAATATTGTATATAATATATTGGTCACGCACATGATGGTGCTTACAATAAATTTATAAATTTACATTATAATTTTTTGAAGCAAATGCTAACAATAACAACGAAAAGTACTCGTGCCAAACAATGATAGGAGTGTTACAATAATTTTTTTTTTAAATTTTTATTTTATATTCCTTATAAGTATGTTCATAATAACAAGGAAAATGGACCCAACATAAACTCGTGTTGGAAGTGTTCATAAGCCAGCATTTGTCCTTAATTTGATTTGAAGTTGATTTAAATTAAATTTTGGTGATTATTAAACTTAGTTGTTACTGGATTTGCCCTTTAAAGTTTCATATAACAAATTCAAACTAAAATTATATATATATATATATATATATATATAGCATACATAATAACTATAAGATCAATCATATTTTATGAAAAAATTATTAGGTAACTAAGAAATAATATAAACTTTGAATGAGAGTTGGAGAGAGAATGTAAATTACAAGTGTGATAAAACAATGAATAATAAAAGTAAAAATAAAATTATTAAGAATAAAATAAAAATATTCTCATAAATAATAAAATAAGAGATAATTGTCTTAGATAATTTAGTTATGTCCAACATAAATCTCCTCATTATTATCCAAAGAGAAATTAGGGAGAAATAATAAATAAAAATCTAATTAAAATATTAAAATTAAAGAAGATTTTGTTTTTAGATACTATAGGATTTATATCATATAGACACACACATACATATAAACAAGATTTGATTAATGATTATATATATATATATATTATTTATTTATTTATTTTTATATAATTAACACACGTAAATATAGATACATTCATTGTTCTAAAAACAATGAATGTGTCTTTACATACATACATGTGTGTGTGTGTGTGTGTGTGTGTTATAAACAACATTTATTTATTTTTTGTTTATAGATATGATAAGATTTATATTATATCACATATTTCATTTATATTAGAATTTATATACAAATACCTTGACCCCAAGTAAATGAAATAAAATTTAATTGATAATACACACACATATATACATATATTTCACACACACACACACACACACACACAGACATACATATATTTCACACACACAGACATACATATATTTCACACACACACACACATATATTTCATACACACACATAGACATGCACATTGCACTAAAATTCAAATTAAGTCTATCTTAGTTGTTTTAGATACTAGAGGATTTATATCACGTCAATTTCAAAAATTTAATTATGTTTTAACACAAATCAACTAAATAATATACAGCAAATAACATTCAGAATTTGGAAAATTGCAATATATACATTCATGGCATTTGTTAATTATTCTGAACCCAAATAAATGGAAAAAAAAAATCTACCCAAAAAAAAAAAAAAAAGAAATAAATAAAAAAGAAGAGGGTTGAGCCTAGAGACCATTCTCATTAAACCAAGCCACACCCATCGGCCAACAAAGGAACACTTTCCTTCATCTTCAAGACAAGTGCTAACAAGCGCAGGACTGAATCCTTTACTTCATGGGGAACCAACAACTGAGGGGACACTCGATTCAAAGAATATAACATCAAAATTCTCATAACAGCGGCTAAATCCAGTGCCTGCTTGCCATTCCATACATTTTGATTAACAAACTTGCATGATTCCTTTATGGCGCATTTCTTGCACACCTGAGAGAAATGATAAACAAACATGAAGCATGAAACATGTAAGCGTGCTGCTCATGAAAACACTTGCCTTATTGTGTTCCTCATAATACGCCTTCTTTTTAAAATTGTTTTCTTTTTTACATTTTTTTTTTTTTGCCCCAAATACAAGTTCCTTTTACAAAATGGGCAAAAATTTCAAAACATAAAACACTCAAATATAAAAATTCATTGTGAGATGTGGAGAATTAAAGAACTAGTAAATTAAAACATATATCATATAAAATAAATTCTACCTAGTAAGCAAAACTCTCATTTAACACAAAGTCTAAGAGAAATTAACATCTCACCAACATTGTCGCCCTTATAATGTAGATGAAGATTATTCCAAGTTCACAATGCTCCCATTTTAGCACGAAATCATGTAGAAATTAACATCTCGATAACTTAACACCCAAAAAATCATAGAGATTGTGTCAGGTGAGTCCCAAATTCAAGATTTATCACCCTTGAACGATATCACTTGCTATCGCACCAAGACATGACCTCCAACATATGCATGTAACATAAGAACTTCAAGGATAATCAGTCATCCCAGTATTATTTTCGCCCAAATATATTTAGTTTCGAAGTTCTTATGATATAGAATATATTGATCTCTTTCAATTATAATATATACCATATATACGAAAATCAATACTCAAAATTTCCATACCAATCAAATGTTGACAATCATATGAAGAAATATCGTAATGTACCATCTTTTTTTGTGACTTGGAGTTGAAGATGGTAACATAGCGAATACCCTAGAAAAAGATAAAACACTAGGGCTAGTAAGGGTACCAAACCCTAGAGAGAGACCGTTGAGAGGTCGCTTACACTAAACTAGCATAGTTCATGTGAACGTGCATGCTGCATTGCATGCTATAGTTACTGAGCAAGTGTGTGAGATTGACCAAATTTCCCACAAACCTTTGATGCAAACTATTTTTTGAGAAAATTGAGATAATTGATCAATGTGAAATTTTGTCGTATGCATCTATCATGTGATTGATGAGGTGAAATTGAGAGAGGGTGAAATTTTTTTTAACTACTTTTTGAGATAACAATTTTATGCATTAGGTAGGCAATTCCATGCCCTGTGAATCAACAACTCTCCTTGTTTTTGAGTACTTCATTAGCAAAATATTATCTCCTTGGCCTTGCTCATGCCTCGAGGCTTTCATGATATATTTGCAAATCTTTTGAACGAAGCACTAGGCAACTATTTATGGCCATGAACAATCTATAATTTGCATTAATTGCACTGTTATGTCTAAAATTGATTTGGAAACAAAATGCAACACTCATTTGTATTCCTTTCTCCATACCACCACCATGCAAAAAAATCAATCTTAACAACAAATAGTTGAAGTAGTTTCCTATTGTAGATCGCTACAAAAGATAAATAGAATTCTCAATGTTTGTATTAGCCACGAAAGAATCCTAATGGCATATCCCTTAATCCTACGGACAACCATTTGCCACCCCACCAATCTTACCTTGCAACTTTCAAGGGGCCCATTGATTTTGTACGAGCAAAAATACCCAATATTGTCTCAGACATAATTTCAAGCGCAAGCATTGTACTTAGTTAGGCTCACTAAGAGTATATTCTTTGATGGTTAAAATCTTTCAACTAACTCAATGGAAAAGAATACATTATGAGTTCTTAGTACAATTTCTAGCACTCTTTCTAATGTGTAGCTTTCCCAATATTTCGAATTTGATCAAATTTAACATTAAGTTCAACAATGTGATTAGACATATACTAACATAATAATTCTCATAAGAACTGCAAAATTATATAAATTTGGCCAATGGTGATTTATCACCTAAGATGTCCTTATTTTACATGCATATACTAGAGATCATGCATCGATTTAATGACATGGAATTTTGTATAAGAAAGATAGGTATTGAGTTTAAGATGTATCATGCGTGGACTTCATGAATTTTGAAAGTTAAACTATCGAGATATTAATATATTTTAGACCTAGCGCTAAGGTTGGAGCTTTGTATGCTAGTAGAATCTCCACGCACAACATCAAGGCCAAAAAAAGTATAGATATGTTAACTTTTGTTAAAGTTTTTTAATATTATTATATTACCATTCTCATCTACACTTCACATAAAGTATTCAATATTAGTCAAAAGTGTCAATTAGGTCGGACTTCTTGGGCATGGTCCCAAATACGACATGGTTCAGCCGTGTCAAGCCCATCATGGTATGGTTCAACAGTGCCTAGCCTAGCACAAAACAGTCCAAAACCATGCCGACCCGTGGCATGACTCATACCATGTTGGGTTGGTGAAAGCCGTGCCTAGTGTCGGGCCTACCCTCCAATGAACCATGTCATACATGGCACGGCACACAAACTCAATTGGGCCTGAAAAAAAATAAGTTGGGCCGACCCGGCCCAACCAGTTTATACATATAAAATTAACTATTAAAATATTTATTAGAACTATTAAAGATATGTCATTATATGAGATATTTCAAGTTACGTGAATCATATAATTAACCTGATAGTACAAACAGAAATAAAAATTATTTCTCGTATATTAGAAAAAAATAAAAAATTTATTAAAATATCTTAAAGTACCTAGCAGACAACAAAAATTTAATAGTCATTATTTGTTAGCAGACCTAAAAAAAATTCTAAATGAATATGATACACCATTAAAATTATATTTACCTTATATTGGAGTTAAGTGTTGACTAACAACACATGATATCCAACTATATCAACAATAAGAGTGACAAATTTATTATTGACAATTCAAACTAGAATACATATTTTTTTATGAAAATCTTGAATATTTTCTATGACACAACAAACATGTGTTCATCTATATACACTCTCACTATTTATATTACACTTGGTGCATGTGTAACATTTAAAATACCAATATTTCATTCTAACTCTATATTGTTTGGCTGTCTGTAAAGATCACAAAATTAAAATGAAAGGGATATAAAATATTTTCACATACATATCCATGTGCATGAACCAAATATACCAACCTAAATAGTTAATTAACAAAAAATTAACTAACTTTACATATTATGAAACTAAGTATCATAGTTATAGCAATACTTCAAGTATGATTATAGACACCATATTCAGAAATAATGAATTTTTTATTCAATTAGGCATGAGAAAATGATGAAATGATCTATCAAATAGGAGCAAATTGTCTAGATACTTATATACCAATTACTATTTCATCACAAAGTCTTTTTTTATGACAATCAATATTATTTCAAATAAGTAATCACGACTTTGTCTAGATTTCATAAAGACAGTTGCATCCATAAAAGACTTAAAATATTTGAGATTGAACATTCAAGATATGACAAAAGATAATGACAAATAATGATTCATGAGACATAGAGATCTAAGAATATTAAGGGTACTAGTAACATCTTCAAATGCATTCATGAAAATGATAATCTGCATTTACATCCGTACTATCATATCATATACATTGATTGATCAATGATGATTCATAGTTCAGATGATAGTGATATTATGTTAGTTGTTATTTATTTTTACTATTTTTTTAGTTCAATATAATTTATATACTATTGATGTATTGGATATTTGGATTATACTTGTTAACATTTTTATTTTAAATATTTTTTTAATTCATTATGATTTACGTATTAATCATATTATGCTTTTGTTTATTTATTGAAATTAAATATTTTTTAATATTTTATTTGAACCATACTGTAATAGATTAGGAAATAAAAAAAAGGTTCCGTAGAGTCGTGGTCGGACTTTTGGGACGACTTTTATGCCTCCGACTCGAGCTTCCTATCCTCCCGCATCGACTCCGACGACGCTTTCTGCTCTGCTAATTGCTGTTGCTACGTCGGATCTGGTCCCATCTCGCGAGCCGAGCCCTTCTTCACCTCCTATATCTGCGTCATCTCCAAGTGACGACATGTAGCGAGTATCAAAATGCATATGAGTTCAGGTGAGAAATACTATTTTTGTACATGGTATCGGAGGGATCTGGACATGTCTTCCTCGTCTCCGCTTATGCACTCGCTGGTGTTGGCAGCACCAGCGACAAGTGGTAATTGAACACCAACAACTCATCCTCATCAGACAGACTTTACTACAAGGATGGCAGGCAAAAGATAGACTTACAGCTTCGTATGAGACTAATACCAACCCCAAGGTTCATCTGATACATACTGTGTGATTTGCTTAACGTTCAAGTAATTATTAATTCTTCTTGTGGTACCATAATGAGTGATTCAGAGGAGAAAAAACTGATACCAAAGTTCGAGGTGATTCCAATGATGTCCAAAATCACGGAAGACAAACTGACTGGTCCCATCTATTTGGAATGGAGTAAAACAATTCGAATATATGCCAGAAACATACGTATGGGTAGTCACCTCACTCAGGATCCACCAGCCAATGATCCGAGAGAGCAATGGATGGAGAAGGATGCTCATCTATTCAACCAAATCCATAATTCTATCGACAACAAGGTACTATGTTTTGTTAATCATTGTGAATTTGTTAAGGAGCTAATGAATTATTTGGAATTTGTGTTTTCTGGAAAGGAGAATATTTCTCATATATTTGATGTGTGTAAAGCATTCTATCGATCAGAGAAAGAGGATCAATTATTCACATAATTTTTTATGGCCTACAAAAAGATACATGAAGAGCTTAATATGCTTATGCACTTTAGCCCATATGTCAAAGTTCAGCAAAGTCAACGAGAACATATAACAGTTATGAAATATCTTGCTGCTTTTCCGTCTGAATATGATTCAGCTAAGGCTCAGATTTTGTCCAGTCCTAAAATATCATCTCTCCAAGAAACCTTTAGCAGGATTATTCGCACTGAAGTAGCATCCTCTTCTTCACCTACCCTTGTATCTACCCAGACAAGCAGTGCTCTTATTGGACAAACCAATGAGTTAGAAAGGCAACGAAATAGAAACAGTGCTCCAGGCAATAACACTAGAGGGTCTGGTTTTGGAGGTGTTGTTTGTTATTACTATCATAAGCCTGACCATGTGATACGTGATTGTAAGAAACAGCATAATCGAAATTAGAAATTTCAGTCTGCTCATATAGCTTATACCTCTGAGGCATCCGATCAGTCCGTTTAGTTCTCAGCCGCGGAATTAGTTAGGTTCCAATTATATCAGAACTCATTAAGATCTCCATCTACTCCGATTAATACTAAGTCAAGTAACCCGAATAATTGTCTCGTGTCTTCTTCATCTTCTAAGTGGGTCATTGACTCTAGAGCCACAGATCACATGCCACGTAACTCTAGTCTTTTCTCTACTTTTCAGTCACAACCTTCATCTTCCACTGTCACTTTGGCAGATGGATCACATTCATGTGTCCTTGGATCATGCACAATTGTGCCCACTCCATCTATTCCTTTGACATCAGTCTTGAGTTTACCAAATTTATCTTTTAATTTGATGTATGTTAGTAAGTTAACTCGAGCACTTAATTGTTATATCTCATTCTTTCCTGATTTTTGTCTCTTTCAGGATTTTATGACGAAACAGATTATTGGTAGAGACCGTGAGTCTGGGGGTTTATACATCCTTGATCCTACAGTCCCAAGACCTATTGTTTGTTCTGGAGTCACTACACCATTTAAGATACATTAACGGTTGGGTCAACTGTCGCGCCATTATTAAAGAAATTGTATCCTCAGTTTTTAAGTTTGTTATCCTTAGATTATGAGTCTTGTCAATTTGCGAAACATCATCGTCTTAGTTATAGTCCTAGAGTCAATAAACGAGCTAGTGCACCTTTTGAGTTAGTCCATTCAAATGTGTGGAGTCCTTGCCCAATTGTGTCCCCAACCGAGTTTCGATACTTTGTCACTTTTGTTAATAATTATTCACGAACCACTTGGTAATATTTAATAAAAAATCACTCTGAGTTATTTTTTTATTTTCGTGCATTTTGTACTGAGATTCATATTCAATTTCATGTTAATGTTCAAAATCTAAGAAGTGATAATGCAAGAGAATATGTTTCCGAACAATTTTAGTCCTTCATGCTTCAACATGGTATCCTTCATTAGACTTCTGTTGACACTCCTGTTCAGAATGAAGTTGCTAAGAGAAAAAATAGACATCTCCTTGAAACTGCCAGAGCTCTATTATTTCAGATGCATGTGCCCAAACATTTCTGGGCTGATACTGTTTCCATAGCTTGTTTTTTTGATTAATCAGATGCCTTCATCTGTCTTGAATTGGGATATACCATATCATATCCTTTTCCCCAATAAACCCCTATTCCCTATTGAGCCTCTGATATTTGGATGTATCTGTTTTGTTCGAGATATTCATCCTAAGGTATCTAAACTTGATCATAAACCTTTAAAATGTATCTTTCTTGGTTATTCTCGTGTTCAAAAAGGTTATTGGTGTATTGCCATAGTCTTAGTAAGTATTTAATTTTTGCGGGTGTCAAGTTTTTTGAGAATATCCCCTTCTCTTCAACCCCGACCCACACTAGTCAAGGGGAGGCAAATGACATGCTAGTATATACTATAGCCTCCCTTGTGGCCCCTCCTGTTCCGACTCCAGTAAAGTCTCCTATCACTCAGGTCTACACTCGACGCCAGAACCCACCAATCTCTGATCCTCCACCGGCTGCTTCGACATTAGATCCAGTTGCTGATGATCTCCCTATTGCTCTTTGTAAAGCTAGACGTCAGTGTGTTCATCCAATTTCCTCATTTTACATCTATAACCAGTTGTTTTCTCAGTCTTATATTTTTACTGCTTCTTTGGACTCTATTTCGTTGCTTAACATACTTCAGGAAGCCTTGTCTCACCCTGGTTGGAGTAGTGCTATGATAGAGGAGATGAATACTCTGAATGAGAATGATACTTGGAATTTGGTCCATTTACCTACTAGAAAGAAAGCCATTGGATGTTGCTAGATTTTTGCAATCAAAGTTAATCTGAATGGTTCAATTGCTCGATTGAAAGCACGACTTGTGGCCAAAGGGTACGCTCAGACCTATGGTATGCACTATTCTGATACATTTTCCCATGTTGCTAAGATGATATCTGTTCGACCATTTATTTCCCTAGCTGCCACTTATAATTGGGATATACATCAACTTGATATTAAAAATGTCTTTCTTTATGGCGATCTTCAGGAAGAGATATATATAGAGCAACCTCCAGAGTTTGTTACTCAGTGGGAGATTGGGAAGGTTTGTCGTCTTCGGAAGTCGTAATATAACTTGAAACAAAGTCCTCGTTCTTGGTTGGGTAAATTCAGCCAAGCAGCAGAAAAATTTAGCATGCAGAAGAGTAAATCTAATCATTCTGTCTTCTACCGGAACTCCAGTTCAGGTATTATGTTGTTGGTGGTGTATGTGGATGATATTGTCATCACTGGGAGTGACTCTACAAGAATCTTATCCCTTAAGTCCTTTCTTCACAATCAGTTTCATACAAAGGACTTAGTGATACTTAAATATTTCTTGGGTGTTGAAGTTATGTAGAATAAACATGGAATCTTCTTATTTCAAAGGAAATATGTACTTGATTTATTGTTTGAGACTGGAAAATTGAGAGCAAAGCCATATAGTTCCCCTATAGCTCCGGGTGTACAACTTACTAGAGACGATGAATTGTTTAAGGATCTTGAGAGATATAGAAGACTAGTTGAGAAACTGAACTACCTTACAGTAACTCGTCCTGATATTGCATACTCGGTCAGTGTTGTAAGTCAATATATGTCTTCCCCGACTGTTGACAATTGGGCAGCTATAGAACATATTCTATGTTACTTGAAAGGAGCTCCGGGATGAAGTATTCTATATAGTAATCATGAGCACAATAGGGTTGAATGCTTCACAGATGCTGATTGGGCAGAGTCAAAGGAAGATCAGAGATCCACATCTTGTTATTGTGTTTTTGTTGGTGAAAATCTAAGTTCATGGAAGAGTAAGGGACAAGGAGCTGTTTCTCATTCAAGTGCAGAGTCAGAATATAGAGCAATGACACAGTCTGTGTGTGAAATCATGTGGCTCCATCAACTCTTGATGGAAGTCAACATTAAGACTGTGGTTCCAGCAAAACTTTTTTGTGATAACCAGACTGCTCTTCATATTGCCTTGAATCATGTATTCCATGAACGAACTAAACATCTTGAGCTTGACTGTCACTTTGTTCGTGAGAAAATACAACTTGGTTTGATTTCTACATGATATGTGAAGACGGGAGAACAGTTGGGTAATATTTTTACAAAGGCTTTAAGTGGGGACCGGGTTAGCTATTTATATAACAAGTTGGGTATGATTGATATCTATGCTTCAACTTGAGGGGGAGTGTAATAGATTAGGAAATAAAAAAAAAGTTCCATAGAGTCATGGTCGGACTTTCCAGATGACTTTTATGCCTCCCACTCGAGCTTCCTCTCCTCCCACATTGACTCCGACGATGCTTTCTGCACCGCTAATTGTTGCTGCTATGTCGGATCTGGTCCCATCTCACGAGCCGAGCCCTTCTTCACCTACTATATCTGCGTCATCTCCAAGTGACGACATGTAGCGGGTATCAAGGTATTCAAAAGCGTTTTTCAGGAGCGCCTTGATGCGCACCTCAGGGCGAGGCGTGGGAAAAACGCCTTGAGGCGTCGGAAGAAAAGCGCAACATTATGAATCACTTCTCCAGTTTGAATCGATCGACCTTTGCGACGTCGGCAACCAGTTTGAATCACTTCTTCAGTGGCGATCTCGTCTCGGCTCCATCTCCAGGTATGTCTTTTCTCCCGATTTCCCCTTCTTCATCTCGATCAGTGTCGTCGACCTCCCGATCAGTGTCGTCGACCCCCCCCTATGCAAATCCCGATTCCTCCCCCCCTCGGCGACCTCCCGATCCCCCCCGCCCCTATCTTAATCCTCAATTGTGGTATGGGGATAAGTTCTCTAATGTTGATGAGGTGAGGAATGGATTATTTGAATGCATGGATAGGATGTTGGATTATCAAGAACGTTTAAAAGCTGACATTCAATTGGACTCATTTGATCAAGCAATAGGTGAATTTGGGAGTCGTATTGCAATTGATTCTAGAACATTAAGAAATCCTACAAGTTGGTGGATGCGTTTTGGGGGTTCAACACTAGAGTTGCAAAAGTTTACTATTCGAGTCCTTAGCCTTACTTGTAGTGCTTCGGGATGTGAAAGAAATTGGAGTACGTTTGAATCGGTAATATTTCTATTTTTGTAAACTTTTATACATATATTTCTATTTCAATGTTAGAGAACTTTATTTCATTTTAACATATAAATTTTTTTTATTTTATTATTTGTAGATACATACAAAAAAAAGAAATAGACTTGAACATCAAAGATTGAATGCTCTAGTGTATGTAAGGTACAACACTAGATTGAGAGAACGAAGTCTACAAAGAAAACAAAATGTTGATCTGATTTTGGTAGAGGAGATTGATTCGGATGATGAATGGATTGCGGAGAAAGAAGATCCCCTCCTCCCCCTTGATCTTTGCTGGCTTCAGGATGATGAGTTATTCAATGTCGATGCTATTAGAGTTGTGTCATCCAACTCCCAACAGACTCAAGCATCATCGGATCACATGATTTCTTCACATTCCTACAAAAGGAAACATAACGAAGTACCAAGTAAGTACTCAAAAATTGAAGTCATAAATTTGATTAAATTTAATAAAAAAACTTATAATATTTACACCTCATTAATAATTTATACTATGTACAAGTGGAGGCAAATGCAAAGAGAATGAGTTCAATTTGACACCAATTGATGAAGATAAAGATTTACATGAAATGGGGTTACCTGATAGTGAACATTTTCCTACTTTTGATACATTGGATGAGGATGATGATGACCTTAGAGAGGAGGATTTAAATTGAAACAATTTACTCTACTTCTTATTTCATGACTTAGTTATGTCTTTTTGTTAAAGTTTGAAGCTATTACTATAGTTGAATCAATTTTATATTTTATGACTTTGTTATGGTTTTTTGTGAAAATAGTGAACTAGTATGCCTTTTTTTAAATAATCATAATGAATTGTTTTCAGTTTTTATTTATGCTATTTTATTTTATTTTATATATTTTAAAATATTAATTAATTATATATTGTGAGGTTCAAAAAGTTTACGCCTCAACGCCTCGAGGCTTACGCCTCGCCTCACAAATACAAAAATGCCTCGCCTTACACTTTCGCCTTTTAAAACTTTGGCGGGTATCGAAATACATATGAGTTCACGTGAGAAATACTATTTTTGTACACAAACCAAATAAGATGTCAAGTCACGATCATGTTTACAATTTATAATTATATTCAAATTTAAAATTTCAGCCCACAAACCAACAAAAAAATAGATCCAATTCATGCGAACTAGCACGGATCAACCTAAGCCTGACACAGGCCAATATTTTGCAAGCCAAACATACCTTCCAGAACACTAGTGTGGTTGTCGTGTTGTGCCCAACCACTATTGTGGTTGTCGTGTCATGCTCAGCACGGCATAGTGCCATGGCAGTGCCTCACTGAAATGGATCATGCCAACACGACACAACTCATATGACATCTCTAATATTAGAGTAATCAATTTTTATTTTACATACGTGTTTTAAGTCGTGATCTTAATGTTCATATCATAAATAAGAGTAACATCTCTCACTTTTAAGCACATCTTATAGATGATATTTCAAATATTCTAAATTGCGAGAAGGAACAAATAGGTGTTGCTAATCTCAAATGTCATGGAATATCACATTCACAACATGATAATGTCATCTTTGTCCCTCTCTGCCAACATATAATCTTCTTATTTTGGACAAGGTCCTATAAGATATTGAGTTTCGCTTTCATTTTAAGGAAGATCTCAACCAACTATGACTTGCCAACAAGTTCATGTAAGTTGATGGACAAACAAGGCCAACAAAAAAAGAGGCAATATGGGCCATAAAACAATCTTTTTATAGAAAAATCAAATATTAATTCTTTGATATCAAATAAAGAACCAAGCAATAATTTGAATTAGTTCTAATAAATTTAATAGCAAAATAACAACCACAATAATGAAAACTCACCCAAAAACAATCCAGTGTCTTAAAGAGATACACATAACCCTAGCGTAGATTAAGACAACTCACATATTAATGACTTTTAAGTTTTATTCGTAAAACATAAACGAAGAAAAGAAAAAACAAACAAGTGGACACACATACAAAACATAACACCTACCTCAGATTAATTAATAAATAAGATAAAGTCTTTTCAAGATATTCATGAAAATATTAAATATTTAATTTATTATACAAAAATAAATTATTATTATTATAATCTCATCATTAATCTTTTTTCAGAAAAAATAATATTTTACCTGTATTGTCTCATTATCATAATAAAGATTAGCATAATAAGTAAAATGATGCTCTACTCTACCTCCTAAAAAAGTTGTATGTTCCAAATTATATCATAATTGATCATAATATCATTTTAAATTTTATCTTTATATTAAATCTCAAAAGTACATATTTATTTTTTATTTTTTTAGAACACAAAATTTTATTCGAGAAAAAAATACAAATATTCGTATTATATTTACTCTCACCTAGAGGTGTCAAGTGGGCAATACAGCCCAGGCTAGGCATGAGGCACAGCCCAATTGAGTCATGCCTGGGCTCATGTCGGGCTGGCTCTCTGCACAATTCATGTCATGCCAAGTCGGGCCAGGCACGGCTCGACTCCTGGCCCGAAGGCACGGTTCATTGGCACAAGTTGAACCATGCCCCAAATCTCGGGCCGAGTTTGGGCAAGGTCCAAACCCGACCGCCCGAATCCTCAAACATCCGCCCATGTCCATGAGCCATAGGGCTCAGCCCGAGCCCAATGCCCAGAAGACGAAGCTTCTGGAAACATCGAATCAAATTGGCCCAGAGGGCAAAAAAATCAAAAAATGCATGATTTTCAACAGTTGGATAAAGCCTCAATGGCTAGGGGCAGAAATCCGATGAATATCATGATTCTGCCCAAAAAAAAAAAATTTTAAACTCCAAAAAATTATAAAAAGATAATTTTTTTAAATTAATTTTTTCAAATCTATAAATATACTCTTTTCATTCTCTAATCAATATTTTATTTCTATATTATTATTCTTATTCTCACTCTATCTCTCTCTCATATCATCTCACATTCTCTCTCCTTTTAGGAGTCGAATACGGACTACGATGGAAATATCAGATATCAGACATCACAGATTGCCAAGCAAACAAAATTTTATGCTTTAACATATATTATTTTTTAAATTTTGTTTAGTTTTTTTTTATTATTCTAATTATTAGTTTAATCATAATTTAATCACTACTAAAAATTACGATAATATCGACCAAAAATATTGGTCTGAATTATTGTCCAAAACACGATCAGTTAGCGACCAAAAAAGAATATCAAAAAAAATTTTTACCGACCAAATTTGCAACAAAATACTGACCATAATTACCGATAAAATATTTTTAGTCAAAAATCAGTATGTAGAGTGATTATCAAATATATTACCAACCTTTTAACAACCTATCATTATGATTGGTCGATATAATATTTTTTTTTTCAAATTATTTATGACTGCGTACATACCGATCATTTACCGACCAAATATATAGGTTGGTAATTACTGACCAATTCACAACCAATTTACAGATTCAAAGAGGTGCATCAGAAAAAAATATTCCCGACCAAATATATTTGGTCGGGAATATAGTTTATAAATTAAGAGGAAATTAGCGAAAAATATTCCCGAAAGATTACCGACCATTTAACTATCAAAAATATATAACCATTAAATATGATCAATACCGTAGTTATCCAATATATTTATAAGATCGTAATTACCGACCAAACTACCGACCGAATATTTAGGTCAGTAATTACTGACCATTTCACGACCAAATACCGACCATACCTCCCGACCAAATATTTTTTGTCAGAAATTAGTCAATAAATTAGGATGAAAATAACCATTAGAAATTACCGATCATTTAACGACCAAAAACATATTACCATTAAAATTGATCGATAAATTAGACTTCCAAATATTTATAAATTTTTCTCATCGACCGTTTATCGAACATAATTTTGGTCGATAATTCATTTTTTAAATTTTTTGATTTAAAAATCATTTGCTAAGTCATTATAACCTAAAATTATCGGAAACTCTATCATTTTTCCGAATCAGAGCCGACTGTAAGCACAAAAACACATAAATTTGATATTTCTTCTGATCCAAGTAAATTTTTCTTTGTTCTTCTCCTTCTAATTGCTTATACACATCTCTGTCTCTCTGAATTATATATAGACATTCGGAATTTCATTTTTTAGTATATTCGGGTATTAAGTTTTTTTTCTCCTCCTAATTTCTTAATTTTTACTTCGATTTCATTTAACCTAATATGATTTTGACTCAACATAATTAATTAAACTAAAATTTTTTATTTTTTAAAATCTATTCTACTATTTATATTTTTATGATTTTAGTGATTTTGATTTTAATTACATAATTTTTGCATCCGAATAATCTTAATGCTAATGGTTTATATTTATATAATCGTATGATATTATGTATAAATATCTATACTTTAATATATATTATGATTTATGTTAAATCAAACTTTTATTTAATGTTTATCTTAATTTATGTCTATAATAGTATATATAAAATTTTATACATTTATATAATCAAATGATATTGTGTATAAATGTCTATACTTTAATATATATAAACATATAATATTATAAATACACATTGATATGTTTATATAAACATATAATTTTATATATATATATTTATATATATGTATTATTGTTTATAAATATCTATACAAAATTTATATTAAACTATCCATTTATATATTTTCTTATATAACAATTATGTAATATTAAATGATTATGTAATTTTGTAAATATTTATATTACATATTATTTTTTATATAAATATAGAATATTTATAATGTTTATATAAATGTGATATATACACTATATATTATTTATAAAAATGTTACATATAAATATATTAATATTTAATTAACATTTATAAAAATATTTTATTCACAAATATTATATAGATACACATGTTTAATTATATAATCATATGTCATTTTATATACAAGTATTTATAACTATATTTATAATAAAGTTAACTACTTTTATAACTCTATTTATAACTCCACATAACTAATTTGTAAATATATAATAATGTATAACTATATGTATAATTCTATATAACTATATTTCTAAAAAAATATATTATATGTATACTAATATATAACTATATATAATTATATTTTACTAAATATATACCTATATAAATGTTAAATATAATATATCGTTAACTACATACACATTTAGAACTATATGTGTATACCTATAATAAAAATTTATATAAATATGTAACCCTCTATATAATTAAATATAATTATATTTGTAACTATATATACATATATGTATTCATATAATTAAATTAAATATTTATTTATAATATTGTATATATTTATATATAACTACTAATCACTACTTGTATAAATATATCTATATATAACTATTTGTTTAACTATAAATAACTATTTATAACTATATATATTATATGTAAAATAATATATAGTTATAAATAATTATATATTACTATGTGTATAACTTTAAAAATTTTATGCATAATTATATTTAAATATTAAATTTATAACTTATATTTAATATATATTTGTATATAGTAGTATATAAAAAAATATTATAGTAATGTATACCTATACATTACTATATGTATAAATACATAAAATTAAATGAACAAATATATAAATCTACATGTATAAATATATATTTAATTATATGTGTAACTATATGTATAACCACATGTAACTATATTTATAATTATATGTATAACAATATATAACATTATTTTAAACTATATGTGTATGACTAAATATAAATATTTATATATCTAAATAAATGTCAATATAATTATATATAAATATAATTAGAGATAATTGCTTTTGTTAAATAAAATAATTTTTTGCTCTAGTTATGGAAGACGATCATGAATGAATGTACAATGGTCAAATTATGAATGAAATATTCTCTAATGAATGGGGGGATAAGTTGATGAATTTATTGAATTTACTCTGAGACATCCTGAGTGTGTGAATGTTGGTATAGATATAAGATGCCTTTGCATTTAGTTAAATATCAGAATAAAAAATTTTTGAATGTTGAGGCTGTGAAGATGTATTTGTATAGAAATAATTTTGTGGCAGATTACTATGTTTGACTATACCATAGAGAGAAGCAAGTCCACCAAAGGTGTTTGAGTTCAGTACATGTGTCAGTAAATAAAACTGATCAAATAGTCTCAGATAATATTAATCACACTATATTTCATAAAATGCTTTTTAATGTTGCGGGTACAAATTTCAACCCGAATGAGAAACCCAATGCCGAGGCAAGAAATTTCTATGACATAATTCAAGCTGGAGACAAACCTGTATATAAGGAAAATTCTAAGCATACTCAAACATTATGCAACCGTGAGGATGTTAGAAATAAAGTGCAGACACAGGTGTTCGCAGGCATGGTTTGATGATATGTCTAAATTCATTCAAGAATTATTACCAAAAGATAATCTGATATCATTAGATTTCTACAGCACGAAGAAGTTAGTTCGAGGCTTGGGATTACACGTACAGGTCATTCATTGCTGTGTGAATAACTGTATGATATATTGCGGTGATGACAGTGACCTTAACAGTTTAAAAATATGTAGACATGCTCAAAACAAACAAAAGGTTAGTGATTCTAAAAATAAATTATATATACGTAAGTTGAAGGTGCCGTAAAAGAAGATGTATTATTTTTTAATAACACCTAGGATGCAGAAATTATATGCATCAACCATAACAGCTAATAAATAAAGTAACATTCAGAGTATCATATGGAGGACGGTAAGATGTGTCACCCTTATAATGCCCCTGCTTGGAAACATTTTGATGAGTGTTTTCCTGATTTTTCTTCTGAAGTTCAAAATATTAGGCTGGGTTTATTTGCAGATGATTTTTAACTATTTGGTCAATCTGGACAGCAATATTCTGTGTGACCTGTTGTGATGATGCCGTATAATTTGCCTCCAAACTTATATATGAAGGAGAAATTTATGTTTTGCCTGTGTTAGTGCTGGGTCTACAAATACAAAGGAGAAGATAGATATTTTCTTGCAACCATTGATAGCAGAGTTGAAAAGTATTTGGGGTATTAGAATGCAAACTTATTATATTTCCAAAAGGCAAAATTTTCAGATGCACACTGCCCTCATGTAAACCATAAATAACTTTCTAGCGTATTCTATGGCATTTGGGTGGAGTACACCTGGTATATTGACATATCCGCATTGTATGGAAGATTATGATGCTTTTAGATTAATTAAGAACGAAAAACAATCGTGATTCGACAACCATTGAAAATTTTTACCAATTTATTTTACGTGTCGACGTAATACCAAAGACTTCATTAAGAATATAAAGATTACCAAACAATTCTCATGAGTTAGATCTAGAGATGACATTCTGCGAGAATTGAATAACAGAGACTTGAAGAATGTGGTAGATGTTGATACCGAGGTTGTGAATGCAGTTATATCTAAGAATTATGGGTGGAATAAGAGAAGTATTTTCTGGGATTTGCCCTATTGGCATAAACACTTGCTCATATACAATCTTGATGTTATGCATATCGAGAAGAATGTGTTTAACAATATTTTCAATACAGTATTTAACATTCCAAGAAAAACTAAGGACACTTACAAGTCAAGAGATGAATTGAATAAATATTATCATAATCCTCAATTTGTAAAAAATCTTATCATCAATAAATACCATGATGTGCCATTTATTTTAAATAAATCACAGAATAATATTATGTTGGAGTGGGTAAAAAAAATTTAGATTTCCAGATGGGTATGCTTCTGATCTGGGGAGATGTGTGGATGCGAACAAACTTAAAATGTTTGGCATGAAGAATCATGATTATCATATATTCATGCAAAGGTTATTACCAATTGCTCTTCGAGAATTCCTACCTAATAGAATATAAGAGCTGATAACTGAGATTTCTTTATTCTTCAAGCAACTGACTTCTTATTCATTTACTAATAAAGAGTTGAGGAATCTGGATGAACAAATTCCAGTTATCTTAAGTAATCTTAAAAAAATCTTTTCTCCTAATTTTTTTGACTCAATGAAACATCTTTCAATGCACTTGACTTTCTAAGCTAGAATTGCTAGTCCTGTCCATTATCGTTGGATGTATCCTCCAGAATATAATATTAATTCACTAAACTAATTATTTTCCTATATATATTTATATAAATACAATGATGACTTATAATTTTCAATAATCTTTTTGTAGATACTTGAGAAAAATAAAATATACAATAATGAATATGGCTCAGGGTGAAGATTCTATATTAATAGGTTATATTATGAATGATGATACAAAATTAACATCATTATATTTCAAAGAAGGAGATCCAACTCTTCCACTTAAGGAAAAGCGGAATAAGGTTTATCTTTATGATAATGTGAATAATGATATGTTTGAAATTTTCAAGCCTCCAGGTAAAGTAATTGGTGTTGAAGGGAAAAGGTATCTAGCAGACTATGAATATATTACAGCCCATCTATATATCCTAATGAATTGTCCAGAGATTCAACCATTCATTGAGTAAGTATTTCTTAATAGTCAAATGACATTTATTACGCATTATAATTTATTATTTCCTATCAATATATCAATTATTTTTAATTTCTTTTTTTTAGTAATTTTATTACATATAAACATAAAGAAATTCCAAACATGAATGAAAAAATAATCAATGTCATGACGGAGAAAGAATTTCTATCATTTTTTGAAAAAATACTTAATTTTGTCATGAAAATCACAAAATACTTATATTATTCTAATAAAAAATTATAATTGTCTAAGAAGCACGGACACGAATACGGACACGGGAATACGACACGACAGGATATGGGGACACATAAAATTTTAAAAAACTAGGATACGAATACGACTAGGATACGACATAATAAAAAAAATAAATAAAAATATTATCCATAAACAAAAATTTAGATAAATAAAAAAAATACTCAGAAATTATTTTTACAAACATTCAAACACAAACATAAGAAATATTAAAACAAAAGATTAGCATTTTCTTATGAATCAAACGAAATAGCTTACAGTTTAGATTCATCAAAAGAAAAGTCTGTAATCTCAAGAATTCCAGCATTTTCAATATCCATTGATTCAAAACTATCACCTCCAATGTCCCACAATTTAGATTCGCCTTCATTATAGTTTGGATATCTCCTTGACAGAAATCGAAGATTATTATGGACATAAACTAAGTTTTCAGCTCTTTGTGGTGTCAACTTGTTTCTCTTCATGGAGTGGATAAAAGTATAAGTGCTCCAATTTCTTTCACAACATGAGGATGAATAATGTTGTCCTAACAATTTTAATACAATAGATTAAAGCATTAGTGTAGCAGTTCCATGAACAACTCACTATTTAATAGGACTCATGTACCACTTGTCATTGATGGAATCACTACTAAAAAAATCTTCCAAAAATGCCGAAAATATAGCATACCCGTCATTTACTCTTCTCCTTTCACCTTCATTAGAAAAATATTTCTCAAAATATTTTTTTATTTCTCTTACTATTTCTAAATCTCGATGTGGTGGGACACGATCACGAGACTCAGCAATCCAATGTTGACTATAATACCTGCAAGTTAAGTTATAACATTAATTATAAAATATTAAACATCATAGAATATCATTTATATTAAAATTATCATAATCTACAATTTAAACTCTTAAGGTTACCTTGGATTTAAGGAATGAACAAGGGAATGTAAAGGTGTGTGGCTTTTATTCCACCTTTCCACCAAGATTTCATTCACAATATAAAAAAACCTATAGGTTAAAATACATAGCAATTCATATAAATTCAATTATAATTAAAACTTAAATACTTTTAATCAAAATAATAAAAATTAAAAAATTAAATTAAAAGTATACCTTAAATTATTTGTAGGGTTATTATGTTCTTTCTTAAAAAAACTTCCTTTACTTTTTCGATCATAGAATTCCACCACTCATAAATATTGTGAAGGCAAGGTTTATCAGTGTCGGCTAATCAAAGCATATCATAAATGGGAGTTGTAAAGCTAAGGATATAATTCACATTCATCCAAAAGTCTTCATTTAGGATTTTATCATTTACTTCTTTAGCTTTCACTAAATCATTGTCTTTATACATTTCTCATTCTTCACTTATCACTAATTACTCAAATCCTCTTTTTATTATTTTAAATCATTTAAGCATAACAATAATTGAAGCAAAACGTGTATCGGCCACTGAAAGTAACTTCAACTTGCACTAATTATTAAACATCGATAATCTCATTACATGATTCATAATGAAATTCTTGATAAAAAAATATCACTTGAAACTTGAACAATTCAACCACATTGTTCCATCATATTATCATATCTTGAGTGTGTTGGTGCACAAATATTCTTCAAAGCAAAATAAAGAATATGAACCACACATGAGGTCCAAAAGATATGCCAAAATTTTACTTCCACAATGTATCCTACTGCTTTGCAAGCTGCAGCATTATCAGTTATAATTCGAACAACCTTTTGTGGACCAATCTCTTGTATAGTGATAATCAATAAATCAGCTATAAAATATGTGTCCTTAGTCTCTCCTTCATAGTTTATTGCTTTCAAAAACATTGGTCCACTTTCAGAGACTACCATGATGTTAATAAGTGGCCTTCTTTGAGCATCTGACCATCCATCACTACAAATGCTCACTCCTTTATCATTCCAAGTCTTCTTGATTGGTTCTAATATATTATCAATATTATTCTTCTCCTTCTGCAATAATTTTGTTCTTAATACATTATAACTTGGTGGGACATAACCTGGAAGTTGACTTGAACTTTTAAAGGCACGAGCATAATAAGGATTTTTAGGAAAGTAAAAAGACAACCCTCCAAAATAAAATATCCTAGCTATCTCACTATCAACGACTTCACGTGCACCAATTTGAATGCATTTTCAATTGATCCCATAGTCCCCTTTCTCCTTTTTAGATCAATTGGACTAGCACTAGAAGAGAAATTCTCAAAAAAAGAATCTGCAATGCTTAATGTGTGTAAAGAAACTTATTTAGGATTAGATTGTTTCATTCTTTGTTTAGATTCCTCCATCATCCTTCGTATCTCAATCAAATTTTAATTTATTACTTTAGTACATAATACAATCTCAGCTCTAATTTTCAACAAGTGAGTCTTGACTCTATAATATGATCCTCTATATATTTGTCTACAAAAATTGCATTGAAAAGTAACATTTTCTCCTTTTTCTTTACCTAATTTTGCATCTTTCGTGACATATCTCCATAATGGAACATTATCATCAATATCTTGAATATTTTGTTGATTACTTGAAGTCTCAGAATTACAATTCATTTTATTGTATAATTCTGCATGAAAAAAAATTATGTATTTTAAATAATCTGTATTATTTCAAAATTTATTTAATCTAATTTTTTTCTTCATCGATACTATAAGACAATTTTCATTATATTTTCATTATTTATATATTACATTAATTCATTTAAAATAAATTATATAACTAAAACTATTATACTTACATATTATATATTGCTAAATATTACATATTACATAAAGTATTCATATTTATATATTCCATATTTTAATATTACATATTTATTATTATACTTAAAATCATATATTTAAAATTAAAATAAATTATTTTACATACATCAAAATTATTTGTTTATTATATTTTGCATATATATTAAACAAATAATAATAATTAAAATAAAAAAAAATAGATTTAAACCCTCTAACTCCTGACCCTCTCGTTACTGCTTCTAGCCCCCTCTCGTTACTGCTTTTAACCCCCCTCCCTATAATAATTAAAATCATGCTTTGAACCCCATCCCCCCCCCCCCGTTACAGCTTCCAACCCCCTCCCGTTAAATAAAATGATTTTTTTAACTAGTTATGAAAGATGATCATAAATAGATGTACAAGTGTCGAATAGTGAATGGAATGTTCTCTAATGAATAGGGGGATAAAGTTGATAAATTTGAGACATCGTGAGTGTGTGAATGGTTGGACAGATATAAAGTGTCATTACACTTTAGTTAAATGTCAGAATAAAAAATTTTTGAATGTTGAGACTGTGAAGATGCATTTGTATAGAAATGATTTTGTGGTAGATTACTATATTTTATTATACCATGGTGAGAAGCAATTCAACCAAAGGTGTTCGAGTTCATTACAGGTGTCAGTAAGTGAAATTAATCAGATGGTCTCGGATAATATTAATCACACTACATATCATAAAATAATTTTTGATGCTGCGGGTCCTGATTCAACCCGAACGAAGAACCCAATGCCAAGGTAAGAAATTTCTATGACATGATTTAAACTAGAGACAATCCTGTATATGAAAGAAATTCTAAGCATACTCAACTTTCTATGACCATGAGGATGTTAGAAATAAAGTGAAGACACATATATTCGTAGGTTTAGTTTGATGATATGTTTAAATTCATTCTTGTTGCCAAAAGATAATCTGATGCCATTGGATTTCTACAGCATGAAGAAGTTAGATAGAGGCTTGGGATTACCCGTACATGTCATTCATTGATGTGTGAATAACTGTATAATATACTAAGGTGATGCCAGTGACCTAAATAGTTGTAAAATATGTGGATATGATTGGTACAAAAAAAAGGTAAGGGGTTCTAAAAATAGATTATATATACATAAATTGAAGGTGCCGTATAAAAAGATGCACTATTTTCCATTAACACCAATATTGTAGAGATTGTATGTAGCAACCGCGACAGCTAATGAAATGAGATGATATTCAGAGCATCATATGGAGGACGTTAAGATGTGTCACCATTCTGATACCCCTGCTTGGAAACATTTTGATAAATATTTTTCTGATTTTTCTTCTAAAGTTTGAAATGTTGAGCTGTGTTTATTTGCTGATGATTTTCAGCTACTTGATCAATCTGAACATAATATTCTTTGTGGCCTGTGGTGGTGACCCCGTATAATTTGCCTCCAAACTTATGTATGAATGAAGAATTTATGTTTTTAACTGTGTTAGTGTCGGGGCCTATGAATTCAAAGGGGAAGATAAATGTTTTCTTGCAGCCATTAATAGCGGAGTTGAAATATCTTTGAGGTGTTGGGGTTCAAACTTATGATATTTCCAAACGACAAAATTTTAAGATGCGCGCTGCCCTCATGTGGACCATAAATGACTTTCTAGCATATTCTATGATGTCTGGGTAGAGTACAACTGGTATGTTGGCATGTCCACATTATATGAAAAATTCTGATACTTTTATATTAATTAAGAGCGAAAAACAATCATGATTCAACAACTATTGAAAGTTTTTGCCCATTAATCATTCGTATCAACGTAACACTAATGACTTGATTAAGAATAGAAAGGTTGTTAAATAATTCCCGAGGATTAGATCTGGGGATGATATTCTGCAGAAATTTAATAACATATGGTTGAAGAAGGTGATAGATGTTGATGTCGAGGTTATAAATACAGCTATATCTAAGACTTGTGGGTGGAATAAGAGAAGTATTTTCAGAGATTTGCCCTACTGGTGTGAACACTTGCTCAGGCACAATCTTAATGTTATACATATCGAGAAGAATGCATTTGACAATATTTTCAATATAGTATTTAATATTCCAGGAAAAACTAAGGACACTTACATATCAAGAAATGATTTGAATAAATATTGTCGTTGTCCTCAATTTGTAAAAAATATTGTCATCGATAAATACCCTGATGTGTCATTTGTTCTGAATAAATCACAGAAGAAAGTTGTGTTAGAGTGGGTAAAAAAACTTAGATTTCCAGATAGATATGCTTCTAATCTGAAGAGATGTGTGGATGAGAACAAAATTAAGATGTTTGGCATGAAAAGTCATGATTGTCACGTATTAATGCAAAGGTTGTTACCAATTGCTCTTCGAAAATTCCTACCTAATAGAATATCAGAGCCGATAACTAAGATTTTTTTATTCTTCAATAAACCAACTTCTTCTTCATTGACTGATGAGTAGTTGAGAAATCTAGATGTACAAATTCTAGTTATCTTATACAATCTTAAGAAAATCTTTCCTCCTAATTTTTTTGACTCAATGAAACATCTTCCAGTACACTTAACATACGAATCTAGGATTGCTGGTCCTGTCCATTATCATTGGATGTATCCTCTAGAAAGGTAATATTAATTCACTAAATCAATTCTTTTCCTATATATATATATATATATTTATTTATATTTATATATGCACAAAAATGACTTGTAAATTTAAATAATCTTTTTGTAAATACTTGAGGAAAATAAAACATACAATAATAAATAAGGTTCAAATTGAAAATTCTATATTAATAGGTTATATTATGGATATGACTGCAAAATTTGCATCATTGTATTTCAAAGAAGATCCAACTCTTTCACTTAAGTAAAAGCAGAATGAGATATATCTTTATGATAATGTGGATAATGATATGTTTGAAATTTTCAAGCCTCCTGGTAAAGCAATTGGTGATGAATGAAAAAAATATCTAGCAAACAATGAATATACTATAGCTCATCAAATATGTACTAATGAATTGTCCAGATGTTCAACCAATCTTTGAGTAAGCATTTCCTAATAGTCAAATGAAATATATTACGCATTATAATTTACTATTTCCTATCAATGTATCAATAATTTTTAATCTCTTTTTTAGCGATTTTGTTACAGATAAACGTAAAGAGTTTCCAAACATGAATGAAGAAGTAATCAATGCCGTGTTGGAGAAAAAATTTGCATCATTATTTGAAAAATACTTATGTTTACTTATAATAAAAATCACAAAATAATTGTATTGTTCTAATAAAAATTAATAATTGTAATCTAAACAATATACTTAATTTTGATTACAGGTTCATAAGCATGCAAATAAAATTTTCAATCATTATCTTCAAAGTATAGCATGAGGTCCCCTAAAAAAGGTTAAAACGCACAATGGTTACTGTGTGAATGATTTTAAATTTCATACAAAATTGAATGGTAGCTACCTGGAAACAGACAATACGAATGTATGCATTAAAGGATCCATATACAATAAAACTGAATATGACTATTACGAGACTTTGGTCAAAGTGATCGAGTTATAATTTGAAGCCCTCCCGGTTAAAAAAACTATGTTATTCAAATGTGAATTGTTCGATCCAACACCACATGTTGGTATTGTTGTACATCCTCGATATAAACTTGTTGATTTACACAATAAAAAATGATTCAACAAGTATGCACATTTTGTATGAGAAGTATAAGCATCACAGGTTTATTATTGTGAATATCCGAGTTGGACCAGTTCTAGAAAGGATTGGAAAGCTAAGTACAAGATAAAAACAATTGCTCAAATTAACATCCATGTATCACCAAGTACTTATTTCATAGAATCAACTTTTCAAAATGATGACAATGATGTTATAATTGAAACAGTGGTGAGGAACAAAGATGTCCTTTTAGTCGCATCTTCTGAGATAGATACAAATGGTGATATAGATGTTGATAAAAATTTAATTGATTATGAGGAAGAAACAAGTGACAAAGAAGAGTTTGAAAATGATGTTACTACATCTGAAGAAGAAGACGAACCAGATTTAGATGATTCTGATGAGAATGAGCTGACAGTGAGTTTTATGTTATTTTAATTGTTATTCATTTTTGTTTATTTTCATTTCCTTGTATGTTTTTTATAGGTATGGCACGTGGATGAGGTAGAGGTAGCATGTTGCAAGGTCGTACGAGTTATTGTATATGCAGCACAGCCTCAGATATGCCCGAAACAAGTAGAGGGTATTGGGTGGATGAGACGCCACAGCAGACAGAAAGGGTTGTGAATGTACCGCAGCAGCAGCAGCAGCTGACTAATCCACATAATATTCCTAAAATTTTGATGAATGATCAAGAGACGTGGGAGGGAGAGGAGGGAGAGGATGGAGATGTTGGAGAGTCTTCCTCAGAGCACCCTACAGACGAGACTCTCTATATTACTCATTTTAATCCGACAATTGATAATGCGTATGATATAAAACTTAACAATTAATTTATCAATTTAATAATTAATTTCTTACTCGCTAATAAATTTTTTGTTACAGGACAAAATTAGAGTCATTTGGTTCCATTTCTAGCATTTTGAGGATAATTTTCAGGAAGTCCTTTAAACCTAATAAACATAATTGGAAGTCACTCACATATAGAGACCAATTAATGATTTGGAATGAATTTAAAGTAAATATTACTACCTAAAAAGTTTTACATTTTTTATTTATTCCTTTGTTTACTAAGAAAAATTATTATTTATAATTGCAGAAAGTTTACAGGTGGACACATCCAAAGAAGTCGGTCAAAAGTGTATTCTACAAACATATTGCAAGTTGGTATAAAGACATCATGTACGAAATCAAAGACAAATGACTGAAGAAAAAAGAAAAAGATTTACTTGTATCGGATCATGTTTTTGAGGAATGGCGGAGCAGATAAGAAGATCTAGATTATAAGAAGATGTGTGATAAATATAGCGGCAATCATCACTCAGAGTGGGCTCGGGAGGGTAGTGACTTGTCTACACACACTTGTGGATCTCGCTCTATGCGTGGGCACGAACGAGCATTTGTATTATTTCTAATTTTTGTTATGTTTATTACTTTGTGAATTATGTTTAATTATGCCTAAATTTTATTTCTCATAGGAATTTTTTTTCACTATAATTAACATATATATTGTGTGTAATTATAGAAACGCAAGGAGGGTAAGAAGCCCACTGCTCCTTGCTTATTAAGATACCTGCACACGAAAGCTCTTAATGATCAGACTTTCGTTAATCAGTGATCTCATGCAGCAAATGTAAGTTTAAATAAAAAAAAATTAATTTTTTTTTGTTTAAATATAAATTGAAATACTTTTCGTATATTTTTATTAAGCGAGATATGAGAAAATGTCAGCTGCTACGACTCAAGGGTATTTCCAATTTACTTCAGGTTCATGTGATAGTGCAACAGATAATGCTCATTCATCAGCTCCACCAATTGATGCAAATCAGATTTGGTATGTGACTGTTGATGGCAGGGAGAAGATGACGTATATGGCGTCGATTCATCGACATCATCATTCTACTCACATAGACCACCAGAATATGAAGCTGAATTTTCAGGACCAGTTTCGAATTTGTTCTCGAAGATAGAGAAATTTAAAGACGAGATGCGAAATTCAAAATAATTTCAGTTGGCCGGTACCAAGTAACGCATGATCGACTATGAGGATGATAAGAATGAATTGCGTATACATTTTGACTGGCTTATAAAGAAGTTTCAGGAAGGATGACTACAGTTCAACCTTGATAATCTACCTCAGATTATTTAGCATAATATTCCAGCTACAACATCTACTCCATCACCTACAGAAGCACCTGCAGCTACCGCATCAAAACTAGCAGCAGCAAATAGCTCTACCCCAATACCCAACATATTAGAGTCATATGTTGGATACGAACATGGGATATTCGACTATGTTAATAGTAAAAAATATAAACTTATTATTGACGAAACTGACTGGGCTACAGATATTTTATTTATGAAATTCCTATAAATTTTTTGAGACAACGAACATGTATTTGTCAGTTTATACTCCTAGGACTTGTATTGCACTTAAGTGCATATATAACATTAGTAACATATTTAGGAAGTTTAGAGGTTAACCCAATATTTAGTGACATAGCTCTTAAAATAAATACTCCTAGTCTACCATTGTATCTCTTTATTGTCTAGTTGTCTGCATGAACCAAGAATACTAAAATGAAGAGTTCATTCACAAAATATTAATTGAGTTATTTACATGCTACGATACTAAATATGATGATAATAGTAGTCATGCTCCAAATATAAAAATGGATACCATATTCAAAGATGATTTCTCTATTCGATTAGCAAGGATAAAATGATGGAAAAGATCATCGAATAGGAAGAATGTGTCTCGGTACTTAGATACCGATTACTGCTCAACCCTATCACATATAAATAACAAGAGCCTTGACATTTTACATTAATGAAAATCATTATTCCACTTATCTCATACTATCTAAGATAGCATGGGATCTACTAAATTCCCAGTGTCTAGTATAGTATTAGAATCTATTTTTTATATTGTGGTGAATATGATTTCAAATATGAGATTGAGATTACAACTAGATATTATTGAGGCATTAGCATGCATAAAAGATTGATAGGATTAGAGCTTGAATATCTAAGATCGTGCTATAACTACAACAAGAACGGAAGAATTGATGGATGATGATAATTCATAAAATTTTGATGACAACTAAGATTGAGCCAACTACCTATGACTTACCGCTTGTGATACCATCATACGCTTATGAAATTAATTATTTTTGTATTGTCTATTAATTTTTATCTTTTGAGCTTGCTGTTACTACTTGTATTATTATTTTATTATTCAAATGTCTGCATGATTGATGTTGAACGTTGATGTATTAATTTTTATTTTTTGAGGTTTCTTTATTATTTTATAATTTGTACTTGTATTATGTTATGAAAATGAAATGATTAAAATTTATAATATTTATTTTATATTATTTTTTTGAGTTATGACTTGTAATTATAATTTTGTTTTTTTATTATATTTATTTATTTATTTATTTAATTTAGTATTAAAATTTTAAATATTTATAAGTTATGGATGACCCAATTCCAAATGAGCAAAATGGTACGCCTCGGCACGAAACCCTCAAGGCTTGACACAAACCAGCTCGAATTCGACAAACTTGGGCTGGTCGGGCCGTGTCGGGCCTGCCCTTTTTGAGTCGTGCCCCTACCAGGCACTACACAACTCCTGTACTGTGCCATCCTAGTACATCCCAGCATGACCTGACACGAAACCCACAAGGCCCAAAATGAACCAACCTAAATCCGACAAACTCATGCTGTTCGAGTTGTGTCAGGCCTGCTCTTTTTGAGTCATGCCCTGCCAGAAACAGCATGACTTATGTACTGTGCAAGCCCGTCTCGACTTGTTTAGCACATCTACTCTCGGCACAAATTAATGTTCAGCTCAAATATTAATAATAAGGCTCAAGCTACTTGCAAGTGCTTGTGATTACTAAAGAAAATCTCAGGCAAAAAGATTTCTTGACATAACTTTGCATAGGATGAGTTGTGATGAGCTTATAGTAAAAAATCTAAAAAATAATTAATTATACTAGCTACACAAATTATACATTATCTTCTGATAGTCAAATAATTATTTTTCCTTATAATCCTCATACATGTGATAAAGTCTACTAAGAAGCTAGAATGGACAAGAAATTAATGATTTACTCAATTAAAATATATATTGTAACACGACCTAAAAGATAATTTCTATTAAAGTATCAATTATATATCTCAGCTATAATAACATAATATATCTCCTAAAGTAGATAATCTCTACTCAAAAAAATATTTTAGCCTCAAAAGATTATTTATCTAAAATTACAACTAAAAGTACTCATTAAGTATGGTGATCATGATTCCAAACTCATCATCTTTTATGATAAGAATATCGTTCATCTATATAATCAAAAAAATTAATATATCATCTAAGCTCCTTCAAAAAATAAATAAAAATTTATTATAAACTTATATAAAATTATAATATCTTGTCATAGTTTGTCTTTTATCTAAAATTATATTCACAAAAACAAAAAATAAACTCAAGTGTCATACTAGATATCAAAGGGATAAGTAAATCATATATCATTTTAAATTACATGAACAAAATAAATTTATATGATTTTTACCAATTCAATATATCAAAATTATACATATTATTATGTGACAAGATAGAGCAATAAATAATATTTAAATATCTTCACAGGTCATACCTATTCAATGGACCACATGGTCATTTTGCCCTTAGCAAATTAAATGAAAAAAACTTCATCTCTAAATACAATACCAATTTTTATACCCAATAGCTAGTTATAAAATTAACATATTTATTTTTAAAATATTTATATAAATTTTTTAATTATTTATAAACCTTATCCTCTAGTTCTTATAATTGATTCATACAAGTACATATAAATTTCATAATATTTTTAACTTCTTTGATCTTTATTATATGATCCTAATACATAGCTACATAATAAAGAAGTAAAATAGCCATTAAATATTTTATATATTTTCTTTTAATCTCAATAGCAGTGTTATTAAAAGATGAGTATTATATATATAATTTAAACATAGAACTCATGTTACATATGCACATAAGTGTAATATAGAATGTGAAAGTATACCAAACAAACACAAGCTTATTGTATTACAAAAAAAATATTATGAATTTTACAACTAAAAATCTAATGTTCCAATTTAATTCATTAATTATTATTTTACTAATTTTACTATTTATAAAATTAAATATAATATATTAATAATCAAAATATGAATTAAAATTATGCAATATTAAATTCTAATATATATTTCATACAAAGTATTTCTTATAGTTTATTTAAGTCATTAAATATTAATTTTACTAATTTTACTATTTAAGTCATTAATTATGAGATGAGTATTATATCCCATACTAATTTTACTAATTTTACTATTTAAGTCATTAAATATTAAATTATTTTTAGGCTTAGAAACTTAAATATACTATAAATTTCTTATAGTTTATTAAACTTCCTGATATATTTTGAAGAATTTCAAATTGATTATAATGAGTACGAAATTATTTTTAAGGTAATTTTTTTTATTAGATTTATTATATGATATATATATCTAACATGAACAATCTCAATTGGGAGATCCTCTATGATTATTTTTACAAATAAATTTATTACATCATTATTTATTGTATTATCAAATATTATAATATATATGATATTTTATGCTTCATATTCCCTAAATACTCACTTCAAATTATCATATATAATAATATCATCATGAGAATATATGATCTTTGAAAATTTTTATATTCTTTTATTAAGTTTTCAATTACAATTAACATAAAGGATGAAGACATTAATGAAATGAATGTCATCATGACAAGACACAAGTCCATACATAGGGCATCATCGTTATCACTCTACTATGTTTTATAAAATTTAGAATTATTAAATGTTTATTAAATTTAGAATTTTATATTATATCAATTCCACATGCAAATCTAGAGATTCTAAGAGATGCGAGCTAGATATATCCACGCATAAAATAATAGTCCAAAATATTTACAAATTTAAGTGAAAGATCAATATTAACAACCATCCTAACAATTCTTTATTTAGCAAACTCATGATTATAAATAAATAAGATCATTTAACACAAAGTAAATCAACATTCAACAAAACCACAACTTAGTTTGGTTTGCCCATGATAGAAGCATCCAAATGAATCGACAACCCACAACACAGTTCATGAAAACTAATCCATTGCACGGCTCGAACAATGTCAAGCCAAGGTTTCTAGCCCACATTCCACAAAAGATACGACATGGCATAAAATGGCATGTCAGCCCGTGTGAGCCAATTTTGGCTCAGTTAGCCAAACCAGGATAACCTAGAACTGGAATGAATCAAGCTAGCCCCAAGCTAGTATGGACCTTACCCATACTAGCCTAGAAAGAACTAGGCTTGCTTGGATGTGATCCAGGCTACATGAAACAAACTCAAACTAACCCAGACTAATCTTGATTTAAGTCATGTCGGGTGCATGATTGTGGTGGCTTTGACATGACCCGACTCGACATAACCTAGGTAGTCGACAGACCAACGAGCCATGTCAAGCTACAATTTTTTAGAATTATGCTAGCACGACATAGCCCTTGCTAGAAAGCATGGCATGCGTGACACAACACAATGGTTAGTCATGACCTAAACAATGGGTCATGCAGGGTCAGCACAACTCATTTGACACATCTTCCCAAAATTCAGTGCATTATGCTTTTAGATTAATAATTTAGTGTGTCTCCTAAGTTGTTCAATCTATTCATTAGTTTTATGATTATAATTTTTTTTATAATATATATATTATGATGAATTTTCTTTGACTCTAATAAAAAAATTTTTTATATTAAAATATGTCAAAATTAGAGATCATGTCTTAGAGTAAAGATAAGTATTTTCATTTAAAGATAATATATCTTATGTTTATGACTCAATAGATGTAGCCTCTCTAAGTTGTAGATATAAAATTATTAAGATCTTAACATCTTCCAAATCATAAGCTAAGTGAATTTCTTGGGCATTGTGTATGATCTTATTATTATAAAATGAGTCTTAAGTCATAGATATTCATCTATGAAGCCAAAAGCCTACATTTTTAAGTATCCAAAAAAACCTACTACTGGAAGATGAATCATTTTAGTATGTTTTGGTTGATTTGTCGTTATCTAAAAAAATTATGAAAAATATTTATTTCATTTTCATTAAATTCATTGTTTTCTATTTTTTCTATTATAATTAGTTATGTTGATTTATAGAGATATGAGTAGAAAAAGAATATTTACTTAATTTTTATATATCTCATATTATATAAGTGTAGCACTAATATATAAAACTAAAAAAAATGAATAGCTTGATATCATCACCAAATACAAAACTAAATTATGTATTAAGAAAACTTTAAAATTAAAAATTTATAATTAAAAAAAAATAGAAAGTTAAAGAGAATATAGGATATTATAGTTAGAAATAGATTTTTATGAAAAATATAAATACTATACCAACTTGTATAATTTTAAAAATTAAAATATTAATTTTGTAGTCCAAAATTTGGATAGAATCCAACTAATTGTTGGATTTTGTCCAATGGTTGGAGACAATCCAACGAACAAAACTTTAAAAAAATATTTTCTTTGGCGATGTATCACACACTTGCACGTGGGTGACAAGTCACTTCTTACAATTAATGTGACATCACAATGGTAAATTGGTTTACCATTTTATATCAAAATATTTTAATTGATCTTTGATCAGGCCGAAATAGCCTAAAAAAATATGGGCAAGTAAATTGCACACGTCTTATCTATAATGTTTAAAAAATATGGGCACATGCATTTCACATATTGAGTCGAATCAAGTTCTACTCAATGGAAAGGCATGACCTGGGCATGACTCAAGTCATTTATTTTGTAGCCTGAGATGATTTTGGCCCAAGCAGGCCAACCACTTGTGTCGTACTAGTGCAATGCCGAATTCAATTTTAGCACACGGGCCAAAACCCATGTCGGTGGGATGGCCCATCTTGCCACTGTGCCAACCCGCACTTGTTCCAAGCATGAGTCTAGTTGTGTTGGGTCATGCCTAGGTCAACTTTCATAGGCCATGTCAGGGCTGCCCTACTCATTTTCTACCTCTACATCAAGGCACTTAGATAATCATAAATATCTTTCTTCTCTTTCAAATTCAAACTGAGTATTTATGACATGTAAGCACAAACTTGAAGAAAATATTAAAGCTTAGTGTAGTATTTATTTTATTTATTTTTCTCATTTATATTGTCTAAAATCACCCGACATGTGGATTGTCCTAATCAAAAAATATATATATTCCTATTTTATATTTTTTGAAGTTAATGAAAAAATACTTTTATTTTATCTAATTTTTTCCTTTTTTTCTCCTCTCTTTCTTTCTCTCTCTCTACCCCCTCGATTGTCATCGAAACCCTAATGGGCTTCGATTTCAACAATCTTTAATGATAGTTATTTTTCTAATGGGAAAACTCTATTATAACTAGTGAAAATGGTTTTCTCACCCATCCAATCTAACGTAAAAACAACATGCTTCTCAAGATATAAACCTAACAAATATCTAGAATATGCCTCATTTTCAGAGATATATTCATTGAATTGATTAAAGCATTCAAACTTTGACCCTTCCTCGACCAACTCTCACCTTGTTTGGAGATGATGTTGTGTATATTCATCTTCAATAATAACATTATTACCATAGTGATTCACCTCTAAACTCAATAAGAAGAGAAAATAGTATTTTCAGCAATCATGTTTAACATAAAAACAATATGCACCTCAAGATATAAACCTAACAAGTATTTTGAATATGTCTCATGTTTTATAAGTATGCTCATTGAATTAGTTAGCTTTTTCTAACTCAACCCCTGTCGTGACTATCTCTCTCCTTGTTTGAAATTGTGTTCTATCATAACTAACTAAAGCTACACTACATTGTAATATGTAATGCAGTCATATTGGATGATAAATTCATTTGCTGATAGACCTCAAACAATGATAATGTAGAGGTTTAGTTTTTTTTTTTTGTACTTTACCTTATTTTTCCTCATTTTGTTTGTATGAGAGCATGTATCATATGAGTTGTTTCAACCTGAGTATATATGTATTATGTTGTCAATTTCAATAGGAATGACAAAGCAATATCATTTCCCCTTCATTCTTCTCTCACCTCTTTGCACCATCTCCCCAATTTTATGCAAACCCTAACATGGCATCGGAGGGTTCTAAAACTCATGAGGCACTAACAGATCTGAAGGTAGGTGGCACACGATTATGTGCGCAGTGACACACGGTGTGCCAACGCTGACAATATTGAGCAGTGAGCACCAACATTTGGTGCATGTAAATGATGGCATTGTCGTTCCAGGTTGGTGCAGTTTTCTATATTTGCTTCCATGGTGGTATGAACATTACATTGTAGTGGTGCAAAGGTGGTGCCGTGGGAGTGCAATGATTCCATGCCCCATGGTGATTTCTACAATGGTCCAGCGGTGGTGTTGTGGGAGTGCAATTATTCCATGGTGGATTCCACAGTGGTTCCAACGGTGCGTGAGCCACTTGATATCAAATAAGATAAGTTATTGATTGATGCATTATTATTAATTTATTTGTGGTAATTGATTGATCTGTAAATAACTAACATATTAGATTTTTAACATATGTACAAAAAAATTTGACTTAAATACGTCATTGTATCTCTCTTTGACATAGCAACCTCATCATTTTGTGGGCGATTAGCACGCGCACAGAAGAGATATTAGGCTTAGCATCGTGACTTAGAGAATATTTCAAGAACCAAAAGGTGTATAATAGCCTAGTAGATCCACTCAAGTTGGACCATTTAAGTGTACATCTACAAGTATTGTTATGCTTACAAAGAATATTTCAGACTTATTTACATTACAGTTACTAGCTCCAGCCGAGATACCTCTACCTCTATCGGTCTCTCTTCACACTACTTCATTCTAAACTATTGGATTATATGTTAAAGCACTAATAATCATGCCGTAGAAGATTATACACTTTTTTTGACTTTTGTTGAGTCTAGATTTTTTAAAATTATAGTGATAAATGATATTTATATATGTATTAGGGGCACAATAATATCAATGTTATATCTTTTCTTTTGACAGACATTTTTTTGTACACGAGTATCAGTATATTTTGCTTGCAATCAATTATTTTTATTAAGTAACTAAACTACAGCATTGCGCTTTCTACTTCAGATATATTTGTGCATAATTAACATACTACGTGAATAGCTTTCTTAGGAATTAAGCAAGATTATTGAGCCCCTCTAGGTAATGGTTATAATTCATGATCATATTTTTTTTATATCCTTAGAAATTCCTATAAGTGTTTCGCTATCATTGATCCAATGATTGAACACTCTCACCTTACACTTACATCATTCGATAAATTAAAGATTATTAAAGCAAGTATCAAGTGAATAACTTTTATTAACTATGAGGCATATTAGTTAAGAAAATATATTAGATTTTCTATTCAGCAAATCATGAAAGTGTTTGCAAAAACTTATCTTATCTAATTCATTCAAATATTTGAGAATATTTTGGAACTATCATATACGATAATTTAAGATATTTTATTAATTTTATTAATAAATGAGATCGTACGCAATACACAAAAATATTATTTTAGCATGGGATTAGGGAAAAATATATCTTGAGAATCTTACTACCTAAAATCAGAGAGGTTTCGCCTAATGAATCTCAAACCAAATACCTTACACCATTGGACGAAGACACTTATCATCACACCAAGACATAACCTCCAGCATATACATGCAAGATAATAAAGTCTCAGGCAATCAGTCAACCTAACATTATACTCGTATAAACACATTTAACTTCAGAATTCTTATGAGATATGGAGTATTGATATTTATCTAATCATACACTATTATTTTTATTTATAATTGGGTTAAATATACATGATAATATATCTTTAAATAAAAATCTTAAATTCTATTTATTTTCATGAAATTTTATCAAATGGTAAAGATGCATACATGATTGAGAGACTTGAAGATTTCAACTTAAATATATATACTTGACGAATATGTCCACAACTTTTTCCAATCAAGCAACCTTTCACATCAGCTTATCCATTTTCAAAGTAATGACTTAAATCTTTTTAACTATTCTATGAAAAAACAAATAATGTGCATTACCCAATACCCACAATTACATACACATTTTTACTCTTTTTTTTGATAGTACATATTCTAGTTATTATCTCTTGATAATTGTAAGATTCCCAATATTTTTTATGAGACACTTAATTATCTAAAATAATGATTGATTATATTGGGTAAACTAAATATAAGTATTTCTAATCATATATGAAATCTCATTTTAAAACCTTTATGTCATCTTATATTTGGATATAAGTATGAGTGTATACAATAAAAAGTATATTTGAATGTATGATTGGTCAGCTTAAAATCAAATTGGTAACCAGAGTGATTACACAAGCTTAAAATACAGATTATCGATATCAATATATTTTTTTTCTTATGATCAAAGTAACAATTATTGGATTATTACTTTTTGTTAATGCTTATCAAAAATAGATAGTATATTAGTTGGACATGAGAAATGCATTTCGCCTCGATAATTTTGAGGAGTTATTCATGTAGCAGGAATTAGGTTTTATTATTCTAGAAAATACAAGTATTATTTATTACTAATCTCCTAAGACACGGTTCATCAGGTTCACTTTAGTACTCATTATATTAACCTTAAAAATATTTATCAAATAATTTTTATCTCTACCAAAATGGATTAGTAGAATAATATATAATATTAATAATATATAATAATAATATTCTAATTAGAAAAAATAACTAATTGGGTAAATCACAATTAAAGTCATTCTTACCAATTAAGTTTCAATTGAGATACTTTCTAAGTATGTATCAAAATATTTTACTTAGATATTAATATTATGTACCTGATTATTTTACTTAGATGCTTTCTAAGTATTGGGATTGTATATTTATAAGATATGATTTTTTTTTTCTCAATAAGATATATTTTAGATATTTTATCTGATCTTGACATTATGAGATACCCACCAGTTTACTCACCACTAGACCTAATTCATGCACAAACTTGTTTATAAATACTAGCACATCAATTGATTTATCTAAATACAAAAGAATAATAGAAAATTTTAATTATTTAACAATAATCAAATCAGATATCAATTATAATGTTAATATAGTTAATTATTTTTAAAAAATATGAAAAAGAGCTCCAGGGACCAAAAACATAATCAAGTAAAATAGCATTCAAATTCTAGATGAGCTCCATGATCACATAGACAAAATATAACACTAAGTTTTCTATTTTTCTTAGATGCAATCTTATGTCTTATAAAACTAAGTGATAGACTAATATTTCTAAATCGAGTATAGAGACAAGGAATGAAATTATGATATCAATTACTAATGAGCCTTAGTAGAAACTCACTTCTTAGAGGAGCTAAGATATCAATCCAGAGACCGATAATATTTTATTTGATAGTTAGTAGCTCAATACATTGATGTTAATCTAGTATATTAAGAGTAGAGATGTAGGGTAGACAAAAAGGACTAACTAGACCCGATCCACAAAAAATCAGGTCAAGCATTGCACAACCTAGCCAAAACTAGGCATGGAAATAGTATGGGTCGTGCCAAGTTTGGAAATGGTGCAGGTCGTGCAAAGCCTGTTGAGGGGAAACAAGAGTGTGCTGCCAGAGTAAGCAACACAGCACAACCCAAAACGCAAGCTTGCAAATGCTGCATTTGGCCTGAGTATCAATTCATGATCAGAGTTAACCTCGAGCCGTGCCTTGGGGTGGCATGAACCCATGGACCAAGCAAGAAGCATGAGATTCATGTGCCAAATTTTAAAAATCATCATCGATCAAATTTAGTCAGACGAATACTTCATCTATGCCAGCCAACTTGGGTGAAGCTTCATTGGGCACAAGCCACAAGCTTGTGTTTCGCCTTGCTTGATCCCTGGCTAACTAGGGGCAAGTGTCATGCCAAGGCAGATGCTCAAGTTAGGCTAGCAAAGGACTCATGTCATGCAAGGCTCATGCATTGAGTCGATTCATGTCAGATCCATTACATGCCTGACCCGACCTGACGTGACCCACCATGCCCCAGATTGCCTAGAGGAGCACCGAGCAGTGCTAGGCTACATGTTTTTAAGGTGAGTATTTGTGATATATACACATCAACTTAAAGAAAGATGTTGAGATTTAGTTTTATTTCTTTGTATAATATATATTATTTTCCTTATTTTATTCATTTGTGAATACCTTACATGTAGGGTGCCCCACTTGAAGTATATATGTGTTATGTTATCATTTTCGAAAAAAATGAATATGTAATTTAATTTTCTCTCTCTTCTTTTTCTCTCATCCTCTCTCTCTCTCTCTCTCTTTGATTTTATACAAACCCTAACTGATAAGAAAATGAATTTTCAAAGCAACCAACTCATAAATAAGAATATTAAGTTTCATACTTCCATGAGTATAAATAAAAGATGACTAATATTTTATGTCTACATATGCTACCTAATTTTCATTAATCTAAAAAATACTTCAGCAAAATACAATTTTATTATGATCAACCAATCTCTAATCCAAGTCCAACAACTATGAGATAATTCCATCATAGGAGACAATACAATGATATGAAGAAAATTGACAATGTCTCACACTTCCTCACAAGTTGCATAGAAGATAAAAATTAAAATAATTTTTTTCCAAGTGCACATGTAATGAGTAGATTATGTAAGTAGATGTGCTTCTTATTAAAAAAGAAATAGTGATTCTATTGAAAAACTGTCTTGTAATATCCCCTTGAACACTTCAATATTTACATTTTTTGTATTGGGCAGACAACCAAACTTACCACATTCTACATAAAAGTGCATGTTAAGTGTTTGTTAAAATGCTTCCCACAGAATCCAATGTGATTCTCAAGATTAAGAAAGTACTGAGTAGCTTCTACTTGCTGCAAGTGCTTCACTTACAAATAGAGATCTTGTCAAAAAATATGACAACCCCACACCAAGCCTATATCTTCTTCAATGTTCATATAATTTTTCTTTTTGATAATAAGACTTTTCTCATTGCACCAGAAGTACCACCAAAATAGCAATACTTAAATGTTCATATAATTTAGTCTTACAATATGCTCTTGAATGTTGAAATACTTTCGCAATCTTTTCGCTGAAAACACATTCCTCTTTGTACTAGAAGGACAACCAAAACTAGCAACCTTCTTCAACTCATTGCCTGATAACCATCTGCAGACCAAAAAGCCAATTACAAATCGAATTACACAAGAACTGGAGCTACAGAGCAAATGAATCAACTGCAGCACGAGGAGGATCAGCTAGAGTATATTAGTTGCTTCAAATAGCCCAGAACAAGCTTCAAAAAAAGTAAAACAACCAATTTGTGCTGATCCAAATAGCACCAAATAATGAATAAAAACCAATTAATATTGACAAGTTAAACAGAACAAACATATTTCATATAGGGTGAAAAATTCTAAGAGCCGATATGCAAAAAGCTACTCGCTATTTGGAAGCAAATTTTTAAAAAGATAACCATTAAATCAGATTCCCAATATTATCACATAAATTTAACTCATGTATTTATTTCATGATGATCTATACTAGAGTTTTTTAGTAGTATATTTATTCTTCCATATCCTCATCTAGCCATTCAATTTAACCATAGTTTAATAAGTCATATTTGAACTTCACTTCCTATAGCTAAATCACGTAAGATGTACCTTTATGATTTTATATTCTATTAAATAAATGTTAATTCATGTTGAGTTTTTGTTTATTTTTTATTTTTTTACTTATTTTTCATTTTTTTTACTTATATTTCATTTTTTGGGAGCACCTCACCTTTGTACTGCCACAAACCATATATACATACATACATACATACATACATACATATGTGTGTATATATATATATATATATATGATTTATGTTGTATTCAAAAAATACTTTTTCATTTTAATATAATTGAGTTATTTGTTTTATTCTCTGATGAAAGGGCACTTTTGAGCACGTGTGATGGTGCACTTTCTAGGAACTCCGGTGACAGTTATCGATGAAAGATTTTGACAGCCATGGTGCAGCCGTACTATACTATTCAAACACCCAAATATAATGGGCATTTTGTGTTAATTATTATTTTGTGTCGTCAGACATCCTACAAAATGAATTTAAGTAAAAAAAAAAATATTTTTCAGCAACAATAACAGAGCCCATGAGGTTCGACATGGTGACCAATGTAGCAGCATCGATATAGAACTGTCTCCAATGTGAAATTATAGAATATTAAACATTTAAAAAACAACTACAGATGTAATGGCAGCGGCGAGAATACAGAACCATCTCCAACATGATATTACAAAAGCATAGATTTTTCTCTTTTTAGTTTTTAAAAAGAAACAACTAAGAGTTTTAATTAGATCATTGTGTCATAATATTACAATTAAAATTATGGTGAGACAAAAAAATCATTGGAATCTATGTGAGATCATTGGAGATGATCTAATAAAAATTAAAGGCATGTATATTTTATTTTTGGGCTACATCAGTGGGGATTTGTGACCCAAGGATAAGTAGTTCACTTATTGGAAAACTCACATCAAATTGAGATTGATGAGCGGATACAAAATTAATGCACATCTACTAGTACACATGTGACAGTCAATTGATCTCAAAGTATCAAGTATGTTTGACTCTTGTAATACTTACAAGAGGGATTGAGATATGGCCGTTTCAATGTACTCATTAGGAACATTTCATTTATATGATGTACAGGTATTAACATGACGAGATAACTCACTATGCAACTTAAAAATAATTGTGAGAAAAAATTATTGTGCTGTAGAGGTATTGAGAGATCATACATCATTAGCAAAACTTAACGAGCAGGTTTAAAGTATTCTTTATATGTATTTATTAAGAGAATAATATACTAGTTTGTGAATACATGTTCTAGAGAAGAATACGAGTCCATCTCTCCTAGTAAATGTGTTCTCTCATCACTGTTGTGTGCAAAAACAGCATTTATTAGGAGACTTCTATCACATCTCCCAACTCTCTCATTAGTACAATCATATCTAATCATACATAAATTTCATTAATACAAAATTAAAAGATTAGCTAATTGTAGATGTAGATGGGCATATATAACAAAAACAAGACCGAGAAAAAGGACAATCATATCAAGATAAAATTGATAGCAAAAAGTTTTATGTAAATATATGATATTGACTATTAGATTATTATTTTTGATTCTATTACAATATGAGATAAATGAATTATGTATCAGCTGAATATAAAAAATACATTCATTCATGAGGATCTATAGAAAAAAGATTGATACAACACCCATTATGATTTACTATTTCTGAAAATATAGATATGACATGATTTAATTATAATATCATATGACATGATTTAATAGATTTTCTACATTAATTATAATATTTAATCTCATGAAATATGTGACAAACTACAATTATTGCTTTCGATGTATATGAAGAAGTGAATATGCGATGTTGATTAAAAAAATCAATGATATTTTTATTATAAGAGATGATCAACTTGATATCTCAATTGAAATTATTTTTATAAACTGAGTTTCAAATAAAATATTTGAGATAATTTCTTGATATAGAGATCGGATACTAATTAGGCACAACCTTTTATAAACCGTGCCTGGCCCGGCACGGTTTATAAAAGCCAGGCCCTCCATGGCAAGGCAGGCCGATAAATTTTGTTAAAAAAAATTATAAAGTAAAAAAAGCATAAGCAAAACAAATAAAAAATGACTAATCAATCATTAGATACCGAAGGTCCAAACCAAAAAAATTAAAATTTCAACGTAACGTATAAATAAAGCGTACAATCAATAAAAAATAAAACATCAAAATCAAAAAGCAGTAGATCATCATCAATCGTCTATCGGCATATCATAAGCATCATCAGCCGCAACATCAAAATCAATATTATATGGATCAATATTATATGGAGCATCATCAGCCGCATCATCAATCCTCTGCTTTCGCAGTGGATACGACTGCAGTCTATGTCCCAGTCCCAGCTCCAGCACGATCATCGATGCTAAACCTCGAATCATCTCAATCCTTCAAACAAGTCAAAACCTCAATAATATCTGGACGTAATCTCGATCTCTTATCTGAAATCACGTTCACTGCAACAACAAAAATATACTCCGATACTATGCTCGACACTAGAGGAGTCAGTAGATCCCGTGTCATCCTAGATAGCATGAGAAAAATGGACTCATATGATTTCCACCAATGTAATATATCAATATTCTTAGTATCAGAATGTGATAGGATTGAGTAGTAATCAATATTTAAATACTGAGAAAGCTCGTTCCGATGTGATGGTTCACCCCTACATTTCCCCCTCGCTAGCTGAATGGAAAAATCATCATCTCCGAACAAGGTATCCATGTCCGTAATCACAGTCTCACTACTACCACCACCACCATACCTAATATCGTAGTATGTGAACATATCAGTCAACTTCTCGTGAATGAACCATTCAGGTGGCTCTTCCAGGTTCATGCACGATAAAATGTAAGTCAGGGTGTTTTCTACCCCTTCCACCTTAACCCTAGGGTTCATGCATGCAGTGAGGTAATAAAAAGATGAAACGGAGGACCAGTACTTCAAATACTCGGTTTCCATCTCTGCAACTATTTGGCTAAGTGTCGGGTCAGCTCGATACTTTCTATACATGCTACTAATATTGCATATACATCGGAGTGCAATGCAAGTCGTGGGCATATAAACCGACGAACACATGTTCGTCGTTCCATAAAAAATCTTCAGGAATTTCATAAATGAAATTCTTGAAGCTCAATCAGTGTCGTCAATAATAAGTTAGTTACTCTTACTATTGACGTAGTCTGATATCACGTGTTCGTATCCAACAAATGATTCTAACATCAAGTACGTGTAATTCCAACGATGTCTCATATCCGATTAAAATTTCTTCTTAAGATTCACCGACAAACAGAAACTATCAAACTCTTGTTGTCTGCGAGGAGTACGAATATATTTTAGTATATTATATATATTATCCAACACGAGGAAACACACATTTATACCAGCTTGAACAATCAGGTTAATCACGTGACACATGCATCTGACATGAAAAATCTCTCCTAATGGTACGTCTCTAATATTCCTAACAAACAAGTTAATCATTACTCCATTATTAAATACGTTATCGAATGTGATACTAAAATTTTTATTTTGAATTTTATATTCCCTAAAGATTTTTATCATACGCTCAAAAATGACTAGGTCATCATAAAGATGAAGAATCTTAGAGAATCCGAAAATTTTTTTATTTATTATCCAGTTAGAATCTACATAGTGGCTGGTGAGACAGGCAGAAAATGATTCATCGTGACTTGTCTAGATATCGAACATCATGGACACCACTCAACTATAAGTCATAAATTCATTAATTATTTTTTATTTTTCTAACTTATATAATTTTAGTATGTCATTCCTAGATGTGGACCTAAGAATCCTACAATAAGTAAGCTAAAAAAATATGTGTATTATGTGCACTACTCTTGGATCTTCCGAAAATTTGATCGGAAGACCCATCAATGTGATAAGTCTGACAATGTCCTCCCTACCCAACTCGCTAGGATATATGAAGAGAGTAAACTTTGAGACTGACTCGATCCAGTCTCAAAAAATGCAGTGTCAAGTTGGGTTTGTCTAGGATCTAATGGACCATGTTTTTTGGCATATAATTTGGCATGCCTCTTAAGGGCCCAGTCCCAAACGAACATTTACATGTTAAAAGTCTTATACAATATTTGCACTGTGTCATTTCTTGTTCCTCACTCTAATATTTTTTTGTTTTATTATATTAAAATGAGTCCAAACTACAGAAGTCCTCCTAGTTTTTTGTTTTTTAGAAATTTGAGTTGAGACGACTAGAGAAACTAAAGTTTCAGCAGCCTCAGACCTCTGTGTTATATTTTCATTTTCTAAAATTAAATATGTTTCATTAGTATTTGTCATTTTTAGGATTTTTATTAATCAGGACATTTATTTAGAGATTAAATGATATATTTTAAATTTATATATTTTAGGTCTAGAGAGAGAGACTAGAGAGAGAGAGAGAAAGTAAAAAAAAAAACTTAAAATAAATTATCCGGTAAAGCAGTGAGGTCGATCACATGCACGATGCACCACAATCTAGCTCAAATGACAAAATCTCGACTTCCCAAGTCCCGAGAGAGAGGAGCAAAATTTTTGAGAAAAAATATGAGATTTAAGAGAAAAAATATTTATGAAAAACATAAATATTATAGAGAATGGGGTGAAATTTATAGATTAAACAAAATATTTTTTTAAAAAAAATACTTTTTTTTATTTTTTTTTATTTTTTTAAATTTTTTAGGGGGCAGAATCATGTGGGCTGTTAGTTTCTGCCCCTTAGCCGTTGGAGGCGAGATCCAACGGCTACAATTTAAATTTTTTTTATTTTTTTTTTTGCCCGTTGGGGGGAGGGAATCGGGTCGGGTCGGGGGACCGCGAGTCGGGTACAATCAAACCCGACCCGTGGTCTTTTTTGCGGGAAGGGGAATGGGACTCTTAGGGCTTGCAGTTGGCCCAAGTGTCCCAAGTCACGGTGAACCCACCGTGACCCGTGACCCGTGACTCGTGAGGGTGAGGGACAGCGGGTGCGGGCGCCAGGCTGGGTGTGAAAGGTGACCCCGACCATGCCTACGGGTCGTGCCACGGGCCACCAAACTGTGCCGGGTTAGGCACGGCACGAGGCACGATTGGCCTCGGCACGACACGGCATGGGATTTTCCCGTGCCGTGCCTCGTGTTGCGCCGGGCCAGCCCGGCCCGATTGACACCTCTATTAATATAGTTAGTCGTATTATAAACTCACCTAATATGTTCATACTGATGAGGTGTTTAAAATATTTAGATATGTAAAAAATATTATAAGATATGAAATTATATCTAAATATCACATGCATCATCAAATAGAAACATATTCCAATTCTAGTTGGGTTCCCATAATTACAAAGAATAGATTCACCATAAATTTTTATATTTATTTTGCAGATAACCTAGTCTCCTAGAAAAATAATAGATAAAAAATTATTTCAAAAACTTGTATAAAAAAAGGTACAGAATTGACATCAACTACATATGAGTTTCAGTTGATCGGTCACTTCTTGCAAGAGGTCTACCTATCAATTCAAATAACAATGATACTTTACTATAATATCCAGGTAATCTAATATATTACAACAAAATAAATATTTCACAAGTAAATAAAACATAATAAGATATATTGCTAATATATTTGGGAGAAAATCCAAGTTGATTCAATCACTACAACCTACATACCTACCAGTGACTTGAATATAAACATTTTCATGAAAACTCTTAGAGGACCACAAGTTACGTTTCCCTCTTCTAATCTAGGAATTTCTAACATATATGTCCCAACTTGAAAGAGAGTATTAACTTGCAATTTATTTTCTTATTTTATGTACTTTTTCAATGGTTGGGAGTGCCTGACTTGTAGGCTACACAAATTTTTATATATATATATATAATTTATTTTGTATTCAAAAAATATTTTTCATTTTAATAAAATTAAGTTTTTTTTTTCATACTTGCTTCTTCCTCACTCCTCTCTTCATGTTTGACACAAAAATCCTAAGATTTTAATAGAGTTTTATTTACAATTCAAACTAGGTCACATCCCAGCACTATCAAAATTTGAGTTAGACCAAAACTCAAAACAATGAGACCAAATTGTCTGGCCAAGCTAAGACACTATTTCTTATGTTGGACTCCCTGGTGAACAAAAAATACTCAAACATGCCTTGAACTACATAAAAAAGGATTCCATGAATATCATTTCACCTAATGATTACTAGATGATTGGATACACAACACTAATCAGACAATCATTAATAACTAGTAATTACTACTTATGAGCAACAACTTGCAGCATATTATATCTTAAGTTCTTATAATATTAAAAAATGACATCATATTATATAATGTAAAACAAATATCTAGGAACAATCCTAGTCCTATGGGTACTCCAATTGAATACTCTTAATAAATATATAGAAATAATAATAAATAACAAATATTTAATAATTCCCATCAAAAAAAAAAGTATCTAATGACATCAATATATTGAGCAATAAAAACATATGATGGGGCATAACCCAAAAATTAAACCTCTTTATGAGTATTAAGCACATACCTCATATATGACAAAAAAAAATATCTCTCCTAAAGTAGGTCAATTTTATCATAAGAAAATATCTAAGTATTCCAAAATTGTTTATTTCAAATTATAACTGAACATACTCATTGAATTAGGAGATTTAAATTAACAATAATATACATACAAATTGGTTATAAATTTAACAAAGCAATTGGGATAAGCCATATAATTTTGATACTTTCATGAAAAAAAAAGAATAAAAATAATAAAACAAAACATCACACTTTAATACACTCTATCAAACTGGTGTAAAAATCAAGAACAACAAAATCAAAAGAAAATAATCAAAATATCATTTAAATACACTATTAGAAATTAATACAGAAAAAAAAATAAAGAAATAATTATAATATAATTAGCATAACTTAAAATAATACAACTCAAACTAAAATACAACTTAACAATTTAACTTAACAACAAAACACATACAAATCACTTAAAAATTTAATAAAGTAATTGGGGTAGCCCATATAATTTTGGTACTCCCATAAAAAAGAAAAAAAAAATAAAAACAAAAAAATAAAATATTACACTCTAACACACCCTATCAAGCTGGTGTAAAAGTCTAGAACAACAAAATAAAAAAAAATAATCAGAATAACATTAATATACACAATTATAAATTTATATATAAAAATAAAATAAAGAAACAAGTAAAATATAATTTAACATAACTTTAAATAATACAACTCAAACTTAAACACAACTTAATAATTAACTTAACAACAACACACATACAAATCACTTATAAATTTAATAAAGCAATTGGGGTAGCCCATATAATTTTGGTACTCCCATCAAAAAGAAAAGTAAAAACAACAAAGCAAAACACACCCTATAAAGCTGGTGTAAAAGTCTAGAACAATATCAAAAAAAAAATCAAAATATCATCTATATAAACTATTATAAATCAATACAGAAAAATAAAATAAAGAAACAATTAAATTATAATTAAACATGACTTAAAATAATACAACTCAAACTTAAATACAACTTGATAATTTAACTTAACAATAATACACATACAAATCACTTATAAATTTAACAAAACAATTGGAGTAGCCCATATAATTTTGATACTCCCATCAAAAAGAAAAAAGAAAGTAAAAACAACAAAATAAAATATCACACTCTAACACACCCTATCAAGCTGGTATAAAAGTCTAGAACAAAATCAAAAAAAAAAAAAAAAACAATCATAATATCATCTATGTAAACTATTATAAATTAATATAGAAAAATAAAATAAAGAAACAATTAAAATATAATTAAACATAACTTAAAATAATATAACTCAAACTTAAATACAACTTGATAATTTAACTTAACAATAATACACATACAAATCAATTATAAATTTAACAAAGCAATTGGGGTAGCCCATATAATTTTGGCACTCCCATCAAAAAAAAAAGGGAAAGTAAAAACAATAAAACAAAACTTCACACTCTAACATACCCTATCAAGCTGGTATAAAAGTCTAGAACAACAAAATCAAAAAAAAAAAATCCCAAGTCAATTTGAATCAGAAACAAACAATAAATTTGTGCTACAATGAAACAACAATGAGGACAGCTCATGATGTTTACTTGGCAAATATTTAGGTGTTCAAGAAAATATCATAAGCCGCCCCAATAAAAAAAAACTATAATAAAATTACATTGCCTTTGTTGACTGTTGTTATGACAACTACTACTATATTTTGATCAATGCCAGAAACATTTTCAACTTTACTTAAATCTAATTTCTATCAAAATAGAAAGTAATATAATAGACAATTTGCTATGGGCTTGAGATCCCCACAAAAAACAACAGGTACCCCATCCCACATTTTTGAAACAGCATGCACAACAATTCTTGGAATTAGACATAAACATGTTTCAACAAGATGTTAGTTTCAATGACAAAAGGACAAGCCGCTTAACCTTAGAGAAAAAATTTAATCCACAAGGATGTCAGATATGCACCCCAAGGCATCTTTATCAAACAATCTATTCATATTGTTAAGCTAGAGCCTTTACCTGCTCTGACCCCGGGGCCCTAAGGCCATATATAAGCAGAAAGATAGTATGCGATGGGTTTGGAGAAGATAAAAAAAATACAAACATGTTTCTCCTACCATTGAAATGTTTCAAGCATTTGCATCATAATCCATATCCTCCTGCTACAGCAATGTTTCAAAGAACATAGGGACAAGATATTGGAGAGTCCTCTCTATGAAGCATGAATGCAAAGGCTCAGATTGTCCACTTTCAAGACTCTCGGATTGCTGAAGCTCAAACTAATTTTCAAAGTTGGTCTGTGTGAAATCTAATACATTGTATAAAGCCCTTGTTGCTGCAAAGTTCATGCCCTGCACAATAGTAGAGAACTTCATCCTGGACAAGATCCTAATGCGATATCTCCTTGCAGACATATCCAAGTGTCTCTGGTTAGTCAAATTATTCAAAAGCATTGGAATTTGCTCAGTCAATGTTTCTCAGGAAGTTCAATGGATACTACTTTAGCAATCATTTGAGTAGAGGTGTGACCCACTTCCAAGACAAATTGACCATGTTAGGTGGCAAAAAAGTATACTCTCAAATTCACATGAAGATCCACCAAGAATATCAGGTCAATTAAATTTGTACCAGGAGCAACATAATCATCAATGGATGAATAAAGAAAAACTGCAAAATTATGACCAGAAAAAGTCTCAAATACTTCTCCATAAGGAGCAGCTGAAGTATGAGGGTGAACCCTTCATCATCACTAGCATCATCAATAATTGACAAATAAATTATAATAAGTTTTATGTTCCATCCTTAGAGAATTAAATGATATACCCTTTAGTTTTTATTCCATGTTCTTTTATACTAATAGGAACTGCAGCCTCTACAATCATTAGAATATCAGAAGATTCAAGCTCAGAATCACATGCATCATATTAGTCCAAAGATTATTTTGACATGTGAAAATTATTTTGACATGTGAAATGAACTGTATCAAAATAGTCCAAAGATTTAAGTACTCTCACTGATATCTTGTGAGCATATCACTCACCCCTACTATATATTTTTAATATAATTAACAATGGAGTATATGGGGTGTGATTAATTTCTTTTAAAATAAGTGACATAAAAATTTCAATTGATTATTCTAGAATAAAGAATAATTTTTTCATAGTGGATAATATATTAGCAGGATAACTTTCAACTTTACTAAATTGTTGTTTCACTTGTACAACCATAGAACCCATCATAATCAAGAAGAAATTTTTAGGAAAGAGTGAAAATGGGGTCTGCCCAAATTAAAAATTATGCTTTCTTAAATCAAAACCATATTTTCGAAAAAAATTCCAAATTAAAAATGCAAATTAAGATTTCCAACATTTGCTGCTATAATTGAATTTGAATTATATTCCTCCAAGATAGGTTTTTGGGATACCAATTTATTGTAGCAAAATCCAGAACCCTAATTTTTAGGGTTTCTGAATTTTCTACTGATTTAGAGTTTTGTGAGGTGACAAATTGCTGCTGGTAAATTTGAATCATCATTGCCGAATAGAGAAGCAGAAAAATAGTACCATACCCCCTCGCCAAAATGGAGGGTCTCAATTTTTCAATATTTTTCAAATTTTCTACAAATCTCTTTGAAATACAACATCCAGTGCACGCCTATGGTTTTAGCACAGCAAATTCTTCACGTCACAATAAAGTTGATATGTGACACATTTTGTGCCAAAATCTCTCAAAGATCACACGAGATAGAGAGCACCTACAGTTTTGTCGCACCCAATAGGTATGACATAAATCCGTTTGTTTCTGTTTTTGATTTCTATTTTATGTCTCACACGATGAAATACAGCAGGAGAGACACCAGGAGTCATTTCTATAATTTGACAATTTAACTTAATAACAACATACATACAAATCACTTATATAATAAAAAAAATAATTGGGAAAGCACATATGAATTAGGTACTTCCATCAAAATGCAAAGGAAAAATAAAAACAACAAAACCAAGCAAACCCCAAAAATTCAACTTTTGCAAGAGTATCAAACATACATCTCATATGTGAAAAAATAATTCTTATCCTAGAATACGTCATGTCTATATTAATAAAATATCTGAATCTTTCGAGATTTTTTTACCTTAAACTACAACTAAATTTACTCCATAATTAAGAGATCTTCGAACGTGCATTCTCTCATAATCAAATTATCATATATGTACATCATGAGCAAATTCATACTGTCATTAAAATTCCTCTAGAAAAATAAAAAAGAATTCGTAACATTATTTAAACCAAATGAAATTGTTACAAAAATAATATGAAAAAATAAATATAATAACAATTTTAATAAAATTCATACATCAAATATTCTTATATAATTAACAAAAAATAAGTAAGATAGTTCATGAATTATGTGCTCCCATCAAAAGTACAAAACAAACAAATAATAAAAATTATAACAATGAAACAACTAAAATACCCACATCAAGTTAGTGTCGACAAGTCCAATACAGTAAACATTGAAGTAATGGTCTCATTCTAAAATTTTTTCCTTAGCAATAAGTAAAGTACATCAACACATTTTGTCTTCTCGTAGAATATTGAATTAAAAATTATATATCTCTACTAAAATTTTGTCTAGAAATACTCTTTGAATTAAATGTTTCTAAATTTATTATCTCTCATAACAAGAATATCATATACATGAACAATCATAAACATCATCTTACTATTAGTATTCTTCTAGAAAAATAAAAAAAAACTTGAATAACACACATATATAACCTAAATGAGATAAATGCATGTTGAAAATTCATAAATCAAGCTCTTAATTACTGATTTAAGTCATACAAAGTATTCCATAATCTACAAATAACATTTAACTATACTGTTCAAAATTCATGTGATTATTTCATATATACCTCCTCGAGATATTTATGAAAAAATATATTTTTATATATAATTAATATATTCTCTAACTGTGAGATTGTATTAGATAAATAAGAATTCATACAGATGTCACTATAAATAATCCTTTCATTATAAATATCTGAGTAGGTCTCCTCACTACAAATCTCACATTAAGATAATATATATTTGCCAATGAGACATATCTTTATAGTGAACACCTACTTACAACAAGTAAATTTTTTAAAAAATCATGATACTAATTTTTAAGTATCATTAGAGTCAATGGCATACATATCTTATATCATAATTTAATATCAAACTGAATGGAATAATATATCTAAAGAAGACTTTAGAAATAAAGTATGATCAATAAAAATAAAAAAAAATAAAAAAAAATAAAAAAATAAAAAAAAATAATACTAAAGTATAATAAAACCAATAATCTATCTACTAGTATATACTCACTCTCTTTATATGATCACTTCCCAAGAAAACTCATTCTCTTTATGATTAATATGATTTGAATATATTAACAAATATGATCACTTCATGTGAGTCACACCATACTAAGTACCAACATACTTAGATGTAGAGATAAATGACTCACTCTACTATCTAATAGTGCATGCAAAGCTAAAGGTAAGGGATAAAGAATAATGAATCCATGTATAATATCTAGACTCATACTCTTCCTAGTTTTATTTAAAAAAATTTAATCAAAAAAATAAAATTTACACTCACTAAAATTCTACCAAACTCTGGTAAAAATATTTATATCTTCGTTGAGTATTTGAGTATCCAATGAATACACATATCAGATACTAGATGTAAACTTAAAGTCTCATATACTTCATTGGGTCTCTCATAATCTTTATTACTTATCCCTACATACTTAGTTAAGTCTACAAATTATAATCATTTCTTTTTTTGATATACTTTATGATAATCTATCTTCTTCCCAAAAAAAATTAATTAGTTTTTCACGGAGTTGTTCATATAAAACATAACCAATAATCATATTTATGATCTCTTCATCCACTATTAATTTGATTTCTATAAATTTATCATTAGTTTTCTTGACCTCGACAACTTTATATTTTTAGTATTCATTTACGACTATTCCAATATCATTTTTATTTATCCCATTATCCACATATTATCATTCCACCTAGTCTCTTATAAATATCGTGATTGATATTTTTATATTTTAGGATATCAATGAACTCCAAGTTATTTTCCATTTAGTAATTTAATCATCCAATATATGCCTTAAATTTATTAACTTGAACTAATATCTCTTCATATGCCCTCATCTAAGAAACTTCAAGAACTCTTACTTTTTTATTACTACAACTAGGAAAAATCATAACAATCCTTGCCAAGCCACTAAATTCGGACTATTTAGTACATTGCTTTAAGTAAGCAGCTTTCTAACATCAACATATATTAGTAAATAATAATTAATAAAAAATTTATAATAAGTTTATAAATATGACTATCTACTTGATATTACCTTATTTTTTCTAGACTTGAGATTGACAATGTAAGCATAGCTAACACAAGTGAATGACAAACACCCACACATGCACATAAACACATACACTAGTAATCTTGCACCCATACACAAATAACCCCTCCCCCCCAAACCCCCCTCCCACACGCACACCTATTAGAGAGACTAACTAAAAAAATTTTGAAAAAAGTAAATATTATATCTCATATAATGGTATTTTTTATACTTTTATGATTTATATATTTCATCATAATTTATAAATACTAATACATCAAATTCCATATGAATATTAAAATTAAATATGTTTTATGAAAATAATACTGAGATATCTAATTACCTAATACTTTATTATATTACACACATATATTAAAGATCATATCTTGATAAGATGAAAATTATTTTCATCAAATAATGATAAATCTTGGATTCAAAACTCATCAGACATGCTGTCACTCTGAATTTCAAGAATAAGATTAAAAATATTAGTTTTTTCCAAATTACATTCTAAAACGAAAACCTTATGCACTAAGGTCTAAGTACGACGTTCATATTTTTCCAATATTTAAAAATTCTCTTTTTTACTAAATTTATATATTTTATCTCATCATAATGATTATTCTCCATGTGAATTTTTAAAGTATCATTCAAAAAAATACAATGCAAACTATTCCCACTAATATTACATATTTTGCTTAATTATGTCTTATCATTAGTTGTCTCTCATCTTTCCATAAAATACAAATTATATCCCACCACTCCCCGAGACTCCCCAAACAGAACCTCATGCCTATTCCAGCTCATTTAATGTTCAACAACTACAGATAAGACAATGACTGATTAAAAGAATAACAATGCCAGTCTTACCATGCTGAAAACATAAGAACCAGAGATTTATCTGTTTTCCCCTATCAATTAATCAGACGCTATGCTAGACTAAAACTAACAAAATCCCAAATAAAATAAAGCTTACTTCGCAATTTCTTGGTTATCTTGACCAAACTTTTCGGCAGCACCCAAAATAAAACCTCTAGTATATTCACAATCCAAAGAGGCGAACTCCCACTTACCATTTCTTAAGAAACTTGCATCATGAAAATAGCCTTCGTTATACAGATGCCTCACGAACTCCTGCATCTCATGAGACAAATCCTTGAAACCCATATCATTTTTCTCAGTGTGTACTGTTTCTTTCTTTTTCCTAGTAAACAACGCATGCAAACATTTAGATTCGTTCCCATTGTTTTTTTTCTTTTCACCTCTATGTTGGAAATGTATTTCTGGTTTTTTGTGCCAAACTGAAGTTTCCTGACCAAAAGAAACAGAGGCAAGGTTACCGAAGGACATTGAAATGGTTAATTTTTTGAAGTTAGAACCGATCTGAGAAGATTTCTGAAACAGAGTTTTGTGAATAGGCATCGAATAAATTGACACGCCACTCACGTTTTGGGGAGCAGTGTACATATATTCATACAGCCATACAGGTATTTACAATATATATAAATATAGGTGTACACGCACACGCACACACGTACATAGTTAATATACACAATATGTGTGTGTGTGTGTGTGTGTGTGTGTGTCTGTGTGTGTGTGCATGTATATTGTATATATAGCATATGTATATACATTTACTTGATATGAACAATAAATTATGGAATTAGAAACGCTCAAATCTATTTCTAATTCCGTTATAATGTTTAAATAGCACCCTCAATATTTACGGAAATATTCTATTTCTAAATTTTAGAAAAATATAAAGTTTGAATATTTCTAAAATATGCGATGAAATTTTTTATGTCATTAATTTTAGCGACGAAAATGGAGTATCAGATTTTGTCGCTAAATTAGAATTGATTTTTGAAATGTCATTTTCTGTTTCTATTTTCTACAACAGGAACATATCTCATTTATTACAGTTTTTTTATGCTGTATATAATATACAAATATTTACATGAACTAAATAAGCTACAATCTAGTAATTAAGTATATGCACACATTATTCACCTAATAACATTCACATAATATCCAGTACAGAGTAATACGTCAAATAACAAACATTAAAGTCCATTAATTATAATACATATTCATAACTTCAAAAAATTATAACATAAAAACCAAAATTTAACTACAAAAATTTTCATGCAACAAAATAATAATATAAAATCACAAACAATTACGAGCCATTGCCAGAATGAGTATTGTATTTTAGAAATCTTGATGGATCTTCTTCATAATAATAATAAAAATATTAAACCCCTGCCAACTTGCATATTATTTTTTCTATCTTCAAAATCTTCTGTTGCATTTCCTTCTCTATTTTCATTTTTTACTCCACTCTTTTCATTATTTTTTTCTCCTTTTTTTTTTATTTTTTTAATTTCATTTTGCATATCTTTATTCATTTGTTGCATCTCCTCATTTTTTTTCTTTACAAAGTATATGGATATTCAGTAACCTCTCATCAAATAGATTATTGTAATTTGAAGATGGTGATGATGATGAACTCTAAACATAACAAAAAAAAAATGTAGATGCATGGATACCAAGATTGTACATCTCCATTTTTTCTGCTCACCTCCGACAACCTGAAGATAAATATGCACAATATCAATCTCTAGTACCTTTCTTGAAAGATCTGTCAATTATGAAAGAATGGAAACATCAATCATGACTCTTCCTATAATTATCAAAATATAACATAACTCATCATTACAATATTCAGATAAAATTTATATCGGCACATGAAACTGTCATCACTCTACTAAAAATTAATTTAAAAATGAAGTTGACACTACAAAAAAAATCACATTTAGCTAGGGACAATTCTCTAATTAAATGGGCATTTTTCGTCGCTAACGGGATATAGTGACGGATTACCGACAAATAGGTTCCTTATCTAAAGTACTTTTTGATTAAATTTAGCGATGGAAAGTGTCTCTAGCTAAAAAGTTGGTGACCAAAAAATCCATTTCTAAAAAAGACAAATTTCCTAGCTAAATTAGCAAGCTGAATGATATTTTATGTCCCTAAACGAAAATAATTATGGAAGATTCACAAGCTAAAGTACTAGTCAATACATTTTAGCGACGGAAATAGTCCCTAGCTAAATAAATTTAGCGATAAAAAATTCGTCGCTATTTTAAGATTTCTCTAGATAAATTAGCTAGGGAAATTTCCATAGCAAATTAACAAGGGATTTTTCCCTTGCTAAATTAGCAAGTGATTTTTCCCTAGCTATTTTAATTTCAAAAATAATATCAGAATTTAATTTATTTTAAAATTTTTTAATTAAGTAATTTAATATTTTTATATCAAATTAAATAAAAATTAAAACTATAAATAATTTATAATAAACAAAAACTAAAATTATTTAATATCTTATTCTAATTCAATATTTTACATAATTGAAATAAAAAAATAATAAAATATTATCACATCTTATTTATCAATGTATTTACCGACAGTGCATAAAGTATAATATATCTATTCATTGACGTTGTTTTCTCTCCATCTGTTCCTCCGATCATCATTTTTCTACTGTGACAAAGCTGTCCGAGTCACGGCACGTAATGTCTAGTAAAAAATCCTATCACTTATAAAAGCTTTGTATAAGGACAACGCGGTTTCATATCTGTAAGAAATTTAAACCACTCGATCAAATTTAAAAAAAAAGTTATATTTTGATACATATATAATTCTGCAATATATATGTAAATATATACTAGCATTTCACTCATACATATATTACTATAATATATGTACATAAAAATAGCAGTATTATGGGTACATATAAATTGAGTACAAATATATTCAGTGCATATGTACATAAAATATTATAGTATTATATGTACGTATATACTGACTTTATTCGTACATATATAACTCATTTGGTGATGTTGCTGCTACTCCCGCTGCCACTCCTGTCTCTGTTGTCGTTGCCACTATCACTACCAATACTAATGCTGTTGTCGTTGCTCCCGCCACTGCCTCTACTGCTGCCACTGCCACTTATGCCACAATTGGTCGCTACTCCGGCTGGCCGCAGTAATGGCTGCCGCCTATGTATGCCGTAGATACTGATGTCGTTGCCGCCGCTGCTGCCACTGCCGCTGCTGCCCCCGTTGCTGCCACTGCTTCCGCTGCCACCACTGTCGTCGTTGTTGCCGTTGTCGCTACTACTACTACTACTACTACTGATAATAGGATTTTACATACCTATAATAGGCTAAAACTCTACCCAAAAAAATTGAAGACACATAAACATTTTTACAGATATATAAAAATAGTTATGATAGACATGAACAAATACAAATTAAAGTTAATTGTCATATAGCTTAAACTAAAATTTAATTAAATAATTTAGTATTTTTATACTAAATTTAATAAAAGTAGAAACTATAAATGAAAATTTTAAATTAAACAAACAAAATTCATTTAATAACTTATTCTGATACAATATTTTAATAACTAAAACAAAAAAATAACAAAAATTATATTGCATTTTATTAATCAATGTGTTTACCGACTGTGCATAAAGTATAATATATAAATGCATTGACGTTGCTTTCGCTCCCTCTGCTCCTCTGATCACCAACTTTTCGCTGCAAAAATGATGTCCGAGTCATGGTGCATCATGTTTGTTGAAATATGTCTTCACTTATACAAGCTTCGTATGAAAAATAATGTGGTACCATATCTATATGAAATTCAAACTACCAAATCAAATTAAAATAAATAAAAAAAAACTATGTTTTAATAAAAATATATTGCTGCAATAAATATGTACATATATACAAGCATTTCACTCATACATATATTACTATAGTATATATACATATAAACTATAGTATTATGCATACATACATACTGGGTACATATATATACTCAGTATATATGTACGTAAATTATTGTAGTATTATATCTACGTATATACTGACTATATACGTATGTATATATGACATTTGTTGCCGTTGATGTTGCTGCCGCTGCCGCTCCTGTCGCTGCTACCGCTGCCGCTGTCACTACCACTGCCACTGTCGATGTTGCTGCCGCTGCAACTACTACCATTGACGATGTTGCCACGGCTATTGGTACTATCACAGCTGCAGGTGCTATCGTCGCCGCCCCAGCCCCCGCCCCTGCCCCTGTCGTCGCCACGGCTGCCGCCGCTGCCATTGCTGCTGCTGATGCCACTGCTGCCACTGCTACCACTGATGTCACCTCTATCGCTGCTTCCGGTGCTGCCGCCGCTACCGCTGCCGTCACTATCGTCGCTTTCGCTGCTGCTGCTGCTGCTGAAAATAGGCTTTTACATAACTATAATAGGCGAAAACTCTACCCAAAAAATTCAAAGACAAAAACATATTCACAGATATATAAAAACAAATATTATAGATATGAACAAACACAAATTAAAGTTAATTATCATATAGCTTCAACAAAAATCCAAAAGATGTCCAACAATCATGTTTAGAGATAAAGAGAGTGCAAAAATAAAATGTTTTTAGAATAATAAAAATAAGACAAGCTAGCTCTCCTTTTGATAAAGCTGAAATTGGTAAATATAGGACCCATGCATTGGAATGACCGTGGTAATGTCTGAATGCTCTGAATCAGAATTTTTTTTTGTCTCACATAATGTGTCTTGTAAATATTCATAATTAGGTTAATCGGAGAAGCAAAGAACAAAACTAGAATAAAAAAATTGAAACCTGCAAAAAAATATCATAATTATTTATTACACATAGATAAAAATAAATAATAGTTCAGAAATAATTATCATACTCAATCATCCTTATAATTTGTAGGGAATGCTAGCCTCTCCTACGAGGATTCGTAGCTGGATTTCAGAATACTTTCTGTTGTGCCAATGCCGCTAATTGTGACTCAATATAGGACATCTGCTGTTGCATTAAATTTTTAATTTATTTCATATCATGGTTCATTTCTTTAATTTCTTGCATTTCTTCCATCAAATTAGTTTACTATTGTTACCTAGAATATGTTTTTATTAAGTCATAAAGAACAAATGATAAAAAAATTTAACAAAATTAATAAAACCATGTAGAGATTTGATTTATTGGACTATTAGGACAACCACTAAATATAAAAATGTTTAGAATTTTAAATTTGTATCAAATCTCGAGCATGCTCAATGCTCGAGATTGACCATCCGGTGTGTCGACAAATTCCTGTACCTAGTCCACCTACCTCATTTCGTCGATTTTTGCTGGCAATATCTGATTTTTTCTTCACATCTAGCTCCTCCCAATAATTAAGTCACTCGAGTCAGTCTTCCTTGGATATAAAATCATGTCTTTCTTTCATTTTCTTTAATTCATGGACAAAATCAGAATATCATTGAGCAGCATTGATCTCACATAATGAATTTATCTTTCTATCAAATTTGGATGCCTATGTGCACTGATTCTATAAATAGAAAAATGACAAAAGAATTTATATTAACAGCAAGAACCTAATTATTTACTGCTTGAATAATAACCAACATAAAAGTTGAGTAATTAGATAATTATTTTTCAATGCTTTTGTTTTGTTATTTTTACTTGAAAGTCATTAAAATATGACTCTTTTGTTGATTCAGAAACTTTCTTCTAGGAGAAATCTTTAGAATCAGCTATTTTCTTGAAAGACTTTGTAATTATAGTTGAACACTCGTGAGTTAGAATTTAACTGTACAAATAAATAAATAACATTGAAAATAAGCAAATCATTTCTAACTTTGCATTGACTACAGAGGAAGGCACAACATTTGATGATATCATTAGTATTGTAAATGGAGGAACAATCAATGTAAAATATGGGGTAGAAGATAGGGATGGATCAAAAGTGTGTGCAGGAAGCACAATGGGTGGTGGGCTTACATCCGATAAAGGTGATAGTAGAGGTCTCAATGATGGTGATGGTAATAGAAATGGAGATGGTGATTGTGATGTTGAAGTCTGGATATAGAGGCTATGAGATGGTACTAATTCTACAATATGATGTAATATACTATATGAATAATGTTCATTTCTATGTTTATGTCCACCTCTACCATGCCCATGTCCTTTAGGCGCCATCTGCTGTACAAAATAAAACATAGAACAAAAAATAGAGATATGATGAATAAGCATGTATTTTCGAATAAAACACACCGATAAATTTCAACAAAATATAAAAAGTCTTTGATAGTTTAAATTTATAATAAAATTATAACAATTTAATTATAGGCATCACTATCATCCTCCAATAGATCTTCTAATATTTTGTCTGATTCTAATAGAAGTTTGAACTCATCTTCAGATAGAAATTGATCATCTTCAATTTCTATTGTGCCACCATTTGAGTCACATAAAGTTTCTGGATCTTTATCTACAATCACAAGCTCAATAGTATTTATGTCATCTTCCTGGAATACCGGTGCAATTTCTAAGTCTGCACTTCTTTGTTGTGATGTTGGTACTTCAAATTTTGATCGAGCTTTGATTTTGCAAATTGCCCACCACTCTCTCTTATCACAAGATAAACTCGGGTGTGTACAATAATATACCTGAGCGGCTTGAACTACCATAATAAATGCCTCATATCGATTATATTTGCATTTATGGTTAACATCCACTAGCCTATAATTCGAATGAATCTTTGTACTTACATTTTGTGTAGGATCAAACCACTCGCACTTAAATAATACAATCATATTGTTTTCGAGTCTAGGATACTCCAACTCAATAACTATTTTGAGTTGACCATAATAATCAATCTCATATACACTATAACCTGAGCCTTTAATGCATACACCACTATTCATTGTTGTTTTATAAGAATCATACCCGATTGTGTGAAATTTATATCCATTAACAAAATACACAGGATAGGTTGTCACATATCTAAACAGGCCTTTACTTAGATTATGAATAAAAATATTTGAATCTCTATTTGAATGATCAATTGTTTATGACATATATTAAAAAAACGATATTAACAAATAAAAAGATACTAATAAATTAAATAATTCAAAAATATAAAACTAATAACTCTCACATAATTTTTTAACCAATTCACAAATTCAGTTTCTAGCATATAATCGACATCATTGCTGGAAATTGCTGGATGCCTATATTTTAACTACTCAACATAAATACTGCACAAATATAAAAAGAGATAAACAAATGTATATGAAGTTTTAATAATTCCTATTAAATATAAAATTAAACTATGATTAAACCTGCAACCATTATGGGTATACATACTCAATATATGGTGCAACCTCCTCACAATTAAGTAAAACGTAGCTTAGGGTTGCTTTGTACTCTTTATCTATCATACATCTTTTCATTACTCTTCCAAATGTTCTTTCACGGTGCTTAAAGATGGATAGTTTGTCCACAGAATCATCTTCTACCATTACATGACCTTCATAATTCTACGGCACATTTCTATTCTCTGTATTGACATAATCCTAAAAATAATAAGAACAAAATGATGATGATTCTTCTACTAAATATGTATTACAAATTGAGCCTTCAACTTTTGCCTTATTTATAACATTCAATTTCAACTTACGAAGATACCTACAACCATAATGTTAGGTTTCAATTAGATTAAATTATAATATTACTTAAAGTATGAAATAATAAAACACAACAAATTATATGTATTTACCTCTCAAAAGGATACATCCACCTGAATTGCACTGGCCCTATAATCCTTGCTTCATATGCCAAATGGACCAGCAAATGCTCCATTGAGTCAAAAAAAGTCGGTGGGAATATCCATTCAAGCTTATAAATAATAAGTGGAATGTCATTCTCCAGCCTCACCATGTCATTTATTTTGAATGTGGTTGCAATTAGCTATTTGAAAAACAAACTAAGTTTTGTAAGGACATTCCAAACACTTAGTGGAAGTAATTCACGGAATTTAATTGGTATTAATCTCTTCATAAATACATGATAGTCATGACTTTTCATTCCAAATAACTTAAGATTTTTCATATTCACGCATCTACCCATATTTGACACATATCCATAAGGAAATTTCAATTTTTTAACTCATTTACACAATATTTGTCTTGCCTTCTTATCAAGTGTGTAGCAAGCTTTAGAGAATTTTCCTATTTTCTCATTCAGTTTCAATTCAGAATGTCAACAGTAATCATTCAGCTCTTGTCTTGATTTTAAAATGTCTTTTGTTTTTGCATCTATATTAAGGATAGTGTTGAAAACATTGTCAACAATATTTTTTTCTAATATGCATTATATCTAAGTTATGACGAAATAAATTGGACTTCTAATAGAGCAATTCCCAAAATATACTATGTTTCCTCCCGCCAATTAATTTTCCTATTGGTCCATTACTTCTAGTAGCTTCCTTTTCAGTTACCTTCTTCAAACTCAAACTATGAATCTCTGTCATAATATCATCTCTTGAACGAACTACTGGTGCAACTGTCATCACACTTTTATTTTTTCGAAATGTAGTTCTATTTCTTAGAAATGGATGATTCGTATGCTGAAACTTATGATGGTTATCAAACCATGACTATTTACCAATAAATTTGAGGGTAAATGCATCAGAATTTATCATGCAATATGGGCATGCGAATCATCCTGCAATACTCTAGCCAGACAATATTGAATATGCAGGAAAGTCACTTACCGTCCACATAAGGGCTGCCTGCATAATGAAATTTTGCTTCTTTGAGATATCATATGTATTCATGCCAATATCCCATAAATGATTTAACTCTACAATAAGAGGCTGTAAGAAAACATTCATATTTTTTGGTTCTGGAACCAATATTGACAAAAACATATATTGCTCCTTCATGCACAACCACGAAGGCAAGTTATAAAGTGTCACTATCACTGGCCAAGTTGAATATTATTGTCTAGATTGCCCAAATAGCTGAAATCCATTAGTGTATAGACCAATCTCACATTTCGACTTTCTGCTGTAAAATCTTGATGTATAAAATTAAAATGCTTCTAAGCATATGAATCTGATGGATGATGCATTACCCCTTCTTCAACCTCATGCTCAAAATGATACCTCTTATCATTTGCTGTAGTATTTGATGCATATAGCCTTTGTAATTGAGGAATTAATGAAAAATAATAAATCTTCTTAAAGACAATCTTCAATTTTTGTCGCCTATCTCCAACATGATGTGCCTTCCTTAATCGAGGATGATCACAAAACTTATAGCTAATTAATTCACTATCACTGCCCCAACATAACATGCATCCATTTAAACAATAATCAATATTTTCCACTAGTAGACCCATTCCTCATAGTAACTTCTAAGTGTTGTAAATGTTGTTAGTGATCAAATTATTATCCGGAACAATCTCCTTCATCAGTTCTATCACCTGATCAAATAATTTCTCAGACATATGATTTTCTGATTTAATGCTCATTAGTCGAGACACAAGTGATAATTGCAAAAGTGTTTTCCAACCAGGCCATAACTCTTTATTTGCAGCTTTAAGCATTTCATAAAATTTCTGAGCTTTTGTATTAGGAAGTTCATCCGTGTAATCCATATTGAAGTCAACACCAATAACTTCCTTGATCATTCTATGGTATGTGTTTGATGATTCTTCACCACAAGGAAACGATTCAATACCCTTATTTTGGTCAATATTCAAAACCATTGTACTTTTTCCATGATAAATCCAAATAAAATAATGTGGCACAAAGCCAAATGATATCTTATAGTGTTTGCATCACGAAAAGGGATATTCTGACACTTGCGTTGATTACATGGACACTTAATTTTTTCTCCAACCATCAATCTCGATTGACAACATGCAAAATTGATGAAAGTTTCAAGCCTATTCAAAAAATCTTTATTCAAAAAATCCATTAATAACCCTTATATATATTCACTGACAATCTGAGCTCATTTTGCCCTGTTTTATTTACAAAAAATAATGCACAATCATTATTTTGAATAAAACATTCTATTGCTTCAAAATATACAAATAATTAAATAAAATTACTTATAGATGAATATTTAAAAATTAAATATCGTGAATATCAAGGCAATACATTTGTAGAATCAACATTAATAGATAAAGCAATTTTTAGCACAATAAAGATTGATATATATCACAGTTATAATAGATAAAGGATGCAAAATGTGATAATGCACAAGAAAGGAAAGCAAAAAAGAAAGACATTTAGGTGCCGTTTGGTTTGGAAAAATTTTTCTATTTTCTCTTTTTCATTTGCTGGAAGTCATTTTCTGGTTTTCAAACTATTTTTTGAAAAACATAGAATGTATTTTGTGTATATGCTGGAAAATGTTTTGCTGAAAATTAAAACAAAAAATGTGTTTGGTATGTATAATATAAAAAATATTTTTTATATGTTAAATTAAACTTAAAAAAATAATACATAACTGAACAAAATCATTCACAAAAGAGTTTAAACATGATTTTGAACAAAATCATTCACAAAAGAGTTTATGCATGATTTTAAACAATATGATTGACAAAAGAGGTCATGCATAATTTTGAACAAAATAAAAATCAAAAGAGTTCATGCATGATTCTGATCAAAAATTTTTCCACATTTGTTCTGCTATGACATCATGAATTTGTCCCATTTGTGATGTTTGGCTTGTATCTACTGTAATTGGTTCATGCTCTGCACCATCCACTTCATCATTACACATCATCATTTGTTCTGTACTGTACTCCATGAATAATGTAACTAATACGTGATGGCGTCAAATAAAGTTGTGTAAAGTGCCACAAGCTGTAGGAATTAGACATTGCCTCTGCAATGGATAGCTAGGCATGTGCTTCATAATTGGAAATCTTGCTTTTAGTACCCCAATAGTTTGCTCAATGACATTACGCAAGAAACTGTAGACAAGCAGAAGCAATAAGAGAGACGAGCGGACCCACAGCCACAGACCCAAGGGATGAATCGCATGCGAAATCAGATGGAGAATGAGGGCTGGAGCATTCTCTGGCAAAGGGAGAAAATGACTTTTTATCGTTATCTTCTTTTCTTAAAAACAAGGCCGTGTTTTCTCAAAAATAGAAAATAAAAACAAGCACCCAAATGGCTTTTCTGGGAAAACGCGGAAAATAGGAAAATGAAAATGGAAAAACATCAAACCAAACAGCACTTAAATGTTTGAAGGAGGAGGAGAGAGAGATATATATATAAAGTGGGGGGAACGAGCCAAGAGGGGTAGAGAAATGGGGAGACGGGGGAGAGAGAGAGAGGAGGGAGAGAAATGGTGAAAGGGAGAGAGGGAGAGATGCGGGGAGAGAGGGGTGGAGAGAGGGAGAGAGGGGGAGAGAGGGAGGGAGGGAGAGAGAGTGTGAGAGAGGTGGAGAGAGAGAGAGGGGGGGTGGAGAGAGAGAGGGGGTGGGGAGAGAGAGGGGGGTGGAGAGAGAGAACAAGCAAGAAAGAAGAGCAATAAAAAAATTAACAAGTGAGAGTGTGTGACACAATATATAGAGGAAGAGAATGACAGAAAGAATTATAGAGGGAGAGAGAGACACATAGAGAGTGCAGTGTCAGAATAAATAATTATATAAAAGAATATATAAGTTATTCAGTACAAATCTATCAAATATTATATTTTTTGTTATACATAAGTTCTTATTTGAGCTCGAGGCGCATGGGCTGGGATTAGGTAAGAGTACGATCCTTATTTGTATTATAACATATATGAGCCTGATCAAAAGATACACTTATGTTATGTGTTTACATATTGTTGATATTATATATTTAGTCGTTTTATTTCAAGTTATAGTATTATCCCATATATAATTATATGTTAGGATACATATAGTAGATGTAGTTATAAATAGTTACATTTAGTTTAACATATAATTATATATAGATATGTGCATATAATTAGTTATAAGTAAATATAAATAAATGTATAAAAAGATATAAACAATTATATAGATTTACATATATGTATACATAATTAAAAATAAAGTTATATTTATTTATATAGAGTTTTTTATAGTTATACAAATATTTATATATAGTTATACACATTTAGTTAAACATTATGTTGTATGTTTCTATACATATAATTATAAATATAGTTACATGTGGTTATACATATAGTTACACGTATAGTTAAACTTAAATTTATACATGTATGTATATATATTTTTTCATATAATTTCATATATTTATACATATAGTTATGTATAGGTATGGATATACTAAAATACAATTTTTATACTAATATATAAAAATGTATATTAAATATATGTTGTTAATTATATATATATATATATAGTTACGTATAAAGTTTTTATAGTTATACTTATAGTAAGATAGAATTATTTATAGTTATATGTTATTATACATATAATATATATATACTTATAAAAATGTATATATCATTAAACATTTAGTTATATATATATATATATATATATATATATATATATTCATACGAGTAGTTATATTTAGTTGTACATAAATATATACAATGTTATGAACAAATATATAGATTTACATATATGTATACATATATGTATAAATCGTTTAAAATATAGTTATATTTAATTATTTAAAATTTTATTTAGTTTTATAAATATTTATATATAGTTATACACATATAATTAAACATAATGTTTTATGTTTTAATACATGTAATTATAAATATAGTTACATGTGGTTATACATTTAGTTACACATATAGTTATACTTATATTTATACTTAAAATAATCAAATCCTACTTGCATTATCATGATAAAAATTTTTGAATCCAAGATTTCTAAAAAGTTACTAGTTGGATGGTTGGGAGCATCATTAAATGGGTGTTAGCCTTGGGTTTGAACCTATCATTGTTCTTTGAAGAAGTATATTTTGGTAAACCATATGAGAATCAAAATTGATTTTTGAATTCTGAAACTATTATTTTAAATTAAAATTTTTTAAAAACTTCTGTGAGATAAACAAAGTTGATGCATTTCGGTGCATCAAAAGTGGATAAAAGTTATAATGTTATAGGAACAAATATTAAGGGGACCCAAAATGAAAATAATTATGTTTTATTACAATTTTTAATTTTAATATAACATATGGTGACCCAAATCCAAAATAATTATGATTTGGGTCTTCCAAATTTTTATGCTAATAATTACCTTCCTTTATTCATGCGGTATGCATATACTCAAGTATGCATATGAGTTTATGAAGAAACTCATTTATTCATAAACAAAAACATATGCATATGGAGTTCATAAATACTTTATATGCATAAACTCGTTTTTGCATACTGAGTAAGCTGAAACGAGTTTATGCATAATATTTTTTTTAATTATATTGGGATAATTATGAGTATCCGAATTTAGGTACTAAAATATAACCCAAATCATATATATATTTTTTGGATTTCATAACATAATTATCCATTATATATATGTAAGTGCGTGCGTGCGTGTGTGTGTGTGTGTGTGTGTGTAGAGATTAAGGATGAAAATATTAAGTATTATTATTATTAGTGTTGTGGAGGAATTCCGTTTTTTTTTTGCAAAGTTAGATAAAAGTTAGTGCTGTTTCTGGAAACAACAAAATATAAAGAATAGTACTTTCATTGTCAAGAAAATCTATTTAATAAAATTATGAAATTGAACTAATTTAAAAAAAATACTTCTCAGAGCAATATTCCTACCTTTTAGTGGTATCAATACATAATATTAAATTATTTTTTTATTTTGTTTTGTAATTTAAGAGATGCAAGCCTAATTTTTATTTCTATTTGAAGATTAGAATGATTTGGATTTCTTGTTATGCATGTAATTGCTACTTAAAAGCTATAAGGCTACTCTATTTTCATTTTCTTTTCTCTCAATAATTTGAATTTTTTTGGCTCCTTTGCAAGACTAATAATTATTCTTGATCACTAATTTATTTTTGATATTTTTATAATTACTATGTGATCAACCCGAAAACTTGCAAAATACCTTTATGCAACATCATAAGCAAGGTCTCTTTGTTCAAGCTTCTTTGTTGTGCCATCCAAAACTATAATAAACCATTGATTTATCATTTTTATTATACATGATGAATAGTTCTATACTTAGTCCCTTATAAGGGATTTGAACATAATGCAGGTTGATGTGTAGGATTTAGCTTGGGTTTAGGTTGGTTATTAACCTGTCGACTTGCATTCCTACCAACAATTTAGATATATTAAAAATTTAAGATATAATATATAAAAAAATGATAATATGGCATACAAATCATGTAAGTGACTAAATATATTTTTCAAATTATATTTATAATCTCTTTTCTTTGGTTCAAATTAGAAAGTTATCAAATTATGGTGCTAGAATGAATATAATCAATCCTCATATGACTTATGAAATGTCATCCATTCGGTGGCTATTAAGCTAGCATGAAATGAATATAAATCATTCTAGCCGTAGAAATCATAATAAATCTTTCTTTTATGGTGCAATATAAATGGATGGAAAAATTTATTTCTCAATTATTGATCATACATTAAATACAAGTGGCCTAGACAACATTGAGAAATAATTGTTTGAGATGAGTACATAATGAGTTTATAATGCCTCAGAATAATTTAAGGATGACAATGCACGAGGGTTTATTATCACGATCCTATGGCACTCTCATTCAGGGGCTATGATGTGCTTTATTTGATTAGTTAAATTTCATAGGATTTAAAATACTTTAAATTCCAATATTAGATATTTTTTGCATTTTTAATCATAAGTTTTTATAATTTTTATAAATTACTTATAAAGTATAGTAAAAGTTTATGTTTACTATTTCTATAGTTATATAGATATAGTTATGTTTAAATAGTTTATGCATACTATTTTTATAGTTATATATATATAGTTATGCTTAAACACACTTATATAAAGCACACTTATATTTATGTATACTATTTTTGTATACAATACGTAGTTATGTATATTGAAGAAGTTATTAATTCGGCATTCCTACTATGCACCATCAAAACCCACACAATGACAACGCATTATATCACAAATACATGAGGTATGTATATGATTAAGTATATATACGCAATCCAAGAACACCACGGTGAACAAAGGATAAGAATTTCGGAAACAATAAATAACAGAATCAATACGCATAAGCTTAATCAAGATAATCGATGAAGAATAAATGTATAAAACGTACCTCAGATCAAATAAAAATTAAAACTTAAATCTCGATTATATGTTGATGCGTCGGTGTCAAGGGATAGATGGCTGAATGCGGAGGTTCGCTTCACTTGTTGAAGATTATCGTGTCTCAACATGAATGTAAATATTAGCAATTTTTTTATATTTTTAATTATTAAACATAAAATAAACAATATATATATATATATATATAATCAAAAAGACTCATTAATTTTATTTACTATCAAAATTTTTCAACAAAAATATTGTGCGCGTAGCAAGGTACAAATGAAAAACAAACACCTTATAATTTTTTATAATAATGTTAATTAAACAATAAATATATAAAAAATTAAAAAAAAATATGTTTAGCCTTATAAAAATATATATCAAATAGGTACAAAATTAACAAATGCTATATAATAAGACATAAATGAAAAGATGATTTGTCATCTAATCACTCTCCTAAGAGTTATAAAATACTATTAATATTAATATATATATATATATATATATATATATATATATATTTTATGGTTATAAATTTTTAAGAATTCATATTAATTTTTATGAAGATAATATGAAATAATTTTAAAGGCATAAATTTTCATATTATTTGATATCATTAATAATTTTTAAAATTCAAAAAATTACTTAAAATGAGAAGATTATTAAAATAAGTTATATTTATTTTTTTAATAAAAATTTAATATTAAAAGCTAATAGTAAAATATTATTCAATTGGTTAATTCATATATATTTTTGTAAGAGCAAACATCTATGTATTTATGTATGAATATTAATTTATTTTCTTTTAACTTTATTAAAAAAATTATATTTTTATTATATTTCAAGATTTTCAAATTTTGTATTATTTATTTATTTAAAAGTTTTGTATAATAATAAAAAATTTTTCTACTTATAATAATATTAATTTTTACTAGTTTATTCGTCAATTCAGATAATTTTGAAAATATTTTCTATTTTTATTATACAATGAATTAATTTACATTTATATTAGTAGAAATTTTAATATATGTTAATTTAATTTTTAAAATATAGAAAAAAAAATTATTATACTAATTGAATTTATTATTTAATGTTACTTTAATACACAATCTTAAGTTTCTTATTTTAAAATTTTAAAAAAAATGTTGTATAATTTTATAAAAAATTAATATATCATAAAAATAGATAATTTAGTCATTAAAATATATAATTGTTTTTTGTATTTTGTATTTTTTAAATTATTTATTTATAATATATTTTTTTTATGATTTTACGAGAAGAATGTGTTTTTCAAGGATTGCTCATCTATAGACTATTAACATACATTTAATAAACAAAATTAAATAAAATATTAAAATAAATAATAAATAAAAAAAATTAAATAATTAAATATTGGCAAGGAAAATACCATCACTAAATCTATAGCTAAATTACAGATTTTATAAGCAAGGGAAAATTCGTTGCTATATTGCCGATTTTATTAGCTAGAGAAAATCCGTCGTTAAATTAAAAATTTTATTAACTAGGAAAATTCTGTCGATAAATTCGTCGCAAAATTAAGGATTTGATTTTCTAGGAAAATTCAATCGCAAAATCCATCACTAATTTACGGATTTTATAAGCTAGGGAAATTCAGTCGTTAAATATGTAGCTAAAATACATATTTTATTAGCTAGGGAAAATCCGTCACTAAATCAGTAGCTAAAATATGGATTTTATTAATTAGGAAAAATCCGTCACTCAATTCATAGATAAATTAAGAATTTTATTAGATATGGAAAATTCATCACTAAATCCACAGCTAAATCAAGGATTTTATTAGCAAAGGAAAATCCGTCGCTAAATTAATGATTTTATTAGCTAGAAAAAATTTGATCACTAAATTCGTATCTAAATCATGAATTTTATTAGCTATGAAAAATCAATCGCTAAATCCATCGCTAAATCAAGGATTTTATTAGCTAAGGAAAATCAGTCGCTAAATTCTTCACTAAATCACAGGTTTTATTAGATAAGAAAAATTCATCACTAAATACGTCGCTAATTTCAGGCTTTTATTAGCGAGGGATATTCCATTGCTAAATCCATCGCTAAATTCCCCACTTTTCTTGAGCGGAATTTATAAAAATTTTCCGCTGCTAATCCGTCACTAAATTCCCCACTTTTCTTGAGCGGAATTTAGGAAAATTTTCCGTCACTAAATTCGTCACTAAAATTCCTGCTTTTCTTGAGCGGAATTTATGAAACTTTTTCGTTGCTAACTCCGTCACTAAATCCCCACTTTTCTTGAGCATAATTTTAAAAAAAAATTTCCTCACTAATCCGTTGCTATTTTTTTTTCAAAAAAAAAATCATAAATCCATTGCTATTCCCTAGCTAATCCATTGTAATTTAGCTAGTGATTGATCCCTAGCTAAAATTCCCTAGCTAAATCGATATTTTCTTGTAGTGTGATAATTACATTTAATGAATCCATTTATAAGAACTCATTTAACATGATAAAAAAAATACTTGAGTTTGCATATTAATTTAAGTGAATAGCAAAAAATAAATTTTTTTCCATTGTTTTATTTTATTTATTATAATTTGCATATGATACATCAAGTACAAATTAAGAAACTCATATTAATATTATTTAACCGCTTGTCTACAAATGATTCATCCTTATTATGTATTCACTTGAACACCTAAAATGATGTTGGTGGACATCCCAACTCAGCCTCTTGAAAATAAATAATAGTTAATATTGAGGTACATGATACATTATCACACATATATGATCTTTTATATTCACAAAATTCAAATTTACTGAATGTCGATAGGTCGCATTTGAACTCACAATATGTTTCAAATATCCTAATGCTTCACCTACTTTCTTTGATTGATGATTGTGTAATATCATCAAGGACAAAGCCTTGAACTCCTCACTATTCTAGTATTCCTACCACTTTATCCAAATATGAAGGGGAATACAATTGTGTTTTGGTTCTTTATCATAATTGTAATGCATAACTCAGCCTCTATTTGTCAAGTTTGTCATTATATCTAACACTAGTCACATGTTTCCATGTATCCTTCACTAAGACCACCAAAGTGTTATTCTATTTATATTTTTTCTACAAAAGCTAAATAAAACAAGAATACATTGTAATGCATTTATTTTAATAGTATTTCATATTATACCAAATTGAAAAAACATGTAAATACATCAAAATTATACTCCAATTCTTCCAAATAAAAATTTTTCATATTATGGAGCACTTTTCTCTGCTTTATACCCTCCACAACTAGTTTCTAAATATTTTTTTTATTATACAATAAACATAATGAATAAACTTGTAAGTAATTTAATATTATGATGTACATATACATATAAACAAAAATACACTCATTTTTCTATTAAGTTAATATTTTATTCATTTTTATCTCTTATCCAAAACTTCATAATACATATATTATTTTAATTTTAAATGATAATGTTCGATAAGTTGCAAAATTATGGTTTGTTATTAATTAAAATTACCATATTTTAACCTTAATCATTTACTTATAATTTTATTCACAATTATTAATTATATTTTTTACCAATGAAATTAATGAAAATTGATAATACATGCATGTAGAAAATTTTAGAAAGATATGTACTATTTATTATCAATTATGGACCGAATGAATCTTTTCTCGAGACTTGGCATGCAACTATGTATTGTGAATATCCAACCATTATCGATATTATAGTACCAATGCATAAGCCTCTTAAGAAAGGTGGGACGGAGCTACTAATACTTTCTTGTGCAAAATGAGATGAATATGAAATATCATTGGCAGTCAATCTATGTGTCTCATGATGAGATGATGCCAATGTATCCTTTATATGTGTAGGAGAACATGGAAAGAAATTTGTAGTGTTGTCGCTACATAAATGTTGATTTTCTCCTCCACTAACTTTAGTTGACTTCCACTACCCCTCTTCACGTATTAAGATCATTGGCCACTTCAACTTGAATAGTTACCTTTCAAGTTATATAAACATCAACAAATATAAAAACAATAAAAACATATAATAAAAATGTCAATAAAAAAATATAATGATAAATAAATTGTCATTCACAAAGAAAAAAAATCATTTAACAACCAATAAATAACAATTATAAAATATATAAGAGAACATATTATTAAAGTCAATAAATGTCTTAGTCATCATCAGAAATTCCTAATAAATCATATTCATATATATATTCATCATCATTTGGTTGTGTAATTAATTTCTCCTCGTTATCTTTTTCAACATGGTCATCATCAATGTTCAAATAGTTTTCCTCTTCACCAAGCAATGTTTGAAGCCTATCATCTATCCTAGGAATGAGTGGATGAAGTTCAATATTATTCTTTTGAGATATAGGTACACATGATGGTATGATAATAATATCCTTTTTAATATCTTCTACAGCTGATTTAAGTTTTATTTTATATATTGCCCACTAGTAACAAGGATTTCTTCTCGTAGATGGATTAGTGGTGTAACATACTTGTTCAGCTTGTACCACAATAATAAATGGGACCTCCTCTCTCATAGCACTAAGAAGTTGAAAATCATACTTATGATAATATGTCTTATGGTGCACATCCACAAAGTTGTATTGATGATGAATTCTAGTACTCAAATTTTGAATATGATCAAACCATTCACACTTAAATAAAAATATCTTCTTAGTTGGTGAAGCAGAATATTCCACATATAGAATTTCAACCAGTAGACTATGAAAATCATTATTAGATGCATACACCACTATTCATTGTAGCTCTATTTTAGCCATATTTCAAAATATGAAATTTGTATCCATTTACATAATATATGGGATATGTCTATAAACTTCACAATGACCCTTTTGCAATATCCTTTACCTATCTATTACATATATTTGATGATGAAAAATGTACTTGCAAAAAATAAAATAAAATCATACTTATATAATATTACATGTTGATTTTAAAAAAGTAAGAATGTTAAAGCTATATACAAACAAAATTTTCAAACCAAATTATGAAATCTTTGTCATACTTTGTATCAATGGAAGCATCATCAATATGTAATTCTTTTCGTGTTTAATCCTTAGCATGAATTCTTCAAAAATAATATTGAAGGTGTTTTGAATAATAAAAAAAAGTATATCATATACTATGATAAAGAAATGAGAATTTAATTTAATTATGAATCTTACTCAATATAAGGTGTAACTTTCTTACAATTCAAAAAGATGTATGTGTGATGAGCATTATACTCTTGGTCACCTAAAAAAATATCTTGAATTTTCTCTAAAATACGAACAACCCACATGTGTGAAAATGGAAAGTATATTATGTTATTTTGATCCATTTTTCATACCATATCATTATTTGGTGATATTTTATTATGCGAACTATACAATAATGACTGAAAATAGTGCACATAAAATGTTGAAGCCTTTTCAACCAAGTGGGCATTGCATATCAATTATTCCACTTTAGCTTTATTTCGATCATTAATTTTCAATTTTCTAAGATATCTAAAAATATATTCTTTAGAATATATTATATTCGTCGAATATATTTAAATTTTTAGATTAACAAAAAAAAATTATATAATCTCTCAAATGGATACATCTATATGTATTGTACAGGGCTTGCTTTTATAGATTCATAAGGCAAGTGGACTAGATGATGTTCCATTTAGTCATAAGCTAGGAGAAATTATATGCTCAAGTCTACATATAATTATAAGATGTCATTTCGTAATTGCTCTATTTCTTCATTTGTTATGACATCACAAGTGATATTCTTAAAAAATACTTATTTCAGTCAAATACTTCCCTAATATTATCTAAAAGTAATTCACGGAATGCTATGAGTATTAGCATCTACATGAACACATGGTAGTTATGACTTTTCATCCAATATGATTTATGCTTCTTCATATCAACACATTTTCCCATGTTTGATACATATCCGTCAGGGAATATGAGATCCATCTGGTATTTGGACAAAGTTTCATTTGCATCCTTATTAAGATTATAACAAGTCTTATGAACTTTATTTATTTATTTGTCCCATAGTAACTCTAGATATGAACAAAACTTTTTCGAATTCTTTCTTGATTTGGCATTGCTATTTGTCTTTTCTTCCAAATTCATGAGTATTAAAAATATTATCAAAAAATATCTTCTCAATATGCATCATATATAAGTTGTGGCCAATTAGGTTAGTTTTTCATAAAGGCAAATCCCAAAATTTATTTTGTTTCTTTCAACCGTAATGATAATTCTTCGAAATTTGCATATTAATGTAATATGTATCGATATCTATAATATTTTTGAACCCATATCTTTCAATTACATCTAATATTTCAATATTTGAACTCACAAGTTGTACACCTTTTACAACTATATGGTTTTTCTTAAATGTATCAATATTCATATGAGTTCTATATGTAATAATTTTTGGTGGTTATCAAACTAAGAAGTCTTTCCTTCTTTGCTCAAAGAAAATACATATGAGTCTTCCATGCAATAAGAAGTGAGGACAAGTTAATTTCTATGTAGTATATCATTCTGATAATATTAAATATGCAGGAAAATCACTTTTAGTCCACATACGTGTTGTTTGTATTTGGAAGTTATGCTTTTTAGATATTTCACATATTTCCATACAATTCTCTCATAAATTTTTGAGCTCCACAATCAGGGGTTGTAGAATAACATCTAACTTTTCTTTTGGGTTTCTCAGACCATGGACAATAATTAGAGGTGTCAAACGGGCCGGCCCAGCACGGCACGGCCCGTTTTTCACGTGCCCAGCCGTGCTGCCGTGCAGTGCCGGGCACGGCAAGGCCGTGCCGTGCCGTGCCGGCCCGCTCGGGCACGGGCGCACGGCAAGGCAGGGCAGGCGGGGCGGGGCGGGTCGAGTCTGTTTGGACCCGACCCGCGGTCTTTTTACCGGGGGCGGGGCCCGGTTGGGTCACGAGTCACGACTCAGGCACGCGGGCCGGCGTGCCGTGCCAAGGCATGAGCCGTGCCGGGCACGGCCCGGCACGTGGTTTGTTCGGCCGGGCCCGGGCACGTTTTTTTATCGTGCCGGGCCGGGCCGGCCCGGCCCGTTTGACACCTCTAACAATAATACACAAAAACATATACTAATCTTTTATGCACATCCATGGTGATAAATTATAAAGTATAACAACAACTAGCCATGAAGAGTATTATTGCCATTATCCAAATGATTGAAATTCATCTATGCAAATCCCTGATGTAACATTTTGACTTTCATCTGCAAATGATGGATGATAATCATCAAAATATTTTCAATAAAGAAAATCCAGGTAATGTCACATTACACCATCTTTAATAATATATCTTTTATGCCAACTCATGTCATTATTAGTGGCTTCATATGCAAATAATATTTGTAATTGAAAAGTCAACAAAAAAAATACATCTTTTTATGAGTGATATTTTTTGTCTATTATAATATGCAGTTTTCTTTTGTACAAAGGATAGAAACAACAATTATGGCGAGTAAAAAGTAAGTCCCAAAACACACTCACATGTATGATAGGTAGAAAGTGACAACTCATATACTAAAATATGAAATTGAGGTATATTTAATCATTAAGAGCATGACACTTATGAAACCAAGAGTATAATAACTTTTATAGTCCACTCCACTATCCATATCTCAAAAGAACTAGACCTTAATTAATATTGGGTAGTAAATAAAATATTTTACTATAGATTTTATCTTTAGAGGGGGAGTCATCTGTCATAGTGGGAGATGATTGTTAAGTCATATGACATGTAGGGATTGAGGTGATTCATATAGTGGTGATATTATTATAAGTTACATTCGCTCATATGGTGGCTATTAGTAAAACATAAATTAAATCATGTATTAATTATGTAAATATTGCACTAATAAAGTCAAAATTACAAATACTTTTATCAGCATAGTAATTCTCATCGAGAAATATACTAGAGGTCAAAGGATGAGAATACTTATTTGTTAAGCATATTTTCTAGTCTTTAATTAAGCACCCAATAAATTCCATAGTAATTCAATACACAAAGTCTTTATTATATCTATCTAATATTGGCATGTAGAATCAAAACACAATTGATTGAGAAATGGGGGGTGTATAAGATAAAAACCCAAGTCACACTATACATTATTGTAAGCAGGGGAACAAACATTGTAAATAATTTTCTCAATGTGTTTTATTAGATACCATGCATTCTCAAAGCACCCTAGGCATGCATGGTGACTTATTTCATGTATACATTTATAAAAAGTATTTATTCCATCATTATATAATGTTCACATGAGTAATATGATAGATAATTTGATTAGTAATATAATATACCCTCCTATTTTTTAAAAAGTATGCATATAGTATATATATCCAAAGTAGTAGATGTGGTGCATGTGAAATTGCTTATTTAGTGCAATCTATATTTGCTTTACAAGCACATTATTTATTGTTTACAATGAAACATGTGTACATATATTTATGTACACAAAAAACTTGCTAATTTATTTGTCATGCTTATAAAAAATTAGAAATTATCAAAAATAATATTGTGCAACTAAATGAAAAAAAAAATCAGACAAGATGAAACACGTCATTTAATAATGACTTTTCAAAATTTTGATTATGATATAATGTTGATTATGAGATTATTACTGAGAATTAATATATCAAAGTAAAGTTTTTAAATTAAAATTATTTATTGGATCTAAATCTCCACATGAAGAAATATCTTTATATTGGTGTGAGATCTTAGATTTAATGTTATATCAAGATCTTTAATATCTTTAATTTATAATTATTTATATTCATGTTGATTTAAATCTTGTCGAAACTCTTGAAAAATTAAAAAAATAAAATTATATTTCAACCTATATATCAATTATTTTTTAATGGAGTGTTGGTTCATCACTGAATGTATATTAAGAAAATCTCAAAGTTTTTTAATATAATTAAAATATACCCATTAAGCCATCTCATGGTTTTTCGATCTTTTGATATAAAAAATGACACATTTCATCAAATAGAAAATTGTCAGAAATTACTTGGTCCCAAAGTATTACATGTTAAGACTATTGATGCATTTAAGTATATTGCTAAGTATATTTTCCAAATATTATTATTTTTTTGGTTAATTTATTAGTCAGGTATAATTCTGCTCCAGCTAGAAGATATTGAAATGAAATCAAATATGTATTATGATATCTTTTAGATCTACATAAAATGATTATCAAAGAGTAAGTATATTTTTTAATCATAGTGAAACTAATATCTCATGGAAATCTGTTGAGAAGATAATTATGACCACATCATAAATTATTAAAAGATTATTGTAATTCATAAGATAAATCATGAATATACATAATTAAGATATATGATCCACTATATTCAAGAATCACAAGGACTTTTCTTTGTCAAAGACTACCAAACAATCTTATTTAAAAGATAATACAATGTGCTTTGCACTAATCAACATATTAAGGAAAATAAAACTATAATAATTTACCAAAATTCGCGTACACACTTGAGATCTAAAAAAAATGATAAAATTAATATCTAACAAATATGTTACAGTGATAATTTAGCAAGTATATGCTCAAACTCATTATCAATGTTAACATTCAAAAAGTCAATATATGAGATTATAATATGTCAGCCTGAGAATATTGACATAGAGGGAATTTGAATGAATGTTAATGCATTATATATGAGTTTTATCCTATTGAATTTTTGTTGATAGGATTTTTAATAAGACAGTCATAATAAATTAAGAATATTATATTATTTCCTTTTAAATTAATGATTATTCAAGGAGAAGTATTATGGAACACACAAATAAATAACTATAAAACATGTGACTTAATAGATAACTAAATTGCCTATATAAAATCATTTTGTGTGTATAAAATGATCATGAAATAAAATACATATTCTCATCATTTGTAATTATAACTATAATTATGCAAACAATTTACCACAAAACTAATATTATTCTAGTTACTATGAATTATTATTTTATATAATATAATATCAAAATTGCACGATTGTGATTAACTATAAATTATTGAGTTTTTTCCCAAATTTAATAATAAATCTGTGTAAAAAATTTCATTAAATATTTATTAAATTCAGGACACTTAAAATTACTATGCTGACACTGCCGCTGTTGTTTTTCTAACACAGCTCCCAACTGGTTTGGTTCCCGACAATCGTCAACGGACTGTCTCTTCACTTAGGCTTGTCCCAACGTTTGTCGCACAGAATGGATGTGGATGTGGATGTGGACGATATCTTCAGAGACGAAGATGAAGCTGACGATGAATTCTTCCAAGTTATTTTTATGCTGTTTCTCGTTATCTTCTTCCTTCTTACGCGGTGTCGCAGTTACTCAGATTTTTTAACAATGTCGTTTACCCCATGTCGATGTTCGTTCTGCAGCAAAGAGAACCAAGCAAAGAATATGTTGTCCACCTTATCGATGCTTCTCCGAAAATGTTTAGCACTATCTATTCCATTGTGAGATTGCACACTCTGTTTGCATGTTTTTCTTGGTTTTATTTTTGGATGAAATTGTTTATTGTCCTAGAAGAGTGCACATAGCATTCGCATTTTTTAATGGATTAATCGTATCATCCAACGCACGTTTTGTTAGGTGGCCAAAGATTAATAAAAATATTTTGAAAAGATAACATGCATATGATATATTATTTTCATTCCATTTAGATTTCTCATTAAACATAGTACTATATTGGTTAACATCACCCAATAAAAATCTAATGCACGTTTAGTATGAATGATATTCCTCAAATTTGAATATTGTTTGGCCGGGGCATCTCATGTATGCCCATGCTCCAATATCTTGCGAGGAAGATGATGTTATAATGGTTAACATCGTCCAAGGCATTTAGTCTCATATTAATAAAAAAAGAAAAAAAATCATCATATTAATCATCATTTATTAAAATACTATTTTTGTTCTTTCTATTTTCAATTTTAAAATATGCTATTAAAGAATATATATATATATATGATAAAAATTAATTCAATATAAATCAATTAATTTGAGTTAACAAAAAAATCAAGCAATTTGATTATTAATCAAATTAATTAATTTTATTATACATATATATTCTCAAAATAAATAAATAAAATTTTTAAAATATTTTTTATAGCTATAGATAAGACTATGGAAGAGATCTTAGCCTAAATAAAATATCGTGCTCCCAAAATAAATTATATTACACTATAATTTATGTTAATTATAATTCATATTACTACATAATCCTAATTATAATTTCTCATTTATTCAATATTATGTCATTAGTTATTAAACACTTATTAAACTCGCATATGAAGATTACCAAAATTCATTGATTGAATTAGATTTTTGACAATCTAATTCAATCAATCTTTAATTATTTTTTAGAGATCTCTTACTTATTATTTGATATATCAGATCATAATTTAGTTTCAAAATTTGACAACATCAAAATTTATAAGGTTTATTAAAGATATATATTTAATTCATTTAATAAGAAATGAATTCATTAACAATTACTATTTATCATATATTTGAAAATTATTAATTCATAGAGTTTATAAATTTATTTCTAGATATCACTTTACATGAATCAAAATAATTATTATTAAGTGTATTTGAATATTAATTACTTAATAAATAAGAGTAACAATGTTTATCATAAAAATTGTATATTATTTAATATGTCAATACAAAATAATTATATCATGATGGTCTGTTTAATATACACTAGTGTATTAATAATAGAAGTTAGAAATTCACAATTATTTATAGTTAAGATAGACCTAATAATATTTTGTGTTATAATTTTATGATAGATTATTCAATTTTATTTAGATTGTGAATAGAAAATTTATATTTCAAAAGAATTGACGATTTAATCTTTTGTTTGTAAGTCGAACTTTAAGCACCAAATCATTTACTATGCAAAATAAAATGTATATATATATATATTCATGAATTTAACTCATTGGAAATTTGTTTAATAATACAAGGATATAATTCAATTAAAAAAAGTAATAACTAAAAAATAACTTTTAGTATAAAATAGTTCAAATAATTGTACTTAAAATTAAAGTAATGATGTCATACATCCGACTCTTTCTTTTTTATAGTTCTATCAAAAGTTTTAGTAGAGATGTTAAATAGGTCATGCCATGCCATCATGATTTATTTTTTTTGACATGTCTGAGTCACCATTCTATGCTTGTATGGTTTTAAAAGGGGCAGATTGACATGGTCTATTGTCATGCTTTTTAATGGGTTATGCTAATTTGAGTTTATAGTTATCAAATGGGCCATGCATACCGGCACTACAAATTTTAGTGTGGCACGGCCATGCATACCGGCACTACAAATTTTAGTGTGGCACGGCCGTGCATACCGGCACTACAAATTTTAGTGTGGCATGGCCGTGCATACCGGCACTACAAATTTTAGTGTGGTACGGCCGTGCATACCGGCACTACAAATTTTAGTGTGGCACGGCCGTGCATACCGGCACTACAAATTTTAGTGTGGCACGGCCGTGCATACCGGCAATACAAATTTTAGTGTGGCATAGCCGTGCATACCGGCATTACAAATTTTAGTGTGGCACGGCCGTGCCACTATACTTTGCCAGACACAACACAATAACCATAATAGCGGCCCGATATGGCATGGTTGGCCCGCAAAATATTGGGCCATGTTAGGCCTAGTGTGGGTCGTGCTGGTTATGGCTAATTCATTCAAACACCATCTGCACAATGATGTAGCCATAGGGCCAATGGTGATCGGCCATGTAAGTGAAACCTGACTTACGTGGTTGGTTTTTTTTTAAGAAACCACCCCATTGTGTAGTCATTCGACATGGCATGAGGCATATGGGTTGTGCCTAGTCCAGCACGAGCCACTGCTCCAACCAACACGACACAAACCATGCTTTAGGTCGTCATGGTCTAGGACTCGACATTATGTTGGATTGTGTTGTGCTGGACTTGACATAGCTGAATTGTGTTGTTTTGTTAATCGTGCTTGTGCTATCTAGCCTAGTTTACACCTTTAGCCAGGTCAGACTTAGCCATGCAAACTCGATTTATCTTGGCTAGTTTCGGGGAGGCTAGGCTAGCCTAGTTAGCATCAGAACTAGGCTAGCCTATTTGATCAATCGGGCTGACATTGGCTTGCAAGGGCCATTGTGCCATGCCGTGCCTCTTGTGTCAGGATCTTTGGCTTGGCATTGTTCAAGCGGTGTGGTGGGCTGGTCCATGGTATGTCCATGCAAGACTTTGAATTGGGCCGTGTCATGCCTGATTCATGCCATGCCTCGTGCCTCGTGTCGTGCCTCGTGCCTCGTGCAATGCTTGGTCGCCCAATCTAGTTGATACCTATAAGTTTTAGTTGAAAGACTATTTGTAAAAGGATCCGCCAAGTTATTTATCGATGTTATTTTACAATTATTTATTTTGCATATTTCTTTTTTTTATAATATTTATATTAGATGAAATTCATGTTCAATGTATTTTACTTTTTTGTTGTGTTTCAAGTTTATTTGAGTTAATAATTATTTTATTATTATCGCAAAAAAGTGTAATAAGTAGTAGTACATTGGAAATGATTCATAGATTTCTTAGGAAGTTCTTGAGCCATACAATATCCTTGGCTACATTTAAAGCTGTCATATATTTAATTTTATGATGAAATTAATAATATTAGATTGCTTGATACTTCTCTAATTTATGGTTTCACTTTTCAAGGTAAATACACAAGTACACAACCCAAGACAAGATTGAAATTTTGAGTGTGTATCTTAATAGGTATAAGATTGTTTATTTGGTACTTAAACACAATATCTATTTTTTTCAGATATTTGCTTGTATTTAATTACTATTCAATGTTCTCTTGATTTCAAATTTCAATTGATATATGCTTATCAATCATATAGCAAAATAAATATTAGGTTAGGTGCAAAATTTTATATATATCAAATTTTATACTGTTGATATATAAGGAATTGCCTTTATTTTTTTATTTGGTTAGGTGTTTTAGGACACTATTTTTTTGACAGAGTGATTATATGTCTAAAAGGAAAAAAATATTTATTGGATCTTGCATAAACAAATGAGTAAATATTTGATTGATATAAATAATTTGAGATAATTTAAATATTATTTGCTTGTGATTTTATAAAAGCTTAATTTTAAGAATGTGAGCATATTATCCCTAGTCTATCATATCGAATTAATTGGATAACTTGATCTTAACTAAAGACAACAAATCCATATCATTACCATTGAGTAATATATCATTAATGTATAATATGAAGAATATCACAATGCTATCACTTTTTTTTATATACACATAATATTCATCTTAACATTGATTAAAGCTATAAGATTCAATAGCTTGATCAAAATGAGTATTTCAAGATCTAAATATTTGTTTTAGTCCATGAATGTACTTCTTTGATTTACATAATATGTATTCTTAGTTATTATTTATAAAATCATCAAGCTGTATCATATAGATATATATTTTCAAGATGTCCATTTAAAAATATAGTCTTTATATTCATTTATCACAGTCATAATGAGTTGCAATGGACAAGAGAATTTATATTGACTTTAGCATGATTATCAGCAAAAAGATTTATTCATAATGTATTTTTTTTCTGAGTAAAATCTCTTATATTAAGCCTAATCTTATAAGTCTTAATGGTATTATCTATTTCTTTATTTTTCTTATATATCTATTTGCATTTGATGGATTTAATTTCTTCACGTGGTTCCATAAGATTCCATACATAATTAATGTGTACTAATAAATTTTTTATTTTATAATCTTTTCCCAATATTTTGAATCTTCATATTTAAGTATTTTGTCATAACTTTGGGATCAATATAAATCATATCAAGGATTTGTTATAATACTTTCCCAAGAATAAATATAAAGTAGGTAAATGAATAACTTTTCTATTACGTCAAGATATTTTTTTCGATTGTATACTTTTAATGATATGCTACATAGATATTGATCTTAAAAATCATTATGATCATTTCTATCCAATTGTACAACTGACATATTAATAATAGGTTTATGAGGTTTAATATCAACACTGTTGTTAACAGATCTTTCATTACAATAAGGCTGTGAGGTATCTGAAATATTACTTTGTGATATTTCATTTTGTATTATTAGTATTGAAGGAGATTAGATTCATTTATCTTCTCTTAATATTTATATAATAATTTTATTTTAGGGCTTGTGATTTATCTTGTAGTCTTGTGAGAATTGGACATTGGTGCTAATAATGTTCTTTTGATTTTTTGGATTATAAAATAAATCGTATTTATTTTATCAAGGATATTCTATAAAGAAATAAATTTTTTTTCTTAGTTTTAATTTATTTATTTTTTCTTTCAGCACATGTGTTGAGAAATTCATGGATGAACGTGCTTCATACTATGCATTTGTCAAGTTTACAATTTAGTGAGATTAGCATTTACAAATTTATATGGAATTAAGTTCAAAATATTAGTTATTATTTCCAATGAATATTCTGAGAAGGAATCATACATATTCAAATAATTCATCAAAGATCTTGTCATTTTTATAAGAATTTTATTTATTTTTTCTGTCATATCATTATGTTGTGGAATGCATATGCAAATAATTATGATGTAATTCTTTGATCTAATAAGTAGTCTCTAAATCATTCCAAAAGATACTTATCACTATGATTAGATCATAGTGTTTTAATATATTTATTCTGATATTTTTCTTTTTTTGTTATGTACTCTTTGAATTTTTCAAAGATTATCACATAAATATATCTATATCTTGAGTAATCATTAATAAAAATGATAAAATATTCAAAATTATTTTTTGTTTGGATGACCATTAGTCTATATATATTAGAATGAATGAACTTTAGTGGCTGTTTGGCTCTATAGACCTTAGCCATAAAAGATTATTTAATCATTTTTTTTTCTAATCACGATTTGAATGCTTGAAGTATTTTCATATTCAAAGAACTCAAAGGTCCGTCTTTAACAAGTCTTAAAATCTATTTTAAATTTATATGACCTAAGTGTAAGTACAAAGATAAATTTAATTCATATCATAAGGATATTTTGTTTTATATGGTAAGATCTTGATAATATTTGACTTTCATCATTGTAGTTGAGTAGTGACAATATTAATAATATAAAAGTTATTTTTTAATTTACTAGAATAAATAAATTTTATTACAGTAAATTATTACAAAATTATTGAATAAAAAGGATAATTTATCATTAATCAAACTGGAAACAAAAATTAATTTACTAGACAATATATATATATAAAAGAATCTCTTGAAATTATAATAGTATATTTCTCAAACTCAAGTAAACAATCTTCTACTATAATAGCCGCTGCTTTTATAGTATTTTTCATGTAAAGATTAATTTTATTATCACTTAGTTATTTGGTTTTTTAGAATCAATTGCAATGAATTGCAAACATAATTAGTGTCGCATGTATCTGTATACCAAGTATTCATAGATATTATTGTTAAATATATTTTAATTATTAGTAATTAAGATTTAACTTGATTGTTCATATTGCTGAAATAAATTGGATATAACTTCTTCTAGTATTTTGATTGTTTGCAATAAAAATATTTATTTTTTAGCTTTTTTACTTTCACTTACAATTAGGAGTTATTCGTAGAACATGTGTATTTTTTTGATTTTTTTTGCTTTACGATTTAGAAGAAGTTATTTCAGTCATAAATATTTCATTATAGTTTTTTGAAAATATTTTTAGTAGATATCAATTCCATAAGTAATTATGTCAAAGTTCATTTATGTCTATTCATGTTATACTTAGAATCGTCTATTAAAATTTGACAGTGACTGATGAATAATATATATCTGAGAATTTATATCAATTTTAGAATTAAGGATCTCTAGTTCATTTAGAAGATTAATTATCTTCATTCTTCAGAACATGATTCTTTGCTAGGATATTTTTAGTCATCATAGTATTCATCAGATCAATTATGACTTTCTATCTAGCAAAAACAAAATGACTCTGATTCACAAATATTTAGTTGATATTAGATATCATATCATATTTAGTAGTCATGCAATGATGCTGAAGCTGAAATATATTTAACACATAAGTTAAAATATAATACCTCAATTTTTCATCAGCTTTTACCCATTTTTCAAAATGCTTGGCTTCTTCATTAATTGTTTTTTCATGAGGTTTATTTGAGTATATATATCTGTGAGTATAAATTTATAATTTTTAGCAGTAATAACACTTTCAATGTTTCTTTTTTAATTTATATAATTGGTTCTATTTAGTTTATTTTTTTGAGAATTGTGACAAGTGAGTTGAATTATATTTTTTTTAAATACCTGAAAAATTTATAACGAGTTTATTAAGTTGAATTCTATTACAAGAATTGGTTCTCTTCACTAATTCTCTAATAATCAGTATTGTTATCTAAGCAGTGAATAATATGTCTTGATGGAAGGATGTTTATAATTCATTATATATTCAAGCAAGTTAATTCATATAAATTTTGTTATCTAAGCAGTGAGTCATACCATATAAGATTAAACTAGTGACTTATTTTTGATCTTACAAATCATAGCAGTAACTCAAATAGATATGATATCTTTATTCATAGTTAAGTATAAATTATCACATAATTTTAAACTGATTGATCTTTAAATGAATCATTCAGATGAACAAATAATTTATTTAAATAATTTATAGAATTATTTTATGTTAGTTTGTGCTAAGTATACTTGCAAGCCAGTTAGTCTCATATTAGAATGACATCAAGATCAATACGCAACATATATATATATATATATATATATATATATATATATATATTCATATGTCACAACAAGTGATAACTAAGTATCACTTGTATCTAAAAAAAAAGTATCACTTGTATCTAAATATTGAACAACTCATTTATATTGGATTTAAGGTATTATAACCTTAGGCTTTCCTTGAGGAAGCATAGGACTTGAGATAATGTTCTAAATTAGGTCGAATTTGGCCTTTTTAAAGTTTAAACCGTAATGGATTGGGCAATATCCCCAAATAAAATAAAAATAATCTACCATGGTTTTGAAATTTGGTTGTCAATCTCTATCATTTTCAGTTTTTTTCACCATGAGTTCTATCACGTGCACTATCGTAGGTTGTTACAACCACAAAAATTATTATTGTTGGTCATCTCAACCCTATAAACATTATCGCTAGCAACAAATACCACCACATGGAGTATCGTTTGCCACGAGAACCAACACCGGTATTGTTGTTGGTTGCTCTGACCTCCATAGTCATCTTCGTCGATAATGAATATTATCACTGGTATTATCATTGGCTGTGATAACCTTCTTAGCCATTATTGCCTGTAATGAATACTACCACCAGCATTGTTGTTGGCCATGAAAATCTTTACAGTCATCATCGCCGATAATGAATACTACCATCAACATTGTCGTTGATCATGACTACCTCCACAATCACTATTGTCGATACCACCAAGGGCACCGTCTTTGGCAGTGAATACCATGTGAAAAATCACACTTTAACAAGTGCAAAATATTGCTCATAAATAAATTTATATTCTATATAAAAATATATAACAGGGCTGTTCACCCAGTTAACATAGATTATTTTGCCTCTGTTTAAGTTACAGCAAAAATTTATTGAATTTTAAATGATTAAAACCCAATTTATCCTCACACGATATCATTAACTTTCTCTTTGATTCCATTGTTAAGTGGTTGAGCATTAATAAAAATCATTCTAAGACATAACGTGTATAAGATAGCTTGTCTTCATTCCATTTAGAAATATCATTAAATTTTTAGTATGAATGACACACCTCAATTGGGAATGTCATTTGGTAAGGGCGTTTCTCCTATCCCTATGCTCCAATATCTTGCAAAGAAGATGACACTACAGTGGACTGTGTCATCCTAGTTATTTAGTCTTAAATCAATAAAAAAGGGAAACTTGTCATATTAATTATCATTTATTAATATAGCAATTTTGTTTTCTTTTATTTTTAATTTTTAAATTTTTATTAAAGATTATATATATATATAAAATCAAAATTATTTAAATACAAATCAATTAAAGAAATATTTTTGTTTTCATTTATTTGATTTAACAATAAAATTAAACAATTTGATTCTTATTCAAATTAATTATTTTAATTATATACAGAGATATAATCTAAATAAATAAACAAAATCTTTAAAATATTTATATGGCTTTGGATAAGGTTATGAAAGAGATTCCAACCTAAATAAGATATTGGGCTCCCAATAAAATTTATATTGTACCATAATTAATATTAATTATAATTTATGTAAATTATAATAGTACTCAATTAATTATTTAAAATAATTTATTTTTTATTATTTAATACTTATTAAATTTCTTATGTTAAGATTATAGATATCAATTGATTGAATTAAATTATTTACAATCTAATTTAATTAATTTTTATTTATTTTCTCGAGATTTTTTATTTATCTTATTTGAAATACTGAATTATAATTCACCTTTAGGATTTTATAATATAAAAACTTATAATTTTTTTTAAGGGGCCATCATTAATTTTTTTAACAAGATATGAATTTTATTAGCAATCAATATTTACTATATATTTGATTAAGTTATCTAATTTTTAGAGATCAAATTTATTTTTAGATTTTACTTTATATGAATCAAAATAACTATTAAAACTTGAATATTAATTATTTCAAAAAAAAGAAAAAGAAAAATTATAATAACAATGATGTATATTATTTTACATGTCAATACAAAATAATTATATCAGAATAGTCTTGTTATATACATACAAGTATACTCGTACTAAAAGTTAGAATTTTATTATTCTTTATAGTTATGATAAACATACTAAAATCTTGTAATATAATTTTATTGATAAATTGTCCAGTTCTATTTATATTATAAATAACAAACTTATATTTCACAAAATTGATAAGTTGATATTTTATGCGGAAGTCAAATTTGATGCACTATTTTATTTATTATGCAAAATAAAGAACGCATACATTTTCAAAAATTTAGCTTATTACAAATTTATTTAAAAATACAAGAAAATGACTATTACATGAAAAGGAGAAAATGAGCAACAATTCATTCCCTTGATACTCATCTAGAATGGGTTTTACATGAAAAGGAAATAAGTGAAATGAGAAAATTAGCTGTATAATATAGTGTAACTACCCACTTTATATGTCAGTCACTTGTATTGAATAAGTTTAGTCTAACATCCTCATAGTCATGGAAATTATATTATGCTCATCTAGAATGGGTTTTGGAAACATGCTTGTTTGTTTTACAGCACTGAATTTCTAAAACTAAAAAATTATGGGCTCTCTTATGTTTAACTAAAGACATGAAAAATCAACATACAACACTTTTATGTCAACGAGAAAGTGTTCCTTGTTCTCTGACTTAGGAGGGGGCTGCTTACTGCAGCCTTGTCATTGAATTGATAATGTCAATTGATTTTTGTTAATCTTATTAGTTTATATTCCTGAAATCTGATTCCAATCATTTATCCATTCATAAATATGAATTGTTGCCAATAATTATCGTTATCAAGTCTATTTTCACTGTTTGATATTTCTACCCAACTCTTGTTCCAGTTAAATTCTATGTTTCTCTCTTTCTATCATTTCTATTCTCACTATTCTACTTTTGCGAACTAAAATATGTTTGCCTCCATGGGGTTTTCAAGATGGCAGAAACTGTTTAAGAACAAGCACGTTTTGAGAATATGAGTTCAAATTCTAAGTTGATAGATTTATTTCACCTAGATTTATGTAAAAATGACTTTTGTTCCATGTTTATGATATGTATAATTGTTTTTGATAATATGGTCACCATTTTTAAGTGCTGATCCATAGCTATGCTTCGCAAATGCAAAACATGTTTGTCTTCAAGGAAGGAACCCATTTCTAGAAAGTTTTATCTTAAGTATTGTCATAATTTATTGTGTTGTAGAATCAAGTACAGACTCATGATAAGTATTATCATAAGTTTTTTTTTGTTATGAGATTACATTGCGTTTCTTCAAAATGTTTTGGAGAACCAAATCAGGAGCTTGCAACTCATTATTAACTACTTCCACAGGAATTTATAACATTGTTAGATTAGCACCTTAGAGGAGAATGATCATGAAACACCCCTACGTGCATGGCGTCTTGTGACCCTCTAATGGCCAAATTAACTTCTTGTTTAAAAGATAATAAAGCAATAGTGGATCACAATTTCTCAAGGCAACATTGGCTCTTTGGTTCCAATTCAATATAACGTGGATGACTCTCAACTTGTAGTGTGGGAGGCCCACAACATGATTGATAACTTTTTTAGAATTGAACCCACTTCAAATGAGGTAGAACCCTCTCGGCTCAAAAAAAAATGAAGCATCTATTCTCTTTGAAGTTGAAAGGAAGACAAGCCCCACATTGTTAGCCGAAATGGTCAATCTGAACTATTTTGGGACTTGTTCATTGCAACTTATTTTTTTCAGTAGCTGGATTATTTATAATGAAAATGGGCTAGGTGTTATGTATAGGTGTCATATTCATTCTAAGATAATATTTGAACCTCCAAAAATTATTTATCTAAAATTATGGTTGAATATAGTTATTGGGTTGAATGATTCTCAAATTATCATCTTTCATAATAAGGATAGCAATCACATATACAATCAACAAAAAAAATTTGTAACTTAAACTCATTTGATAAATTTAAAAATAATTTGTGATATAGTCATGCAAACTAAAATAGATGAATGTGGTTGAAAATTTTAAAAATCAAGTTTTTGAGGATTGTTTAAGGGTGTACAAGATGTTTTGCAATCTACAAATTTAATTTAAATGCATTGTCACTACTTGAAAATTAGGTAATTGCTCTACCTATATTTTATTCTCAAGGTTATTATGAAAAATATATTTTTCATACATAGTTGATATATTATTTATTTGTGAGTTACTACTAGTAATATAAGTATTTCCACTAAAATAATTTTGGTCACTAGAGAGAAGATATTCTAATAATCTATTTTAAATATTTGAATAAATTTACATACAAGTACAAGAAGTCTTGCTTTAGATAATTTACCTTCTCCATTGAGGCTTTCACAATGAATACCCACTTTTGACAAATAATAATTTTTTCGCATATTAATATACTCGTTCATAAGTCTTATTTAAGTGGAGAATATTAATCTCTTCCACTATGCTTGGAGTTATTTTAGTGAGATAATGTCTCAGTAAGAGATATGATTACTCTGGAGTTGTCAAGAGAAGCAATAAAGACGGTAAATATACATATTAAGTAGGATATTGAGTATAATTTATTTGTTATTTTTGATGAGTACTTAAAAGATCAAGATCAAAAGAGTTGGTTGCATGATCATCTTGTTTTTTTAGAAACTTTCATCTATTCTTATCAAGTTTCTCATGTTTCTTTTTTATAAAATAAATTTGGAAATTTGGATGTTCAAATTTTTATACTATCAACTCACTCAAAGTTGAGATTGATGAGCTACATGCTCATGTACTAGAGATTTCTTTTCTATGAAAATCTTTCTCTATAATTATTATATTATGTATTTATTAGTAAATATGATAACTCAAAAGGAAATCATCATAATGTGACCTAAGTTTCGAAGTAGCTAAGAAGTAATAATATCTTTTGTTTGTATACCTATGTGGGGCTCCAAATGAATAAGGAAAAATAAAAGATCCAAGTGAATAATATGTACACTTTTTTTTGAGTATTATAATAACAAAGAAAGATATGTTTTATTATTCTTAGTACCATCTTATCATGTTTTAGTAAGAGATTATGAATAAAATAAATAATTCTAAAAATTATCAGAGATGAGCTAAATATTTACTATCTAGGGTGCAATATATGAAAAAATTCACAATGAGAAAGAATCAAGGAACACATTTGATTGATTATATAATTTATAATAAAATAATCTATCTAAAAATATTTTGGAATATTTATAACATATATAATTCTTTTAGTTATTTTTAATTAAATATTTATTCTTTCTTTTTATTATTTTATTTTGTGAGAGTCAGAGTTTAAATAGACATTATCAATGTGTGCCTGGATGCGTGCCTCAGGGTGAGACATACCAAAAATGTCATAAGGCTTATGAAAAAAAATATTTTATAGTTTCGGGAGAAAAAAAACAAACTTGAATCATGATTGAAAGCTTTGGCACCAAATATCATGTGATATCTTTGTCATTTTTGTCCAAGCTTGTATTAGAATGAGATGATGCAGCTCATTCCACTAATGAGTTTGAAGTTGGAAAGCTTGTTCACCAAGGAATCTGGGCAGCTCATTCACCAACTATCCTATGCAACTCGTTTACAAATGAGCCTGGGTAGCTCGTTCATCAATGATCATGGGCAGCTGGTTCACCAATGATCCTGGGAAGCTCGTTCTGAAGGTGGGAGTATGCCTCAATGCCTATTTTAAATATTAATTAATTATATATTTTCATATTTTTATTTATGATATTTTTTTTTATATTTTTAAAAGTATTAATTAATTATATAATATGAGGCTTAAAAAGATTACATCTCAACGTCTCGAGGCTTATGCCTTGCCTCTGGTCTCATGAACATAAAAATATTTCAGCAAATATTTATGTTTTTTAAAATTGTAGTAGGAATATTATAGCATATGAAGATTAATATATAATCTCATGATTAATATGATAAGTATTGAAGTTGTTAGATATATATTATAATATATTATCATTTTTTATTTTTTTTTATTTTTTTATTTTTTTATTTTTTTTTATTTTTTTATTAAATTAATTTTTATTCTTTTATAAAATAATAAAAAAGTAAAAAATAACTAAAATTTAAAATACAAAAGAAATAATCAAGTGAAATATATATTGTCTAAGTTTTATTAAATTTTTTTATTATTATCTAGGAGCACCCAATATGTTGGATGTTCCAATATATATATATATATATATATATATATATATATATAATGAGTATTATATTTTTTATCTGAAAACTATTTTGAATAATATAATTTTTCTTTCTCATTATTCTCATCTCTCTCATCCTTCATGAATTTACCTAGATAAAATTTTAGTTTGGTATTGAACATGGTATCAAAGCATATTTTTGATAGATAAATAGTGAAAAATATTATTCTTTAGTTGAAATTTTTGGGTAAAGTGTTGATGTTTGATTATTGATGAAGAGATTATGATGATCTTGAACCAAATGATAGTCTAAGATAGTTTGCATGATGATGCTAATACACCTCTAGTCATTAGGTGTTTGTGTGATTGTAAGATTTGTTTTGGAAGTTTGATATAAAATTATAATCATTTATGTGTTTTATATTGTTTGATATTTTTTGAAAGTCTATTGTAATATGTGATCTTTATAAAAGTTAAAAGAAAATAGTTAGAATTAGTGTGAGACTGTTAGGAACAACCTCAATGAAAATTGAGCGTAAATATTTATTTTTCGTGAGCAACATTGATGAGGATTTAATTTGTAGTCAAACGTCATGCATGTCACTTGTTGAAAAAATTTGTTATCTTTGACCAAAAATGACAAGTGGATAATGATTAATACATAATTTTTAGTATATCTTTGACAATTATTGATCTTAACGTGTTCATCATATTTGTCTTTTGTGACATGTGCATGAATGTTAGAGAATTAGTTGTATTGATGTACTCTTTGAGGTTGTTCCACTTAAATTATGATCTTATTTAGAGGTGTAAAATGGGATGGGTCAGGCAAGCCCAACTCTTTTTTGGTAGCCCAATATGGTCACTGTGTTGTTTCCGACATGACTCGGTATGGTAACCATGCTCTGCCAGACACGACCCGGTTAGTAACTGTACCGTGCTAGGCACGACACGGCTTGAGAAGTGCCGATCCAGCATGACCCACCGGCACGGCTCATACCCGGGTTGTGCAGGGTCGGGCTTGTTTGTACCGGCCCTGCACTTGGGCCTTGCTTGGCTCGACACAAGGCACAATTTATACCGGCCCGACACGGCTGAACTGAGTTATTCCTGAGATTCTCATCTTGTTTGACACCTCTAATTTTATTTAATTGTCGACATGTATACTATTTGATTATGATGTGATGACTTATTATGAGACTTGAACATAATTATAGAATAAGATTGTTGGAGTGATACTTGTGTTAACATATCATATTGTATTGAGGAGGGTTGTTGATTGATATAATATTATTTAAATGCATATGGTGAGGGCACAATTTTAAAAGGAAAAAGTATTAGTTGAGACTTTTTTTGAATTTATGAGGTAAAGCGTAAGCCTTGAGGTGTGAGTTTTTTGAGCATTATAATATATAATCTATTAATATTTTATAATATATAAAATATAATAACATAACTTTTTGGACATACTTGTTCAGGAATGAGCTGTGCAAGCTCGTTTAGATTAGAAGTAAATTTAGTACTTGGATTAATAGGAGTATCTATTGGTGCACTACCCAAAAGATTATCATCTATAATAGTATCAAATATATATTTTCTTTATATAAAGATGATATGTCTTAAAGAATAAGTCACTTTTATATCACGAATATATTTGAGCTTCCTAATGTCTCATTTGAAATTATGTGTGTGAGATATTTTTAAAGTTGTCTAATTTTTAACTCATCATCTTTCTTTATTAGAATACTCTTTATGTAGACAATTAATAAAATTATTCTATTGTCATGATTTTTCAAAAAAAAAAAAACAAACAAAAGTCAATAACATATATGTATAATTGTTGTGACTTTGTGAGAATGCCAAATCTCATTGTGGATTGACATGATCTCAAAATCTTTTTGGGATATTATTTTTATCTAACATAGTTACACAAGTATATGATTCGGGTCATATAAGTAGTAAAGCATATGTAAGTCTAGATATCGATTCCGTTGGGTTTGAGTTGGTCATTCGAGCAATAAACAATGAATTGAGATTTTAGCAAAATACTTAAACTCTAAGGTTGACTTATTTCTTTGTGGATGAAGATATTTTTTTATTTTTTCATCAGTGTTGTGTTTAATTATTGATTGAATGATAGATTAATATAAACATATTTAAGTGTCTCCTTAGTAAGCATACAAGATGATTGTCATTCTTAAACTGTCACTATCAAAGATAATCATTTTGTAGTTATCCTTTTAGTATTTTTCACTATGGAAGCAACATATTATTTTTTTTGTGGGTTATTTGCATGCCTACTTCTTTTTTGGCAAATTGTCAATTGTTATTAGTGATTATTTTGAATATGCACTTTTATCATTCAACTTTTAATATCTTGAAGATGTGCGATAAAGTAATAATAAATGTATTTGTATTTTTTGATTTTGTAAGTATCATACTAGTGATAATTAATATGTATCTTTTTATAAAGCTTACATATGAAAATTATATAATAAAATTTGACTTGTAGGGCTGACACACAACTCTCATATTATAATAAAATTTTAGATTAAATATTCTACTTAATTTTCACATTACATGTAATCAATTATTCTAGATTATGTATAATAAATTAGTCATAATTATATTTGTGCTTTTGATTTCTTGAGCACAATACTTGTAAAGATTAAATTTATCTTAATTTTAAATTTTTACTCATAGATTTATCCCAGACATTAAGGTTAGAAGATTTATCATTTTTTTTTACCAAATTGTGTGAGTGTGTCTTGTGACATACCTGTCATTGTCAACACACATCAAATTATGATTTAGCAAAAATCTTAAATTTTAATTTTATAATATATTTATATTTAGCAACAGTTCACAACACAATATTAACACAAATATTAATCTTATAGAGGTATTGTATTTATCATACATACTTATATAACCTAGTCCTAGATATCAATCTTGTCTAATATTAGGGAAGATTTCACTTGAGATGTGTTGAGAGACATCTCATGTGAATCAAGGGTTTTGAATGTAACCTCGATTATAAATCTAAGTGTCAAAATTTAAATTCAATAAAGTATTGTTCGTGTTTGTCTTGAAGTTGCCTCTAATTATTGGTTGAAGTTGGTCCACGTAGGGTTTATAATACTCTTGGTTTGAAATTTAGTTCTCTTTTTTTTGATTTTTTATGTGTTGCTTAAATACTTAAGGACATTATGCTACGTTTTTAGTTGGAAGTCACAGTGTTGGCTTGATGACATAACTTTCATGTCTCGTTAGATCTTCTTTGGAGTACTGAAGTTGTAGTGACAATGAGTGTCACGACTCAAGTAATTCCTTTCTGGAACACAATGTTGCGCCACTGAGATAATTTTTCTTTGGTATAAATATCATGATGCTAGGAATGATTTTGATGGATATATTTATTCTCTATAACCCGAAGTCACAATGTTAAGTATTACTATGACTCTGGTAATATCTCTATGGAGCTTTAGTCGTTATATTGGAAAGATTACGACTAAACTTTAGAGTAATGCTCTCTAAAACTAAATATCTTGGTGGAAAATAATATCATGACTCAAAATATTTAGTGTTTTGCTTTATAACGATTAAATTATGATGCTGGAATTTGCCATGATTAATTGTATTAATTGGGTACTTGGTTGTTGTGACATAAAAATAATATCATAATTGTTAAATAATTTAAAGATAGTGTGATTACGACTATCTGTGAAAAACTTAATTATTCGGTAGAATTATGATGTACTGATGTACAAAGATTATAATGATTAGTTTTATAGAATTATGGCTGAGAAAAGATATTATAACTACTTGGTAATATAATGAGAGGTGAACTCAAGTTGTGATAGAAAATTTCATGACTATTGTTTCTCTCCTCTCTCATAGCTTCCGCTCAATTAAGTTTATTAATTTCTATTCAAATAGTTATAATTTTATTAATATTTATTAAAATTCATCAAAATATAAAATTAATTAAATTTATTGTATGAAAGCACAAATATGTGTAAACATATTAATAAATATACTACAAAATTTTTTTAAAAATTAATACATAGAGTGCTGAATAAAAACTCAAAAAAGATGATTATCTATGAAAATTTTTTAAAATAGGCTTTCGATAATTGCTTTTTGCCATAAAATTCCTTATGTGATCTGCAAATTATACTCGTCTGAACTATTCAAAATTCTGGTGACTACATATATACATCCTCAAGTTTATATTGAAGAAATATATTTTTCACGTCTACCTAGTATATTCTTTAACTGTGAAATACTACAAGAGAATGCACAATGAGGCTATTTTGACCACTTGAGAGTAAGTGTCATGGTAGTCTACACCAAATTTCTAAGTCTTTCTTTGCTATAAGTTTTGTTTTCATGTGATTCATCTTCTTATCTGAATTTGTCTATATAATGAATACCTATATATAACTAATAAGACTTTTTTGAAGGTCATTGTACTAGTTCTCATGTCCTATTCTAATGGAGGGCATGCATTTTTTTTATCATGGCTTGACATAATTCTAGAGGTGTCAAACGGATTGGGCCAGACTGGCCAGGCCTAATTTTAGGTGGTCCAATTGGGCCATTGTGCCGTGCCTGGCATGATACGGCACTGTACAGTAATTCTGTCATGCTTGGCCTTGTAAGGTTTCATCATATCAGGCTTGGCATGGCCCATTGGCTTTGTAGTGATGAAATCGTGTCGGGTCAAGCTCGGATGGGCTAGAACTGGCCCGTCTGGGCCGAGTTTTAATTTTTAAAATATTTTAATTTTTTAATTTAGAATCTTTAAAAAATTATATAATTTAAATTTTAAAAATTAACTTATAATTATTTAATTATATACTTTAAAAGGTTTTATTTTTAGTATAAATACACAGATAGATAGATACAAAGATAGATAGATAGATAAATAGATAGATAAATTGAGAGATAGATAGATAGATAAATTGAAAGAAAGAAAGATAGATAGATAAATTGAGAGATAGATAGATAGATAAAGAGATAGTAAGATATATAGATAGTCAGATAGATAAATAGAAAGATATATAGATAGATAGATAGACAGATAGACAAATAAATAGATAGACAGAAAAATAGATAGATATAAAAATATTTAGACAGATAGACAAATAGAAAGATAGATAGATAAATAAATAGAAAGATAGACAGATAAAAATAATTATTAACTTTAAATAAATAATTATTTTTAAAATTTTTATTTTATTAAATTTAATAAAATATTAATTTTTTTATTTTAATAAATAATTAAAATTTAAAAACTAAATGTGTTTCAGACTATCATTATCAGTGTATGAATTAATAAAATATTAAAACTTAAATATGAATACAAATTAATGCAAAATAAAAATTCACAAAAAATTAATATTCAAGGATCAATTCACAAACTTAAAGTAATATCACAAGCAAAAAATAAACAAATACAAATACAATGTAAATGAGTAAATCAAAATCAAATATCAGACATTAGTGTCTTAGATTCTCAATCTATCATTCGTCACCGATATTAATTATCATATCATCCTCAATATTAATATCACATGGATCATCATCAGTAATCAAATTCTCTGTTTTTGCTGCAATCCTAGTATCATCATGGATGCCTAAACTCGAATTCTCTCAATCTTCTTGTATGCGAAAACCTCAATAATATCTAATCATAATTTTGACTTCCTATCTAAAATAATATTTACTCTAACAGAAAAAGTAGAATCCAATGTTATGCTTGACACTAGAGACATAACTAGATCCCGTGCCATCTTAGATAGCACGGAAAAGGTGGACTCGAATGAGATTTATCACTGTAATATATCATGATTTTTAGTATCAGAATATAATAAGATCGAGCAGCAATTAATATCTAAATATTGAGATAGCTTGCTCATATTCGACGGTCTATCTTGTTGTTTCTTCCTCGTTACCTAAATGAAAAAGTCATTATCTTTGAATATGATATTTATGTCTGTACTCAGAGCCTCACTATCATCACAACTACACATTGTATTATAGTATGCAAAGAGCTCAGTCAATTTCTCGTGAATGAATCTTTTAGGTGGGTCCTTCTGGTTCATGCACGAAGAAATGTATGTCAAAATATTTTCTAACTCTTCTATCTTAATCATATGGTTCAAGCAGACAGTCAGACAATAAATAGATGAAATAGTTGACTAGTATTTTAAGTATTTGGTTTTCATCTCTACAACTATATCACTAAGTGTCGAGTCATCTCAATACTTTTTAAATATATTACTAATGTTGCATATGCACCTGAGTGGAATTTAAGTCGTGTGAGTATAAACTGATGAATACATGTTCGTCGTGTCATAAAAAATATTCAGGAATTTCATAAATGAAATCTTTATAGCCCAGTTAGCAACGTCAATAATAAGGTCGTCACTCTTACTATTGATGTAGTCGGATATCATGTGTTTGTATCTAATACATGACTCTAACATTAGGTATGTGTAATTCTAATAGTGTCTCACATCTGATTGAAATTTTTTCTTCTTAAGATCCACAGACAAATAGAGACTACTGAACTCCTGTTGTCTGCAAGACATGAGTATATTTTAGTGAGTTATGTATATTTTCTAAAGCGGGGGTACACACTTTCATACCCGCTTGTACTATCAGATGAATGACGTGACATATGCATCTAATGTGAAAAATTTCTTCTAATGGTCCATTTCAAATACTCTTAACAAACATGCTAATTTTTATTTTATACTAAATACATTATTGAATGTGCTATTAAATATTTTATTTTGAATTTTATATTTTCTATAGATTTTTATCATATACTCAAAAAATTTCTATTTTTGAGTATATGATAAAAATCTCAGACGTCACATATACCACTTTACTAAATTAATTAAATTTATTAATTATTATTTTTTTCTAACTTATAATATTTTAAAATATCGTTCCTAGAAGTTGACCTAGGAATCCTATGATATGCAGGTTAAAAATATGTCTGCACGATATTGACTTTCCTTAAATCTTTCTAAAATCTAATTGAAATATTTATCATGGTGATCAGTTTGACCATGTCTTCCCTCTCTAACTCATTGTGGTATATGAAGGAGATAAACTTTGAGATTGAGCTGGATCCAGTCTCAAAAAATTCACCGCTTAGTTGTGTTTGCATATGATTTAATGTATCATATTTTTTTGGTACATAGTTTGGCTTGTCTCTTAATGTGCACCATCTCACATGAATTCTTACATGTTAATATTTTTTTATTATATTTGTACTATATTGATTCTTTTTCGCTACACCTAATATTATTTTATTTTATTATATTAAAAGTGAGTTCAAATTTTTGAAGTAGTTTTAGTTTTTTGTTTATTAAATATTTGGCTATTTGGGTCGAAGTGACTGAACAAATTAAAGTTTTGGCAGTCTCGGACCTTTCCGTAGAATTTTTGTTATTTAAATAATAATTAATTTTATTTTCGTTATTAAAATTATTATTTATCATTTTTTTTTATTTTTTAGATTTAACTTAAGAGTTATGATTAAGAGAGAGAGAGGGAGATACTAAACTAAAGAGAAGAAGATTTTAAATATAAAACTTTAAAACTTTAAAAACTAATTAATAAAAAAATACTTATAAATCATAATGCATAAACTTTAGTTTTTTTATGTTTGTACCACACATGCACCACAATTCACACAACACACCCGAGTTTTGAAAAGCAAAATATTCAAAGCGGAAAGGAAAAGCATGAAACCAAAATCAAGAACTCGGGAGAGAGAAAATTCGAGAGAGATTTATATTTTGAAAATATAAATCTTAGAATGAGAGGGGGGGGGGGGTTTATAGATAAAATAAACATTATTTTTTTTAAATAATTTTTTTGTTTTTTTAATTTTTTATTATTTAAAAATATGCAGAGTCCTTAGGGCAGTCGGATTCTGCTTCATAACCGTTGGAGGTGAAATCCAATGGCTTAGATTTGAATTTTAATATATATATATATATCGTTGGGTCAGTTCGATTGTCGAATTGATTCGAATGCTCCAAATTTCCAGAAGCTTTGGCTTCTGGAACTAAGGGGGGGGGGTTGCAGAAAAAGATCATGGGTTGGGTTGCGGGCCTAATGAAAATATTGGATTTGTATGGTGTTGGCTTTGGGCCGGGGGAGTGGCGATGGGTCAGGGCATCGCTCGGCTCATGCTGAGTTACCATACCCATAGGCCATTCTACCGGGCCGAGCCTGGCCAGACACGTGGCCCAGTTGGCCTAGACACGACCGAGTCTATGATAAAAGAAATGATAATATTCTATTACTATCAAAAGAAATGATAAAAGAAAAAAAAGAAAAAAAAGACAAGAATATGATAAAACTTATGAAATCAAATGTTGCATACAACTCTTATATCACTTTCGAAGAGTGATTTGAAAGTCAAGATGAGATGGATTGCCTATAGAATCGTTTGTATCCTCGATAGACTCTAATATCTAATAAAGAGACTTGAATATTCTAATACTATCAAGAGAAGTGATAAAAAAAATAAAAGAAGAAACAAGATGAAAGTTTGATAAAACCTATGAAATTAGGTATTGAGTACAACTCTCATTTTGCTTCCAAAGATACTTTTGTTTCTTTCCTAGTAGACTATATGTTCTATGTGATCAAATCTCTTAGTTTTTGACTTAACATGAATCTATGTTGGTGTAGATTGTTGGAAATCTAGGTCTGAATGTGATTCTCTTATTCTAGAAATATCAAATTCTCCAAACTCAATATGATCTGAATTTGTTGGTGAGTATGATAATTTTATAAAAGTAGTATCATGTTGAGTGTCGAAATACTCACACATAGTTGATGATTGACTTTTTATACTAATTGATAGTCTATAAAGCGCTATAATTAATATCCACTACAACTAATAATAGACTTTTTTAAATATTGTGGTAATAGTACCCAAGTTCTATTAGAGATGAAGACATATATTTTTTTCATCCTGACCCAACATTATTTTGAATGAGATAGTGTTATAGAAGAAGATTTAAGTATCCTAATACTATAAAAATAAATTATAAAACAAAAAAAAAAGAAAAAAAAATAAGAGTACGAAACTTATGATATCAAGTATTGAGTATAATTATTTTATTTTTTCTGGAGAGTGATTATAAGCTCAAGATCAGAGGAATTGATTACAGAATCATTTAATTTCTCAGCAGGTTTGTCATTGGTTTGAGAAGGTTTGATATGTCTCTCTGTTGGTATATACTCTAAGTTTTGATTGATCAAGTCTTTTACTTTTCGACTCAATATGAGTTTGTACTGATACAAAATTTTGTACTATCGAGTCATTTAGGTTTGAATGAGATCTTTCTTTCTCGAGAAACTTTATTTTTTTTTAACTCAATATGATTTAAATCTATTGATGGGTATGATGATTTCATGAGATTAATATTATATTGAGTATCAACATATTTAGATGTATCTGGTGAGTGACTCTCTTTACTTACTGGTGATCTAGATGGATTATGGGTATGGAAAGAAGATAAGATGTAACATTTGAATGCACACTCTTCTTATACTCATTAAGAATATGTCATGATCAAAAAAATTGATATCCATTCTTACTAAAATCTTACCAAAAAATTTATATTCTTTTGTGTACCAGAATATTCAAGATGTAACATTTGTCCCATCTAGGAGAGTGAACGAAGATAAAACAAATTTATCTAAATTTGTTGGGAGGCAAATTAAATAGTATCTTTTTAGGATGTAAGATCTCAAAGGATATGCACTAATAAAGGGTAAAAGAGTACATATGATTGATGAGGTAAATTGTAAATAAAATTAACTTTTCCTAAAAATATTCTAGAGCACTCTTTTCAAGTAGGAATATATGAGCTATCTTAATTAGATGTCTATTTTTTATAGTCACCCATTTTGTTGGAATATGCTAGTATAAGATGTAGATGTATGATATATAATCTAATGATTAATATAATATATGCTAAATATGTATGATTATATTCTAATATATTATCACATTATGATTTTTTAATATTTATATTGATTTGATGTTTTATCATTTTTTGAAATATTTGACAAATTAAAAATGAGAGTTAATTATATATAAATGTATATCTTAAGTATTCATTAACAAATATGATACAATATCTAAATTACTCTTTGGTTGTATATCTACTAGGTCCTCATATGTTCGAGGTATTAGATTGAATCTATTCCTACCCAAATCAGATTGACATGTAAGATATAAAGTTGTGGTAAATTTTTTTAGTTAGAATATTTTATGGTCGAAATAATTTTTGAATCAGGGTAAAATATTTTTAATTTGGTTAAAATGAGTGCCAAACTGAGAATACACAAGTAATAGGTATAAAATACTATATCTAGAAGAAGATTTTATCATTGAAGCAAGAACATATAATTCAGATTTCTCAATCTCAAATGACATTTTGCTTAGATTCTGCTTATTCTACAAATAAATATCAGTAAAAAAAAAAATAAAGTCAATATTGAGTTGTCTGAAAGATAATTTACAAAAAATAATTTAATATAACAATTAGGAATAAGTATGCTATAAAGAAGTTACAAGGGTTCAAGATAAATAATATCATATTCAATGATTTTTTGAGCATTTGTCAGTAACGATAATACTATTTTTAGAATAAGATAAGAATGTATAGAATAAAATATGATTATCAATGATGTAATTATTTAATTTTGTGTTGATAATCTAAGAGTCTAAAATGAGAGTACAACGAACTAAAAAGTGATTCTTGAAAGAAAAGAAGAATATTTTTTTAAAAAAGTTTTGTTTTATTATTATAGTTCTCTCTATTGAAGGAGGAATACTATTATTTACAATCTAAATATTACTACCCTTTACCCTCTTATAACTTGATCCAATATTTAGACACTTTATCTTAGAACAATACATAATATAATACTCTAGCTCCTTGCCCCCTTTGATTAGTCCCATTTTTATTTGGAAATCCTTGGATATTATCTTCTAAAATGCCTCATTTCTGATTATAGCACTAATTGAGCTTTTACCTTTCACTCCAGACAATGGATTGAGGTGTATGACCCTTCTCTAAGTACTGCACCTCTTTCCGGAGCCACCTATTATGCAGCTGACTACTGTTTGTTATTATTACTATCTTCATAATTATTTATAATTTGGTTATTAATTGTCAAGGTGCTTCCATTTCTGCTATTCTGCTAATCTTTATTTTCCTTTTACTTATGCTCTACCTCTTAGAATTATTTGTTATTTACCCTGCAAGACCTGAATAACCTTTCTAGTAGTATTTAAGCAATATTTACCTAGCTAACAATTGCTGCAACCTGCAAAAAATACAACCAAAGCCCAAACAATAGAGCTAACCAGTTTACATTAACATTTATATAGAAGTTAAACCCTCATTCTGAGTAAGCTTGTTAAGACACCTTTTGCCCCATACCATATTACCAATTCTCTACTTTGAGTTTTGCTTCCCACCCTACATTTATTTGTTCTAGAACTCTTGTCCTGTTCATTTTGACTTTACCTGCAAGTTACAAAAGCAAATGAAAAAGGAAGAGATTAGAAATTACCCATGCTATCCTCTTTACCCTTTCATATTTTTCTCACTTTTCTTGAGGCTAATTATAGCTTCCTTAACCTTATAGATTCTAACGCATGGATAAACTATTTCATCTAACCTTGCCAAGCCTTTAAATCTACCTAGGATGGACTCGTCATCAAATTCTTGTGATCCTGTATACATATATTTTTTTACTAGCTTATCTGCTAATGTATTTGCCTCCCTATACATGTGGAAAGTTATAGCTTTCAATTTATATATATATATATATATATATATATATTTTAATATTATCTATATCCTCTTCTTATTTTCATATTTTCAAGCCTTTTGAAGCTAGCCCAACTAAAAGCCTCGAGTTTACTTGAATTTGAATATCTTTTAGCTTCAACTTTGTGCACATTTGAAGTCCTCTAAGAAGGGCATGTATCTCAGAATGTAAGGCTGATTTGTTCTTATTTCTTGCTTTTTATATACACCAAATCACAATCAGTAGAATATTATCTCATAGTCAAGTGCTAACTTTGTTTTGAAGTTATTCTTGCTCTAGTTTATAAGCTTAACTTTTAAATTATATTCTTCCAATTGGATTTGAAAAATAGATTCCAGCTGACTCCATATATTTTTTGCTATTTCTCCTTTTTAGAATAAATGGTTTTACCACTGAGAAATAATATTCACACCTTGAAGCTATTCTTATACCTTCTGAATATTAGAGTCCATCGGTGTGGCTTCTAAGAGAGTCTTCCACATGAATGTTTTTATTTTTTGCGGAATGTCACTTTTTCATTCCCATTTAAAAATAGGATGCCTACTACCTTTATTTCTAATCAGTTCTTTTGCTGATTTTAGCATAAAATTATCTTGTGCATTTGGAGTCCATTTTCATCCTCTTCCGTTTAGTTTGGAATATGCTTCCACAAGTTCACTTTGCTATAACATGGACTTCCAGTTCTTAGAAGATTTCTTTGTGACCTTGTGCATCTCATTTCCATATGTATTTAGCTCGCATAAATGTTGCCCAGAGACTTATTTTTTTTAGACTTCACCAACTTTTACAAGCCCATGCACTGGCTATGTCCTCTAAATTGGGGTAGCCCAACCCTGCTTCTTTTTTAGGTTTATAGAGAGACTTCCATTTTTGTTAGTACAGTTTTGGCTTTCCTTCATTCTTGCCACATAGGAAATTGACCATTTTTCTTTCCAAAAATTTTAAAATATTTATTGGAGGTTGAATGAATGTAAGGATATGTGCAAGTGATCCTTGTAATACGTGTGAAATTAAAGTGGTTCTCCACCCCAAGCTTAGTATGTCTTCATTCCATTATGCTATCATCCTCCCTTATTCTCTCCATTAGGTAGCTTAGGTATTCTTTCCCTAGCTTACCTTTATGTATTGGGAAACCCAAATACATTAAGTTGTTTTTCTTTTGAGTGAAACCTATGATGTTTTTAATTCTTTGAGCTATCTTTTTCGATGCTTTTGCTGTTATTATAAACTAGTATTTCTTTTTGTTCAAGATTTATTTCGTCTCCTCTTCTAATACTTGCAATAATTTCATTAGATTTGTGAGTGATTTATCGCTAGTATTCGTGAAAATAATTATGTCATCTGCATAAGCCAAACAACTCACATGAGGAGTCTTTTTTGGCTGTCTAAATGCTCACTTGATGGAATAATTCCAAATAAATATTAAAAAGGCAAGGTGATAAAGAATCTCTTTGTCTTATACCTCTTCCTAGTTTGAACTCATCTCCTTTTTAATAATTTATTATAATTCTAACCCATAAGCTTAATATGTATTTATATATTAAATCTATTAAGAATTCTGAGAAATTTATTTTATGCGTTGCATAACATAAAGTTGCACATTTAACCTTATCAAAAGCTTTAGATAAGTCAAGTTTTAGTGCCACATTGTAGCCTCTAATCTTAGCCTTAATATCTCTTATCATTTCTATAGCTAAGCTTATGTTTTTCATCATTAGTCTATCTTTAACGAATCTTAATTGCTCTTGTGAGATCATCTTTGAAAGAATATTGTTTAATCTATTTGGTAATAGCTTTGCTAAGATCTTGTATATCACATTACAAAGACTAATTGGCCGATAGTCTTCATATTTCTGTGGATTTTCTATTTTTGAGATGAGGACAATGAAAGAGTTAGCCCATGTTTTTGTGATATCATCTTCTGCGCATATCCATGTGATTGCCCGAGTTAAGTCTTTTTTGATGATGGACCAACAATATTGGAAGAAAACATTGTTCCAGCCATTTGGCCCCATTATATTTTTTTTATTCATGCTGAAAATTGTTGCTCTAATTTTTCCTTCTTTTGGGAATTCAGCTAGCTTCGTGTTCTCTTCTTCTGAAATATGATGCTTTATTACCCGCATTAAAGTGCACCCTCCATTTCTCTCATTCCTGCATAGGTGTATCTTAAAATATTCCCCCAAATGAGATTTCATTTTCCACTCTTTTTCTATCCAAACTTTTTCTGAGTTTCTTATTCTTTTAATTTTTTGTTTCTAGGATTTGATTTGTCTTTGCTTGAAAGAATTTTGTATTATCATCTCATTTCTTGTGCCACTTGATTTTATCTCTTTGAGCCACTTGATTTTTCATATGTAATCTAAGTCTTAGTTTAGTCATTGCTTTACTTAGATCATTTCTACTTTCCTCTTTTTGGTATATATCATATTTTATTTAACACTTTATCACTTTTTCTTCAGTCTATATGATGATTTGATTAATATTCCTAAAAATCTCTTTATTCCATGAACTCAATCTTATTTTTAATCTTATCATCTTGATAGCTAACAGTTGTAGAGGATTTCTTTCTGCAAGTTCCAAGCCAGAAGTTCCTTATTATGTTTTCGAAATCTGCGTGTAGATCGTATATGTTTTGAAATTTAAATATTTTTACTGGTCTCTAGTTTGTTTAGAAGTTCAAGAGTATTGGGCTGTGATCAGAACAAGTTCTATTTAAATGTCGTACATGTATGGCTCTGTATGAAATCATCCATTTTGCATTATACATGACATTGTCTAATTATGCCCAAATCACTCCACGTTTTTTTAAGTTATTACATCAAGTATATTTTGAACTTAAAAAGTCTATTTTCATGAGATTTGCATTAGTAATGGCACGATTAAATAGTGCCATTGCCTTTGTGTATGGGGGTTGACCCCCTCTTTTTTCATTAGTGCTTTTAATCACGTCAATGTCTCCTCCAGTGGTTCATGGAAGCTTCTTGACTCTACCTCCGACATTTTTCGCCATAACTTCTTTCTCTTCTCTTTCATATTTTTTGCATATACTGTCAAGATTATCGCCTCAGATTCATTACTTACTTTTAAATATAAAATCTGTCATGTCTATCTTTTAAAACTATATTTTCATATATATCTTTTCACATAATCCATATTTTTTCATTTAGATCTGCAATGACTTTATCAAATTCCATTAACTTTTTATATTTGTCCAGGTGGCTTTTATCTGTCATTAGTTTGGCAATAGTGAGAATTTTTACTTTATGCATTCTAATGAGCTTATTAATTCTGTTTAAAGAGGGTGTATTCATCACTCCTTTTATGTTCAAATATATGCATCTATCTATTAAAAGTTGATTTTGCTTGCGCTCTCGTAGTATGTTTCGACGAATGTTTCATTCTTGAGTACTTCTTCATGTTCTTAGATGGCCTTATGGAGATGATATCTCGAATTTGCTCAATTCCTTTTTTTTTTTAGATTCTTATTAAGTTTTGAAGTCATTATTTTAACTTCTCCAATAGCTTTTTCCTTTGTGTATTAAGCCCACTTCCTTGCAATCATTTCCAAGTCATCTTTAAACTTATTTATATCCATCTCGCTAGCAACCTTATCTTGGATGATAGAATTACAACTCTTGGCCTCAAAAGCATTTGAAAAAAAATCAGCCCATCCTCATCTATTCCACAATACTCCACCTCTCTCTTCTTTGCTATCCTTCTTTGCCTATGTCTTTTTTACTCCTCTTTCTTGCTATGCTATGTGTCTAAATGCCCTCTATTCTTTTCCTCCCATTTTCTTCCACTACTCCTGTATCATCCCCACTTGGGGTGTTTACTCCATCTGATATCACTCCCTTTTGAGAGTTTATCTCTTACTTATTTCTCTCTTCTCTACCCTACCTCTCTTCCCTATTTTCCATCTCATCTCTAGGTTGCTCCTCCCTCTGATCACCCTTCTTGCCCCTTGAGCATTCCCCTTCCTTCCTACCCTTCTCTAATTATTTTTTGACTGCCTTAATCTTCTCCATAACTTCCTTTTTTGTGCAAGGACCCTTTTCAAAACCTAGCATTAAATCATCTTTAAGATCTTTGAAGGCATTTTTATATGCTGCCTTGTTTTGGTTGTACAATGTAACTTTTTGATTCAGCTTCTTGTGCCGAAAGCTCTTGTAACTCTTTCTCTATCAAATCATCCTTCTCATATTCCTACTCCTCTTCTTTCTCTCCATCCCTTGTTATACTAATGCCTTTACTTCTCACTACTTGCTCTTTTCTTGTCCTATTCAATACTTTTATCTTTTCTCTTCTATTTCTTTCTGTACTCTGCCCCAAAACCTCTCCCTTCTTTTCTCTCTTATCCTTCATGACATTTTTTCTTGTCTGCCCATTCTGCCCTACCCTAACCCACTCGTTTCTACCCTCTATCCTTCTTTTTTCCCTGCTACCCTCCCAAGCTACTCTACTGCTCCCCATTGCAATGCATTCAATATGATCATGCCCCATTTTCATGCAATTATTACGTGTGGCCAGGGGGCTGTTCAGGAAGCATGGGTTGCCAAAACCCATGCTTCTCATCCTCCCCAATTCATACTCTCTGTGGGAATGGAGCTTGAAGATTCAACTCAAAGCACACCCTAGCTACACTCGACCTAGTCATATAGGCAGTAGTTTCGTCTAGCATCAAAGGTTTACCCACACAGAGAGCAATAGAGTAGAGAGCATATTTATTGAAGTAGTGAATCGGGAGGTTAGGGAGAGAAAATCATACCGGGGTAATAGGTGACTCCTCCATTGGCGAGAACTCTGGTGTCCACTTGAGTATTCTCATGGGAAAGCCAACAATACTCCACTGTCATTGGAGCCAGATTCTGTGGAAGTCCTCCATAGAGAATTGATGAATAATGTGCTTATCCTTGAAAAACATAAATTTGACCACTGATTTTAACTTTAAAGATGTGTATAACTTTTGAATCTTCTCGAAATGAGGCTTGCTGTGCGAACATTTGCCTATAAGTGTATATTTGAAAGGCTCAGTGAGCTTATCGAGGTCGGCTTCTGTGAAGGACATGGCTGGTTCCTCATTAAGATTTTTGTTTTTCAGTATATATCAGCATGTGTTTTTCAAAAACATTAGCGAATGACTTCTTATTTTTTAATAAGTTATTTCTATCCTTTTTAGCTTCAAGATGTGCTTGAGTTGCTTAACAATGAAAATTTTTTCTCTCTCTAAATTAAACTTATTCTCTCTAGAAGTTGAGAGCATTTTCAAAGACAACATTGTGAGTAGTCTCATAAGAAAGAAAAGAAGAACATCCTATTGTCTTGGTGAGAAATTTAATATTCTTTTTCCAGTGTCATAGTGGATAGATTTGTGAGGAATTGAGGATCTCTGGAGGGCTCTGGTAGTCAGTCTATATCTCTTACTGCTACATAATGTTTTTTGGTTTCTCTTTAAAAATGATATATGTTTATTTTTGGCGTGTACTATCTTTCTACGATGAGTATATTGAATTGAGATTCTCATTTATTTGTCATTGTAGTGATAATTTATATTCTGATACAAAATTATTCCTCTAAAATAATTGAACCCAATTCTTTTTTTTTTTAATTTTATTATTTTGTATTTAAATTGAATATGTAAAAATTGACAAAGGAAACTCAATTAAGGTATTTGCTTCACACTGTTGCATGAACTATTGTGCAAACCACCACCTGCACACTGCACACCCTCATGCTCATTGCTAGGTGCACAACCACACTCTTCACTGTGCCCAACATTGCGCACTATTGTGTGCTTATTCATGTGCACAATTGATCACCACCATGCACAACTAGTTTGTGTCTATGCATCATTGCTCACACTAGTATTTGCCATCACACACACCTCATCATGCTATTGTGTACATGTGCACATTGTAGTTGCACATAGTGGGTGAATGATTACTGTTTGTGCACTATCTTAGATAAAATCAAGAGAAATAACCCACGTGAGGAGACACACCTTATGTTTGTTGGAAAGAAAAAATGGAAGAAGATGGAGAAGAATAAAAACACTTAAAAAATGCTTCAATATACTTGAGAATGGAATATCTTAAACACAAATACAATATAGTTATTTATAGGTTACAAATCCCACAAAAATTTCAACTACCTTAGAATTAGTCTTAGGTAATTATTTTAAAAACTTTGAATGAAAATTCAAATTTACACTTAATTCTCAACTAACTTAAACTAAGTCTTTAGCTTTTAAAATTATTATTATTATTTTTGTTAAAATAAGTTTATATTTCAACACTATCCCTTAAACTTGATTTTATTATTCCGAGTAAACTTTTTTGTCTGATGAAATTTTCTTGCTTGAGAAACTTTTTAAAAATATCAGCTAATTGATCATGAGACTTCACATGCTTCAATTGTATATCCTTCTTTGCAATGCAATCTCTAATATAATGATAGCGAGTATCAATATGCTTACTTCGATCATGGAAGATTGGGTTCTTGGCCAAAGCTTTTGTTGACTTACTGTCCACAAAAATTTTGGTCGACTCTTGTTGAGGTACTTCTAACTCTTTTAATAGATTTCAAAGCCAGATTGCATGACATACACAAGAGGTAGCTGCTACATGCTCTGCTTCATAAGTAAAAAGAGTGACAATTGGCTGCTTCTTTGATACCTAAGTACAAACAGTGTCTCTCATATAAAATACAAAACCAGTAGTATTCTTGTGATCATTTATGTCTCTACTCCAATTACTATCGCTATACTCAACAAGCTTGAAATTATCATAAACAGAATAATACAAGTCGAAGTCTGTAAAACCTTTAATATAGCGAAATATTTTCTTTGCTGTCTTCCAATAAGTTGTTGTTGGATTCTCCATGTATCTACTAATGACTCCAACCACATAAGGAATATCAAGCCTTGTACATGTTAAGTAGCGTAGACTTCCCACCAAGCTTTTGTAAAGAGTGAGATCCACCCTATTTTCTTTCTCATGCTTGGATAATTTGATTCCATATTCCATTGGCGTGTCAACTGTATTAGAGTTATTCATCTTGAACTTCTTAAGTATATCTTTAGCATAGCTTTCTTGGGTGATCAGAATCTCATTTTCTTTTTGCTTAACTTCAATACCAAGATAGTAATACATGAGTCCAATATCGGTCATCTCGAACTCTTTCGTCATTTTTTTCTTGAACTTGTCAAACATGTTTGGATTGTTACCTGTGAAGATTAAGTCATCTACATACAAGCATACAATAAGATTATCACTATTTTCAATTTTGATATAGATTGCATGCTCATATGGACATTTGATGAAATTTTTTTCTTGAAGGTATTTGTCGATTCGAGCATTCCAAGCTCTTGGAGCTTGCTTCAATCCATACAGTACTTTCTTCAGCTTTAAGACTTTATCTACATCTCTTTTTACTTCATACCCTTGTGGTTGCTCAATATAGATTTCTTCTTTAAGGACTCCATTTAGGAAGACAGATTTCACATCCATTTGTTGTATCCTCCAATTATTTTGAGCGACCAAGGAAATAAAAAATCTAATAGTTTCTAATTGAGCAACAGGAGTAAATACCTCATCATAATCAATACCAGTTCTTTGACTGTAACATTTTGCCACCAATTTTGCCTTGTATCTTTTGACTTTTTCTTTGATATTTTTTTTTGCTTTGTACACCTATTTCACACCAATTATCATGTGTCCTTTAGAAAGTGAAGCTAATTTTCATGTATCATTCTTCTTGATTGTATTTATTTCTTCATTCATTGCTTATTTTCAATTCTTATTTTTAATTGCTTCTTGAAAGTTCATATGCTCACAGTCGACAAAGAGACAAAAGAGAGTAAGATTCTCTTGATTTTCTGTTACCCCATATATTTCTTGTATGCTTTTGAAACGTGAAATTCTTTCGCTTGAGCTATACTCTTCTTGAATATTCCCAGCTTGTAAAATTGATGGAGTAGTAAGCTCATCTTCTACTTGTTCTAGCGTTGGATGTTCCAAATCATTTTCTTCAATATAAGGGAAGAAGTTGTAGTCTTCACTTTGTTGTTCCCAATCCTATTATCCTTTTTCATCAAATATGATATCTCGACTAATGACTGTCTTTCTGGTATCAGGATTACAAAGCTTGTAGCTTTTAGAGTTTGTATCATAACCAATGAAGATATATTTCTGACTTTTATCATCCAACTTGCTTCTTTGCTCATCCGGGACATGCACATGAGCTATGCCTCCGAAGACTTTTAGATGGGAAATACTTGACTTTCTTCCACTCCAAGCTTCTTGTGGTGTTTTCCCCCATATGTTTTTTATTGGAGATCGATTGGATATATACACTACACATGCAATTACTTCTGCCCACAATTTCTTTGGTAGCATCTTACTTTTAAGCATGCTCCTCACCATGTCAAGGATAGTTCTATTCTTCCTTTTTGTTACTCCATTTTGTTGGGGGGATCTCGGAATTGTGATGGGTCTTTGAATTTCATGATCTTCATAATATTTCTGAAATTTGTTCGATATAAATTTTCCTCCATGATCTGATCTCATGGATTTGATTAGAAGTCTGTTTTCCTTCTCAACAAGGGCTTTGAACTTCTTGAATTTTTTAAATATCTTTGATTTGTCTTTTAAGAAATAAACCCAAGTTTTTCTTGAATAATCATCTATAAAGAGAAAATAATAGTTGCTCTTACCAAGTGAGTTTGACTTGATTGGACCACACACATCTGTATGTATAAGTTCCAATGGCTTTTGAACTCTTGAGCTTGACTCATTTGGAAAGCACTTCTTGAATTGCTTTCCAAGTAGATATCATTCACATATTTGATCAGGATGACTAATGACTGGTAATCCTCTCATCATTTTTTTTAGAGAGTAATTTCAATTCTCCAAAGTTGAGATGTCCAAACTGAAGATGCCAAAGCCAAGTTGTGTCTTTGTAACATGTTTTGAAATACTTTACAATATCACTTTGAATGCCAAGCATAAATATTTGATTTTTTGACATTGACACTTTAGCAATTAAATTATTTTTCTTATTTTTTATAGAAAGATTATTATCTTTTAGATAGATATCATAATCTTTCTTTAAGAGTTGTCCTAGACTCAAAATATTATTTTTCATATTTGTTACATAATAAACATTAGAAATAAATTGATGATTTTCATTCTTTAATCGGATGAGAATGTTACCTCTATCTTTTACCGCTACTTTTGATTTATTTCCAAAAATCACATTCCCATTTACTGAATCATAAAGTTCTACGAACATGCTTCTTTTCCCACTCATATGGTTGCTTGCACCAGAATCAAGGTACCATGAGTTATCTTTACTTTTTATATTGCCCTTATAAGCCAGCAGTAAAGTTTCACTGTCTTGACATTTTTCTTCCACATTATTGGCATTTTCTTCAACTCTTTTATTATTTGTAGCTCTACATTCTGAGACATAATAGCCAAATATTTTATAGTTTGTAATATTTGATATGTGACTTATCATACCTCGATCTGTAGTTGTTTCTCTCATAACCTCTTATTGTGCTTTCTTCTCTTTGGATATTATTGTTATTATTATATGACCTTCTACTTTGTCCACGTCCACGTCCACGTTCACGTCCACGTCCATGGTCTCCACGACTACGACCTCTTCTTTGTTGCTTTCTATCATTCTGGACATTATCAATCCGAGTTTTGAGTAATTCTTCTACGATTCCTTCTTTCTTCTTCCTATTTTCTTCATAGGCTTGCAAGGAACCCATCACCTGTTCTATTGTCATGGTTTGCAAGTCTTTTGTTTCTTCAATAATAGCGACAATATGATCGAATTTTGCATCTATCGATTGAAGAATCTTTTTCATGATTCTTACATCACTTAATATTTTATCATTTCTTTTTAATTGATTTGTCACTGTTAAAACTCTAGAGAAGTAGTTCGAAATGACTTCTTCTCCTTTTATATTTAAGGCTTCAAACTCAGCTCTTAATGTTTGAAGACATATTTTCTTAACTGGATCTGCGCCCTTATATGAGGGTTGAAGCTTTTCCTATGCTTCTTTTGCCGTCTTTGCTTCTAAGATTTTCTCAAAAGCATTTTCATCTAATCCTTGATTGATTAGATAGATAGCCTTCTTGTCTCTCTTTCTTAAGTCTCTCAAATTATCTTTTTGAGCTCGAGATAGGGCATCTTCATTCCCTCGTTCTTCATGGCCTTTCTCAATTATGTCCCACACATCTTGTGATCCAAGGAGGACATTCAACTTAGTGCTCCAGTTGTCATAGTTGCTCTTGTGGAGCACTGAAACTTGGAAGGGAATCATACCACTATTCGCCATCACTTTGCTATTAATCATCACCTTTGATACCACTTTGTTGGAAAGAAAAAATGGAAGAAGATGAAGAAGAATAATAATATTTTAAAAAATACTTCAATACACTTGAGAATGAAATATCTTAAACACAAATACAATATAGTTATTTATAAGTTACAAATCCCACAAAAATCTCAACTACCTTAGACTTACTCTTAGGTAGTTATTTTAAAAATTTTGAATTATGAAAATTTAAAGTTGCACTCAATTCTCATCTAACTTAGACCAAGTCTTTAACTTTTAAAATTATTATTATTATTATTATTATTATTATTATTTTTGTCAAAATAAATTTATATTTCAACAATGTTTATAAACCTTATTTTGTTATCATGTTAATTTAACAAAATAAAATTAAATATAAAAATATTATGCATTAAATATCCTTTTATAATGGGTGAAAATGATTTGGTCAGTTTACTAGTTAAGGGCTCTCATTAAAAATTATAAAATACATAAAATACATAAAATACCTGAATAAAAACCATAAGTTTATATGTGAGAATCAATATATGTATTGTCTCAACTTGTGAGGGTGTGTGTGTATATATATATATATCTTATTATTTCTTGTACAATATAATTTATATAAATTAAACATGTTGGACTAGGGCACAATATTTAATTTAGAGTGAGCTTCAATTTATATATATTTAATTTAAGTATGAGCCAACTCAGGATCATATCTTTTATTTAATTTAGTTAATTTTTAAATTTTGATAGGCTTAATTTATATAGGCTCTATTATATTGAGAAAATAATAAGAAACACAACCTTTTTAGTTTTTATTTTATCTCTCTTCTTATCTTCTCTCATTTCTTTTCTTGTTTTTTTTTTACAAAGCACTAATTTGTTGAAATCTTAATTCCCCAAAATCCTATATTACATATAAAGATTATTTTCTTTTTATTTATTTTTTTATTTGTATTCATAGTTATTATTGATATTTGATTTATTTTTCATTTGTTTTGTTAATTTTTTCAATATTTGGGAGTACCCAACATTTGTGATGTCCTAAACTATATATGATTTATATTGTATTATAAATATTGGTTTTCAAATTAGTAAAATTTCTCATTTCTTTTTTTCTTCTCATCTCTTTTTTTTCCTTCTCGACACCGAACCTAGCTAGTCTTAACTTCTACCGAACATTATATTGGAGGATATTTTTTGGCAAAGTTGTGATGATGTTGGGGTGTGGATGATGGCACATCCTTTGTTGGTGTCGAAAATTATAATCAATACCAGTTTGCAAAGAAGTCTATACTATCAACGTACTGTAATAGTTAAAAACAACTTACAATGGGTATTTTGTGTTATTTTTGGTGTTTTGTTGCCATTGGACCTTCAACAGCATGCATCTGGTGATTTAGAAGTGTTTTTCAATATATGATGGTGAACTTCATGGTGGTGGACATAATGTTGCCAATGCATAATTAATTTAGTGGTGGTTTGTTAATTGATTTAGTGGTGGTTTGTGTTTGAAGATATTGGAATCTTTAATTTTCTATTATTTTAATAAAGGCATATTGGTTTATGCAAATTTTTGTTTTTAATTTATATTTGTGTGGACGTGCGTCATGGTGCGAGATAAAAAAAGTAAAATGGTTGGAATCAATCTATGATTACTGAGGATAATTCATTGGATATTGAGTAAAGACACATAATCTCTTTGGCTATATCGGTGAAGATTTGATTTGTGACCTAATTTTACATGACTTATTAGAAAATTCATCTCAAATTGAGTCTAATAAATAGATGATTGATATATAATTACTAGTATATATCTGAAAGATAATGGATCTAATGTGTCAAGTATGCTTGGTTGTTGTGATATTTGTAAGAGGGTTTGATATTTGATAATTTTAATATTTTTTTCGGGGATGTTTCATTTATATATGATATTAGTTAGTTTTTGATATGCATATTGACTGATAAGGACGAGATGACTCATTATACAATTTGGACATTATTGTGTGAGAAAATTATTAGTGTGATACTTATTTTGATGGACTAGACTATATTGAATAGATTTGATGAGCATATTTGTAACATTATTATATTGTTATTTTTTCTCTTGGTCAAAATAATCATAATTATATTGTTATTTTTATTGCAATAGCACAAATAAAGTGTGTATAAGTTAGATATAAAGAATGCGTTCATTAATGATGATCTATAGGAAAAAATATTTATGTAGTAGTGATTAGGATTTATTATTCTTGCTTAAAGTAAATTTTCAGGGCATGATTCAACAAAATTTTATTTGAGACTCATTACTTTTGGCTTTTGGAGAAATATGTCATATTATTTTTGTTTTTTCTGATGTGGATAATGAGATAAATATGTGATATTAGTTTTATACGGTGATGACATTCTAATTATTATAAATGATCAATTGAATATATCTCAACTAAAATTATTTTTACATTGAGTTTCAGATGTATAATTTGTGATCTTTGAAATATTTTTTTGGTATTGAAATTGAATACTCATGAGGTATATTATTTTTTTCTTAGAGAAGATATATTTTGAATATTTTATCTAATCTTGGTATGTTGAGATATTTACTCATCACTTGATTTAAATATAGACATTTCTATGAATATTAGTTTGTTAGTTGAGTCCTGTGTTGCACGGATAAGCCTAAGTGCTGCCGTGTCCACGTGTCCGACACGTGGAAACGGCGACACGGGTCGGACACGTGTCCGACACGTGTCCGATAGGCCAGGGGTGGGTTTTTAAATCTGCATCGGGAGGGGGAGAGTTAGAAAATCAAAAATCGAAAATCGAAAATTGAAAATCGAAATTCGAAAATCGGGTGGGGGGTTGGGTTCGCGAGGGGGGTCTGGGGGGGCAGGGGGTTTCGGGAGGGGAGTTTTGGAGGGGGGGAAGGCTCGGGAGGGGGAGGGGGAGGATGTTAGAAGGTTTAAATTTTTTTTACATTATTTTAAAATACAGAATTTTAAATTATTTTAAAATACAGTATTTTTAATTATTTTAAAATACCTAATATTTATAATTAATAATTTTTTTTAATTTTATTTTTTTTTATCATGACGTATCTTAGCCGTATCTGTATCCTAATTTTTTAGAATTTGCCGTGTCCCCGTATCTTACCGTGTCGTATCCCCGTGTCCGTATCCGTGTCCGTGCAACATAGGTTGAGTCAACTAGATATAGGAGAATCTTAATAAAACTAAACAATTTAATGGTGACCAAATCATATATTATATTCATTGTTAGTATAATTAATTTTTTTATTGATTTTCCTAGATAGATTCATATAAATATAATATTTAAGATTTTTAGGTATGTGAAAAAGTTTCTAGGACATGAGATTTTGTTTAAAGATAATGAGCATTGCTAGATAGAGTTATATTTTTATTTTAATTGGGCTCAAGTGATTATAAAAATAAGATCCAACATATTTTTCATATTTTTTGTGGTAAATTATTTTATAGAAAATCAAGAAGATAGTTTTTTTGAGATTTAGTGTAAAGACGTAGTACATAACTAGGATATTGATTATTTTTGAATTTTAGTGGACTAGTTACTTCTTGGAAGAACTTTATCTATCATTTTAGAGATTGATGATATTTATTGTGATGGTCAGACAACCCATTATATTGCTATTGGCTTGATGTTTCACTGCCAAACAAATTATAGATATATTCATGAAAGTTCTTAGATGAACATAAGCTGATTTTCTCAATTCTAAATCGGTTGTTTGTGACATGTATATTTCATCTTGAAGGATATGTTTTAATTATTTTTTCTTTATTTTTTTGAATTATTTGGGAGCACCTAATACGTGTGCTACCACAAACTATATATACATATATATATATATATATTGTTTATTGTATTTTTAAAAAATTAGTTATTAAGGTTAATGAATTTTTTTTCATGTTTTTTTTCTTCTCTGCTCTCATTTCTTTCTTCTCAAAAGTGAACCTAGCTAATTCTAATATCCTCCGAACAATTATCAACTGAAAGTATTACTTTTGGACGTCAATTTTTAGTTCAAGGCTAGAATTGCTGACGTCAATGAGATGGCCATACTGGTGAAATCTTATTTTTGGACCCAAATTGAGCTGGGTTGAGGAAGCAAATCAGGATAAGCCGAAACAATTTTTTGTTTCTGTTGTTTATTAGTGATCGATTGAGAAAAAAGTGGTATTTATGTGATATTTTTGGAGTGATTGCTCATACTTATTTCATTAGTATGTTTTGTGCCAATGTTATAATTAAAATTATTTGATTAAGAATCTGTTGTTTTTTGGCAAAGGAATTCTCAGTGACTTACTTTCAGATCTTCCCATATGTCAGGCTCGTGGTGTTTGGATGTAGACCAACTCTCATTTATTCTCTCTGTAGTGGAATTCTACTAACTCATAGATTTTAAAACTATTGGTCAATTGTAGATTTACTTTATGAATCGAAGATATTACAAATTTATGATTTAATTTCTTGATTTGAGTATGAGACTGACAAACTACAATGAACTTATTTGATACCGTTATGAGTCTAGATCTAAGGGATTATGTAAGAGTTACGAATGCAAGGGAACTAAATATTTAGTCAATGCTCACTCAAAGGGCTTATAGGGCTGATGCTCGCTCAAAGGGCTTATAGGGTTAAAGGCCATAATGTTATAATGGGTATTTAATTACTCTGCCCTAGTCCGTTCACGTTAACAAGTTATTTTCTAGTTTCTGTAATGTTAATTTAACCCACTTTCCAGATGAATGCAAGGGAGGAATTTGAGTCCAATTATTGTTGTGTGCATTATTTGGTCACTGACTCTTTGAATTGCCAGGTTTTCTATAAAGTTCTAATTATAAACTTCATAACAATTTGGTATCAGAGGAGTGTTCCTGCGACATGGCTGTGGGAACATGTTTAGCATAGTTTGCTGAGGAAATCACTACTATACTTGGAGCAATCTCGTTCCTCAGAGGGATCACGTTCCTATGACATGGCTGAGGTACCCTGATCATTATAAATGATTTACTCAGTTTGTTACTTAGTTTTATGAAGCTTTCAGTTTTCTGGTGGTGACAGATCAATTAGTGACTAATAGACAGTGTAAGTTTTTAGGATTTTTTATTTGCATTCACGTAAAATGACTTACACCATAGTCAGGTTTCATATTCCTACTGGAAATGATCCTATGGATCATAGCTGCGTCACAAGATGTTATAATTTTTTTTAGCCTTGTAGAAAGATGGACATTTTGCCCTAATAGTTTTCAACAGAGGGGGAGATCTCAAGTGAAGAGGGGGAGTCAGGAAATCTACCAGAATATTCTCACTGCAAGAGGTTAATAAAATAGAGATAGCTATTGACTTCTTTTTCATGAGATATAGTGGTCTTCTGTTCAGTTTGTGCATGTAGATCAGTTACCTCTTGACTTCACTTAGGTGTTAGTGTAGAGTTCATCTATTATGTTACTTATTAGAGATGTGTATAAAGTATCTTAAGATTATTGATTAAATCTTCTCAGTTTATAGATTTTGAAACTCTATCTCTTTGTTTCACAACCACTCCTTTTAAATCCACTTGTGATTATGATGCTATTGTAGTCAATAGAGAGATTTTAAAACAATTGGATATAGTAATATCAATCTTAGTCTTGTCCTTTTTATTCATATATTATATATACTAGCCTTTCTCAGCCTTTTTACCATGAATTACATTACAAAATAATTCAATATTTTTAATTTTTTTTTAAATTTTTTTTATTTTTGATATTATTTTGCAAGATTGGAGGTTTTCTATAATAATGTCTTTTTTTTTTGTTATTGAGATGAGTGATGATTATTTGCTTATTAGCACATAATTTTGATTATATATATATTTTTGGGATATTATTTTTTGTGATATCTATTAAGTTTAAGTATGTTTTTCATAGATATTCTAGTTGTTAAAAAGATTCAAGTATTACATTTATTTTTAAGAAAATTAATTATTGATAGTGATATGATGTTTTTTGTGATGGAATCATTTTTAAGGATTTATCAGGTAACATTGATACTTAGGTTTTTAAGAAAGCCTCAAAATTTATTTAATTCAATCTAGTCTTCATCTGAGTATAATTATTTTTTCCCCCTTCTCATACACATTAAATTAATTAGGATTTAGGATAATTTTCTTGAAATCTCGATTGATTCATAGGATATTATGAGAATTTTTTTTTTTGAGTAATATCTATTTTTTATTTGCATATTTCTTGTCTCAAGTACTTTGTTATTCACGTGTTACTTTTATTTTTTTTATATTGATTGTATTAGAGTGCCTAAGTCTCATTTTGAGGCATTATATAATTATTATAAAGGTTGTACTACATATTTATTTTTGTTTTCTTGTGCGTTATAGGTTCCTTCGAGATAATTAAATACTGATTTTTATTTTTTTTAATCTTAAAGTGATATAAAAAATGTTGATATTTGAAAATTATAGAAAGCATATGAATTTTTTATTTCTTACTATCTAAAATAGTATTTTATTTACTGATCCATTCAGTATTTAGCATAATATTCAAACTTACCTTGTTTGTAAATATGATTTCAAATAGGAAGATGACATCACAACTAGTTATTGTTGGAATAATATTTTTTTTAAAGACCGATAAGATTCACGGATAAGTTTTTAAGATAAAGTAAAAGAATTGCTACTAAATGATGACATACACGAAAAAAAGAATATTAAAATTGAGGTGTGACGATCAAAAGTTTACTAAGTGACATTGAATTGGCTTGCCACGTGCATTTAATTAGTTATATATATTGATATGAAAAATTAATTAAGCATTTTTTTATTAGATTTATATTCTTATAATCATACATTTGTGTCTTTTTAAATATTTTTGAGTTTATGTTATATTTTTTATTAATCAGTATACATTAAATACATACATTACAGTTTATATTTAATTTTTAAATAAAATTTGTTTTATATATATATATATATAAATATATATATATATATATATATATAATGACTATAATAAAAGCAGGTAGAGACTGGGTAGGCCCAGCCCAGTCCAAAGCCTGCTGCCTGCTACATGCAGTGCAGCTGGCCAGCTTCAGTGAGCACCACCAGCCAGCAGTCTGCTGGTGGCAGGGCCAGGACAGGCCTAGGATGCAGCCTGCTGGCTGTCGAGGCTAACCAAGGCTAATTGGATTAGCCTTGTGCTGGGCCAAGAATTGTGCGTCATGGCTGAATGCCTCAGCTGGGTCATCAGGTCATGCTGACCTGCCTCCTCCGCTCCGTGCCAGCAGAACATGTCCTGAAGAGAGAAACCGTGCCCTGCTTGGCATGGGTTAGTGGCTTGGCCGGGCAACCAAAATGAGTGAAGGCCCAACCCGATCAACTTGACACCTCTATCCTAAACCCAACTTATTGCTTTCCTTGGCCCATATATGAGCCTCCAGCCCTCTAGGTCGGGGAAGGTAAGTTCCCCATCCCAATCATATAATTGGTTGTAGAATATTTATTCTATTTTGCCCATGATAGGTGATCGAGCAAACACCTTGGAAAAGCATATTCGGCATTCATGGGGATTGAGTTGTGTTTATGGAATTAGAATATCTATTCCCTTTTGCTGATCGAAGTACCATTCCAATGATTTCCATAAATTTTTATCCAATTTTTTATGAACATACATTATAGATAAAAATTAATTATGACTCCTAAGATATAAGATGGTTTCATATTAATTGTTTATGTACTTATAGGAGATCAACTTGTATATATCTTCAGAAATATATTAAGATGATATCAGATTTTTATTGTTATTCCCAAATTTACATGCTCACCTTTTATGCATCAATTTAATATATTTTTTTAATTTATTTCTTTATTTGTATTAATAGTTGCTATAAGGATTTCAATATATTTTTTATCTTTCTTTATATATATATATATATATATATATATATATTATTTTTATATTACTTACATAATTGACATAAAAATAAGTGTCTTTCTTTTTACATGAATATTATTGAGTTTAAATAATATTGCATAATTGAAGGTTTAAAATTTAGAAAATTTAGGCTTAACATTGATGCAAAATTATATTTATCTAATATTAAATAATACGATAAATTATAAAAATACTAACACATTTTTTATTCAAAAAGATGTTTCATTATTTTGAATAATTTTAATTGGTTACTTGTTTAAAATTTTTACGATTTTCTTAGAGTATTTTATAAATTATTATTCATTTATTTGATATATATTATAATACTTTTGATCTTGTTGTGCTAACATAAATAAGTATACTTGAGGTAGATAAAAATATAAAATTAAAAAAAAATAGGAAATATTATTTTATATGTAATGGGTTTTTCTAATTCTCTATAAATTGCTAATAAATATGTGTTAGACAATTTATAAGTTGGGTGTTCTCATCATAAATAGACAATGCATAACAAGATGCTTAAATATATCTCATCAAATTGTTATAATGTCTCATCAAATAAATAAGCAAAACATAAATACAAATAAAAAATAAAAAAAACTATAATATGTCTCATCAAACAGATGCTTAAATATGTCAAACATTAAGCTTGAAGAAAAAAAAAGAAATAATTTAATATATTGTAGTGTAGGGATATAAAAATGTTTGCAAATTAATTTGTTGCATGGATTTAAATTATGATAATGCTCACATCATGTATTTTTTTTTATTTTGAAAATAATAATTTATTTTTATATAATTTGATTGATCGTAAAATATTATTTAGAAAATTATATGCCTTGATATCTGACAATCATAATAGAGAACAATGAGAAAAATTACTTCAACTTTAAGAGTTAAAAGTTGTATTAAATTACATGTATGATCTAAATAATCTGTTCAAGTGTATCATCTAAATAATCTTACATATAGTTATGATTATCACTCTGTAGCACTTATAGTTATTTAAGGCGCAAGGCGCACTGAGGCGCAAAAGTCTTTTGGGGCCTTAAGGCGTAAGGCGTACTTGAGGCGCAAACTTTTTTTATTTGAGGCGCACCCAGTCTAATACACATAAAAATTATAAATTTTACTAAATATAGTCTTTAATTTTCATCTAATAATAAACAAAAAAACATCAAAGGTAAAAATCAAATATTAATAGTGCTCCTATTATCCAAACATTCAAAGTTTTAAAACAAAATAACAAACATTCAAAGTTCTAAAACAAAATAAACACTCATGTATCTACATCTAAATCTAAATCAATAAAGTCTTCATCAATATCATCCCCATCATTAATCTTCCACTCTTTCTCTTCTTCATCTTTCTCTCCCGATGAATAGATCATTTCTTCATCTTCATCAATCAAAGCAAGAGTATGAGTATGTTTAGAGCTAGATGGTCTTGACTTTGGTTTTGGTGTTGGTGTTTGTGTTTTGCTTGGTTTAGCTCTTATATAAATCCTAAGCTCCTTAGCTCAACTAGCTCTTGCAACATCATCCCATATTAAATCATCACCTTTAAACACCAAATCATTTTCTGCAATATCTTTATCTTTCATTCTTCCCATCAATTATTCGTTATTATCATCTATTTCTTTCAAGATAATGGGATCAATGGTATAACGCTCAATGTATCTTTTCATCAAGGTTCGGTTATACTTAATGTATACCAAATCATTTAAATGTTGATGGTCCAACCTATTTCTCCTCTTGCTATGAATCTGAAAAAATAAATAATTTTTATGATTATATCTCAATGTTTTAGTTTTGAAGAATCTAAGTTACATTAAATAATGTTGTAACTTAAAGACACAAATTCAATTGCATGTAATTACTTTAGTAACTTACATTCTCAAAGATACTCCAATTCTTTTCACAACCTGATGCACTACATGTTAGGTTGAGAAACCTCAATGTAAACTTTTGCAAACTTCTAGCACTTGATCCAAACATACCCCACCATTCAGCTACAATTAATATAAATAAATTATTAGTTGAACATTTCACATATTTTAACCAAACATATATAATAATTTTAATGCACTAATTATCAAAACTAAAGGACTAACCTGGAGGTTTAGTCTTCCTGGTTCTAATGGCAAATTCATTACTAAAAAGGTCTCTAGCATGCATGTACAAGTCGAGTTGTGATATAATTGCATCTTGTTCATCTCTGTTTTTCACCAATCTTGAAATGCAACTACATACATCTTCAAAGATTTTTGAATCTAGGTCAATTCATAATACTTCTGAATCATAATAGAATTGTGGGTTCAAAAAATACCCAGCTGAATGCAAAGGTCGATGAAGTTGAACCTCCCACCTCCTATCAATGATTTTCATAATTTTCTTATACTTTTCTTCATTCCCATTAAAGCTTTTGATGATGATTTCCTTCGCCTTTTTCATGGATGCATAAATATAACCCATATGAGGTCTCTTTTTACCAACCACCAAACGAAGCACACGTACAAGAGGGCTTGACATCTTCAAACAAAATACTACAGTATTCCAAAAAGAAGACATGAAAATTATATTGGCTACATTTTTTCCCTTTCGCTCATTTGCCCATTTATTTTTCGTCCAATCTGAACTAGCAAATATCTTTCTTTAGTTGTATTTTTGTTCATTGATACGGGATAAGGTGATAAAGGCCTTTGCAAACTAGTTTTAGCAGGCCTTAACAACTCACTTTGCTTAGTAAATCGCCTCATCATGTTGAGCAAACCCGTTCTATTATAGATGTAGCCGCTTATGGATATAGCCCTTTCTATTGTCTTCTTTATGTGTGGTAGTTTCCTAATATCTTCTAGTATCAAGTCAAGACAATGTGAGGCACATGGTGTCCAATACAAATGTGATCTTTTTATTTCCAACAACCTCCCTACATAATTTAAACACATAATAAATAGATAATAGATGTAATCACTTACATAAATAAGTAAATAAAAATTTGAAATTTAATTATAAGTACCTGCCACCACATAATTTGAAGCATTATCTGTTATCACTTGAACAACATTGGTTTCACCAACTTCCTCGACCCAACTGTCAAGTAATTCAAATAATTTCTCTCCCGTCTTGACAATAGAAGAAGCATCAATAGATTTCATAAACACAGTTCCTCTTGAAGAATTCACCAAGAAATTCACCATTGACCTTTCCTTCCTATCAGTCCATCCATATGACATAATTGAATATTTATTTTGCTTCCATTCTGTGAAATGAACTTCCATTGAAGCCTTTGTGAGAGCTAATTTTTTCTTGAGGTTAGTAATCTTTATATCATGAAAACTTGGTCCCTTGTAACCCACACCATATTGCTCAATTGCCTCAAGCATTGATTGGAAACTAGCATAGTTCACTGCATTAAATGAAATCGCAGCATCATACATCCATCTACAAAATAGTATATCAGCTCTCTCATTGGCCTCTTTTTTATATGCATTATTGATAGTAGTTTGAGTATTTTTTTTATTTTGAATAATTATTTCTGGATTAGGAGTAAAGAAATGATCCATAAGATCTTTCTGCCTCATTCTTTTTATGTAACTTCCACTAACACTACCACCACTCCCCCCTCCATTACTACCATCACTAGAAACATCATTTTTTCTACTTTTGCTAGTAACCTCCGGGTCTTCATCATCTTTATTTTGGAACCCAAACATATCATCATTCACATTATGACTTTCAAAATTTATTTGATTTTTTTGAGTTTTTTTGTCTAGTATATAATCTTCTATTTTTTTTCTAACATGTTCGGGACATCTTGTACACTTTTTCGAATTTCTAAACCCTCCAACAAGGTGTTGCTTTTGTCTTTAAATACCTCCTTTAATTACTTTATCACAAAAAATACAAATGAGTGTATATGTATCTTTCTCATTTAATAAACGAGCATATTTTCATCCCGGATCTTTTCTTCCACTTGAGACATCTACTTCAACTTTAATCTCTTTGTCCATTTTTATGTATCTTTACAACAAATCTACAATAAAATGACAAATATATTAAGAAAAAAATAAAAATATATACATAATATATTATATATTATAAATCTATAAATTATAAACATACTCAATCTTTGCCAAACAACTAAATTTATTTATAATTTTTGTTTTAATTGTTTCATAATTTTTATAATTTTTTTCATGATTTTTTTTTATTTTTTGTTAATTTTCAGAATTTTTTTTTTCTTTTTTTTGCATTAGTTTTTTGAAAATTACATATTTTTTTCAAAGTATTATTTAAAAAATTCTTCCCTAGTTTTTAAGTAATTTTTGAAAATATTTTTTTACCTTTTGAAGAATTTTTTTACCACAAAAATAGATAAAATGAAAAAAATACATTTTGAGCATCTTCTTCTTCTTTTCTCCTCTTCAATTCAGCCTTAAGAGTATTTTGGGAGGTTTATTTTGAGGGTTTTAGGATGTAACCCGAGAAAGAGGGGGGTTTTATAGGGCTTAGAATCACAAAACTCCAAAATGACACCGTTTTGATTCCTGAAAGACCAAAACGACGTCGTTTTGGAGGTGACGTTTTTTTATTTTAAATCAGAACCTCAAAATGAATTCGTTTTGAGGGTTTTATTTTTTTAAAAAAATCAAAACCAACCCAAAAAGACGTCGTTTTGGGTTGTTTTGATTTTTAAAAAAAATATAATCCAACCAAAAACGACGTCGTTTTAGGTTGGATCAGCCGAATACGTCATCTTTCCCGTTGTGCTCCTCCTGCGTTTTGCCTGGTTCCTCCTCTCGCCGCTTCTCCCGCCATTGCTTTGCCCTTCTTCTCCGACGAAAATTTCCCATTTCCGACGGTGAATCCGGCAAAAAAAAAGGAGAGGAGGAGAAGAGGAAGAAGAGCGTACCTGGCTCGATGCCTGCCACTGCCGAAACTGGAAGTCGACACCTGCTGCACCTCACCCGCCTGCGCCTCGCCTAAAGCGAGACGTTTTTTCCGAGAGTGGTGGCGCCTGAGCTTTAGGCACGCCTCAGACGCGCCTTTCATAACTATGGTAGCACTTGAGTCTCATACCAGCTCCCGAGTAAAATAATTGCTGCACAGTCTAGGATTTGCAGAAAGAACACAGAACAGTCTCAAAACACAACAGTCCCCACACTCACCATACCAACATACTGAATATATTGTGAACAATCACAACAATCATACTGAATCTACCTTGCTCAACACCACTGTGCGATGCCGACACCTCTATCACCACACAACACCACATGAGCGCCTGTTGCACATGCTAGTGCTTGTTGCACACACACCATGCTAACGCACATCTGCTCAAACCTATTTCACACAGCCATCACCATACAAATTCCAATTCCTGCATACTGGTTACTCACAAGCATCACATTTTCCCTGCACTATCTCTTGCTAGGGTGTGCAAAACCAAGCTTTTATATCATGAAAATAAAAATTAAAGCATAAAACCAAAAAAATTATTTCTGCAAACCTAGATAATTTATATTGTATACTTAAAATATAACAAAATTTACTTATTATGTCATTCATTATTTTTGGTAAAAACTTGAGCTGTGAAGTAAATAATATGGTTGTAATATGGTTGATACTAGTTTTTTTATTTATTTCTTTATATTCTCTATATCTAGCGAGGCATTCAATATTTGCTACTAGTTTTTTAAATAAATAATATGGTTGTAAGATGTAAGAACTTGAACTTTGAGGTAAAAATCTGAAGATCGTAAAAATGAATTGTGAAGTAAAATTTGAGCATTGTAATTAATAATCTTACAAAATAATGTTTTTAAAAATAGTTTAAAAAAATGAAATGATCCAGCTAGTATTTCACCACCATTCAAAGGGGACACTTCACTCGCTTAAATTAAAAATTAATTAGCATTGCACTTTTAAAATATGCAATAATAATTGACATCAAATACTCACGTAACAACTAATCCATTGAGGTAAAAATTAATTATCAATTTTTTTTAATCTTATTATTTATTTTATACTTCAATCATAATGATATATATTGGTACATGGCTCGTCAACCAAAATTATGTATTCAGTTAGCTTATCGCAACTAAGACTTTAAAATCTTATTTTTGTCACACTGTCATACTTGTAATTGTGTCAAAGATTTGTGGTTGGGAATGCAAATGCAAAGGAATTAGTAAGTTCTTATTCTATATTTTATGATTTACTACTTGAAAAAACTTTTATTTATTGGTGATCTTTTTTTATTGACAGGATGCTGAGAAAAGTGAATCTCATTTTCATATTGCTGTTAGTTCTATTTCACAAGTATTGAAGACTCAAATCATAAATAGATCTTTTGATGAAGTTGCCATATGTTTTTTTAACACTGTAAGTTATATTGGAAAATCTTGTTGGATAATTGTGCTATATTAATTTTATTGCTTTTTTTTGTTATTTTATATTAATTCTTTCTAGATGCACGTGTCCATTAAGATGAATTAGCAAGTTTGAACTTTGAATTGGTTGATTAGATAGTTTAGAATGGATTATTAATGAGAATATCTTTTTTTCTAGATGCATGCATATAGGCAATGATATCATTCGACGAGCATCCGACATTGAGTTCCGAAGTGAAGGATAAAGTCTTTCATGGGTTAAGCACACATTTTCTGTTTTATTTTTGTGCTGTTTTTTGGCGGGACCCATCAAACATTACTATTTGGTTGACCAATAATTCGTGTCCTGTTAGGATGTTCAATAAGTTACTTGGTAGGTGTGTGAAGCCTCATCCCTTGTTTTTTTTTTCTGAAGTTATCTGGTGTGGATTGGATGTCCATTTGGGAGGATGTCATGGTGAGGAGTGTGAAACTGATAGGGTCTCAAGCCTAGTCAGAGAACCCAATCCAAAAGAGCAGCCCTTTGGTGAGGGAATTTTTTAATTTTAAAAAATTCCACATTCGTGTAGAATCAATGTGGGTCATATATTTTCATACCTCTTGAGAAATTAGATATTTGAGGATAACATTCGCTCTAGGTGGCTCACACTCTAGTTTGCATTCACATCGGATCCATCTTTGGGTAACCGGGTAGTCATCTTTCAGGTAGTCGTTTTTTAGTTAGCCATTTTCTGCTACTCACCAGCTTTAAATGCAAGTTCCAATGATAGGGCCCCAAGCTCAATCAGAAAGCACAACCCAAAAAAAACTAGTCATTTGGTGGGATGACCTTTCTTAAGCTTAAGAATTATTCCACACTTTTGTGTGGAACCAATGTAGGTTATATTAGAAATCCCCGCTTCATTCCATTCCGAATCTATATTATCTCATCTCTTTTGATCTCTACCTTTGCTTGCCCATAAACTTTGAATTGGGCATAAAAAATGCTACCCAATTTGCCAAAATCTAAACCCTAAGTGAGACTTCAATTGGGTATATATTTGATTTCATACATTGGTTTGATTATAAGTGCAGTTCAAGGGTGATATGTCTCACATTCAAAACTTATCAGACATTATTTTTATGATTTTTTGGTATACTGCTATCGAAATATTAATCTCTCTTAGATTCGTGGAAGCTTTATGCATTAAATATGACATAGAAACAATTTTAGCATGTTTAAGCCTTTACATAATACAAAATTCAAACAATCCTAAAATCCAGAATCTCTAATATGAATCTCAATTCTAGATTAATTTTCATTATTACTCTCACTAAAAACTCTCTTATTTTATTCATCATATAATTGGAAAATCAGTTTCCTAAATCTCAAATTAAATTCATTAAATAATTATCTCAAAGTCGCTAAGTTCACAAATGTTCCAAATTTTCAAAATTTAAATATGAATTTGGTCTTGTCAATAAAATTTCTCCTTAACCATTTCATGTTGATGAAAGGATCTTTACAGGCTTCCATGGAAGTTATATATGAATATATTACTAAGTTTTAATTTGTGTACTTAGATTCTTAATTAACTAAACTAATTTAGTAGAAATTAAATTGTTAAGTCTAATATTATTGTGTTCAGAGTGCTAGTGTTACATTAGTTTGGTATCAGAGCCATTAGGATCTTAGGGTCACACATATAGGCCTTTCAGAAAATAAAATTATTTTCTTTGTTTTCATTTAATTTTAACGACAAGTAAACCCATTCTAGTAATACTTGTCAAAAGGGGAGTTGAGTTATTTGACCAATCTAGTTATATGTGTTAGTATGGAACTTGATTTTTAGAAATTATTTGACCCTTACTCATATTTGTGCAATATTAGATGAATTTGTGATGATCCGTGAAAATTTCATGGCATTTTAATGAGAAACTAATTGTGATGAGATGCCACTCCCATTATCTCGCTAACTAGAACAAGTAGAAAATAGATCTGTATATTCTTCTGCCCTTACATGTTGAATAAGAGAAAAATGTTAGTATGAGTTTTGTTTTAGGTTTCCCATGAATGGCTTGATGTCATGATTTGTTTTTTGTTGTTGTTAATCATGTTTTAAAAAGGGGCCATTTCATACTAGTAATAAAGTTATATTTTATTGAAATCATTTGCTCAATGTTATAGCGTCAGATTGAGATGTGAAATTCACGAATTTCTTTTGAAATATTTTCTAACACAAAATGTGGATATGCTTGTTGTATTCATTGGCTTATCATCCTCAAAATTTTGGACAAATTAAAGTTGTCAATATGAGCTTGATAAGCCTTATTAGGTTTTTATTCAAAGACGACTTAGGAAATTGGATCTGTCATTACTCAATAGTTGAGCTAGAGGTGTCAATTTGGCTGTTACAGACAGGCAAAACCCATTTTTTTGAGGCCTAGCTAGGCCATCATGGCGTGCTCTGCAGTGCTCCAAAAAAGGGTACTTTGGCACGACTCATTGACTTGCTGGGCTACCTTGCCTGGTTAAGCCAAGCTGGGTCGGGCCATGCCAAATTTACCAAGATCGTGCACTAGACATGATTCAAACCCAAGCTAGCCTTGGTGACATCCAAGCAAGCCTGGGCCACTTCCAGGCAAGCCTGGGTCACGTCCAGGCAAGCTTGGTTTGTTCTAGGTTAGCCTAGATCACTTATCGGCTAGCCTAGGTCACATCCAAGCAAACATGGTTTGTTCCAGGCTAGCTTGTGTCATGTCTAGGCAAGCTTGGTTCATTTCAGGCTAGCCTGGATTATGTTTAGGAAACTTTGATTTGTTCTAGGCTAGCTTTGTTTGTTCCAGGCTAGCTTGGGTTGGCTAGCTAGGCAGAAACCATCCTGCATTGTTCGGCATGTGGGGTCATGCCACATTCCAAATTTTGTGACACGTTGGCCATTAATATTCGCCTGGTACGACCCGATCTATTTCACAGGCTGTCCCATGGATATTTTAGGCACAATTTTGGTTGTGCCAGTAAGATAGTGGATTGTTTTTTATAGGCTGAACTTGCATATAATAACTCGTTCATCTGAACCGCATGTGTTAGTCCAAAAGAGATTATTTATGGTTTTTGATCCTGATATCTGATGACCTTGTTCCTTTGTTGGACATCAATCCAGTGTATAACCATCCTTTATCTTTTCTTTTCTCATACATAAGTTGTATAAAGAGATTCATGAGCAAATTGAGAGGAACTATGATTCAAAGACTTTCCAAGTTTATTATCTTGTTATAGTACGTATGTTACTAGAGCGGTTCCCTCTTGATTTATTAGAAAACTAAAATGCAAACGGAATCTTTTAAGATACTTAAGTTAATACATTTGTCTTGGAACTCTCATAGGGTTTTAATATTAGTCAAATCTTCAATGTAGAGAATTTAGTTTAACAGAGAGATTTTTTGTTTGATCCAAATAATTCTTTGATGGTAGATCATGATAATATTGATCATGCACATGAGAGTATGCTGATACCTTCTTTAGTGGCCTTGATATTCATAATTTGATCAAGAATATTGATGATAATCTTGATTTTAAAATAATTCATGCAAATACTGATTTTTTTTAGAAGTATCGCATTTGATGGAGGGGATGCTTAAAGACTGATAATAGTTGGATTTCACAAAATGATTTGTAGAGAAACAATCTTTTAAAAATTATAAACGTAGTCAATCTATTTATGTGGAAGAAGCATGAGTTCTTTCACTGGGGAGAATAATGATGACATTCATTTTTGTCATGTACACAAGTGATGACATCATTCCGCGGACAACTGCTATTGTGTTCCAAAATCAAGAATAAACCTTCAAGGAGTTTATGTGGGAAATCCACATAGCGTGAAGGATATTTTTTATTCTATATTTATGTTGCTTTTTTTTTTGTAGTGGGATTCATTGACATGAAAATTTTTCTATCATGAATCATGTATCATTCAAAATCCTCTAGGATTCTTTGGTAAGTATTTTGTTGAGTGTGTGAAGTCTCGCTTCATGTTTTTCTATTCTTTGGAAACTCCTTGACTAGAATTGGGCAGCACAACATGATTTGGAGATGAAATCTCTTCCTCATTCTCTTCCAAATTCAAATTGTCTCATCATTTTCTACCTCAACCCGATGCCTGCCAATAAACTTCAAATTGGGTATAAGAATTTTACTCAATTCGTCAAAATCTTAAATCTTAAGTGGAAATTGAATTTCTAAATTCAATTTGAATAATTCTTGATTGGTTATTCCCAATTTTATCTCCTAGAATCAATTCTATTATTTCTGAATCTTTACATAAAATAAAACTCAAAAAATAATAAATTTCTGAAACATTAATTTGGATCTAAAATTTAGATTAATTTTCATTATTATACTCACTAAAATCTCTTATTTTACTATCTATGTTCACGTTGTTAATTCTGAAATTTGAACACGTAATTCACAAATTTGATATTGATAGTAAAATTTTCTGCTGAGTGCTACCTCTTGTTGGTTGGGGGATCTATATAGCTGGCCATGAAAGCTATTCATGAATACAATACTAAGTTCTAATTGGTATATTTGGATTTCTTAATTATTTAACCCATGTAAAAGAAATTGAATTGTTAAGTCTAACTCTATGTCTAAGTTGTTAGTGTCCCATCAATTATATTTGGTGAAATCAGGAAAATAACTGAAAGCTGGTCCTTTTGTTTTTAGTTATACCAACTCTTATGTTTATAATTTGATATTTTAGTTTTTTATTATTTCTGAGTTGTGCTTTTTTATAAGTAATGAGGTGCTCATACTTGTTAGTTTCATGATTTTGTATTGATTATCTTTTTGATAAACAGACTTGTTTTATTTTAGAGATAATGTTGGATTGAATGTTTATCATAAAATCCTAAATATATTTATTTTTAAACTAGAAAACATATTGTTTTAAACTTTGTTCAACTTAAAATTTGTTTCTTCAAATTTCTTGGCATGATAAGCTCTAGAAATGTTTGGAATGTTTTTTTTGTGTTCTTTAGTGTCTGGAATAACTTGTTTCTCATTTGAATAAGTTTGAATGAGAAGAGTTTCAAAAGTGGCTAAAATATTATTGTTATTTTTTGACTGATTGAATTTGGATGAGATGAGTTCTAGAAGTAGTTTGAAATATTTTATTTATTTTTTTATATGAATCAATTTGAATGAGATGAATTCTAAAAGTAATGTAAAATATTAAATTAGAATTCAGGCAGACCTTGTAATAGTTATTTATTGTTAGAATATTTTTTTTACTTAGTTATTTATTTATTTTTTACTTAGAATAGTTTTTCTATAAGTTTTAATATATATATATATATATATGTATGTTATATTTTATTTCCTTTTTACTTAATAAGTGTTATTTTATAGAAAAACTAAGCCATAACTTTCAAAATTCGATAGATAATTTCATTGTTTGTTACTTGCTAACTGAATAGATATGTTATTATCTTCGAATATAGTATATATGTTCATTCTCTGAGTCTTATTATAACTATGTTATCTAGTATTGTAATATATAAATATATTAGTTAATTATTCATAAATAAAAATTTTAGTTTTATCTGTTTAGTTAATGTAATTGGATATGTATCATAATATATTTTTTATTTTTTGTATTTTAATCCTAGGATCCATAAAAGCAGCCAAGCAATAAATAATTGGAATGTATGACTAATATTTTTATTTTAAATACTTAGTTTTTATTTCAATTATCATTGTACTACATGTAGGGTATCTTCTATATTTATTAAATATATTATTAATATTATATATGCACCCAAGTATAATGCAAATAATGAGAGGACATATAAACGAACACTTATTTGTCATATCATAGTACATTTTCAAAAATTTTATAAAATAAATTTTTGTATTATAGTGCGAATCATTATTAATAAGTTTATCATTTTTATTATTGACATAGTCAGATATCATGTGTTGATGACCAATATATGATTTTAATATCAGCTATACATAATTTTAAATATGTCTTACATTCATTTAAAATTTTTTATTTTTTAGACTTACTGATAAATATAGATTATTAAATTCTTCTTGTCTACTAGCTATCCTATATTATCTTAGTGAATATATTATTATTTTTAATGCTATGGAAATAACTTTAATTCATACTGATATTATTAGGTTAATTATATAATACATATATCTGACATAAAAACAATTTAATTTAACGATCCGTATCTAATAGTTTTGACAAGGATATTAATGGTGATTTTATTTTTCAAAGCATTATCAGATTTTGTTATCCAGAGCACTAAAAAATTTTTATTTTAAATATCATATTTTTAATGATCCTCAATATATACTCATATATGGCTCAATAATCATGAGTATAAAAAATTTAAAAAAATTTTAAAATTTTTTTTAGGTTTTTATTTTGAATTTACATAGTGACAAGTGAGATATATGAATGATGTATCATTGTGACTAATACATATGTTTGATATCATAGTCATTACTCAATTATATTTCTTACATTTATTAATTATTAATTATTAATTATTTTTCTTAATTTATAATATTGAATTATGTTATTTCTAATTGTGGACTTGGGAATTTTACGATATGATGACTAAAAGTAAGTTTGTATAATATTGACTATCCAAAGTTTCTCTAAAAATTTAATTGGAAGATATATGATTATAATCAATTCGGATATGTTTATTCTCTCAAAATCATTACAATAAATGTAGGGAGTCAATAAAGTTAAACTTGATCATTTAGATCTTCGATTTTATTCTAGGAGAAATAAATATACACAATTTGTTCAGAGCCTAAAATAATTTCTCGAGAAACTAAATGATTACGCAATCAATTTTTTTGATTTTAATCTTTTGATTGTTCTTACGAAAATATATAAGTTGTACTCAATACTCCATTCGATATACATTATCATACTTATGTATTTTTTCTCTGGTCTATATTTTTATTCCTTTTGTTATTACTAATATATATAAGTATCTCTATGAAGTATTATTTCATTTAGGAAAATACTAGTTTATGTTAGAAGAGATAAATACCTTCAACTCGAGTGAGACTTGAGAATTATTAATTCAATATTTGAAAAGATATATTATTAGTTTTTGTAAGTATTTAATATAAAGATTAGTCTAATTGGAAAGATAAATCTTCTAAATGTGAAACTTATTGTGAGAGGTTTGCTTATATATTATGAATAAATTATTAGGATGCTTTCTAGCTAATGATCAAAATTGTTTAAATATGAATACCTATGTTACAAATAATTTCTCATAGACAGATGATATATTATATAAATATGAAGAATTTATTTTTCATGGTGACTTTGAGAAAGAAATGTAATTGAGTTGCTATCTAATTTTCAAGTATTAATATATTGATTGGATTTATTTTGTAGATTGTGAAAGGAATTCTATTATTTGAAGTTCTCACCAAAAGCTTGGTTTGTAATATATTTATTATCAATCATATTTTTTGGTTTACAAATGTGTGATAAGAATTTTATTTTATTTTTCTAGAAAAATTTAGATTGTAAGTGCATCTTGCTGATTGTTTATGTGAGTGATCGTATTATGAGGTATGATGAGATGCGAATTATCATTTCATGTATGTCAAATTGTCCTTGTGCTAGTTTAACCCAAATTTTTGAGGCTTAGGTGGCCCCGCCATGTTTTGCCTGACACGACACAGTTGATCTGTCTGGGTTGTGCCATGCCGATATGACTTTGCTCCAACATGACCTACTGGCCAGCTGAAACATTTGACTGGCCTGAGTCATACTGGGTCAGGTTACAACTGAGTTATGCTGGGTTGGGTTCTAACTGAGTCATGCCTGCAGCAGCCTGCAATAACCCAAGCAAGCTGAAACAGCTTGCTTGGGTTATTGCAACAGCCTGAGTCACGCACCAGGTAGCCATGCAATCTTTTGCCTATGTTATTGCTTGTGTTCTGGGGGAGGGCTAACACAGGATACTGTGTATGTGTTATTAATTATATTATACACACACACACACACACATTATATATATATATATTTTATGTATATAAAATAATGAAACATAATTTTTATTGAAAATAAAATCTTATTTAAATATCATTAATATAATATGTAATGAAACAACATATAAATTCAATACAAATATCATTAACTGAAAATTTGGTTTGAATTATCATAGCTAGGGCTGCAACCCGGGTTGTTCAACATGAGCAACTTGAACCCAACTTGACTCGAGGAAAACTTGTGTTTGGGTCGAGCTTTCCTCGAGTTTAGGTTGGGTCTGGCTTGATAATGCTTAATTTGAACTTTATTTGGGATGGGTTCGGGCCTACAGCTCAAGCAACCCGAACCTGATCCCAACCCAAATGGATCCAAAAAATAAAATACAATGAAATATACATAAAAAAAATGTGAAAAAGCAAAAAGATTAAAAAATAAATAAAAAAAGTAACAAAAAAAAAAACCTAAAAGATGTAAGAAAGTGTTGCTGACTCCATTGTTGAGTTGCGAGTTGTTTATATTTGACTATATGTCATCTCTGTGATTTATGCTTCTTCTTTTCTCTTCCTCTCTTGTCTTGCTTCTGTTTGTGTTAGGGTTTAGGATTTATGCCTTCGTTTATTTTATTTTTTGTTTTGTTCCACATTCACAAATCACAAGACACAAATCACTCATACCAATCATAATTCGCAAACATACATTGCAATTGCAAAGAACTAGCAATGAAAAGCAAACCTCCTTCTCTGCTTCAGGTATATAAATGTGATGTCTGTATTTTTTTTTTTGTTTTATAATTGTTATTTGTAATGATTTATAATTTTGTACACTACAATCTAATCATATTTGTCTGTGATTTTTTGATTGTTTATCTGTATTCTATCATTTCTGCAATGTACATTTATTGACACGTGTATATATGTTATATATACATATATTATATAGATATAAATTATACATATACATTGTAGCTTCCATTTTTAGTGTATTATGCACATAGATATAATGAGTAGTGTATAATTGCATACATAGATATAAATTATACATAATTTACATATATTATCATGTGTATATATGATATATAAACTATGGTTATTAATGATTTCTAACATTCATAAGTACAATGTGTCATAGATTGTAATTTTTATTCTGTAATGTATTATGTTTATAAATACACATACACTATAGTGTATAATTGTATTTGTATATGAAATTATGTATTATAATATATATATATATATATATATATTATAATGTGTTATATATAAGGATATATATTATATATACTATAATGTATTATGTATATAGTTAATTTAGTCTTTACTCTTTAGTATACATACGTAATAGTAATACTATATACAAGTATTGAAGTACAATATACTACAATGCATTGTATATACGCATATACTATATAAAAATTATAAATATAATGTATGCATACATATATACTACAATATATATATATATATATATAAACATTATAATTATAATCTTCGTTGCATTTAGAATTTTTATTTTAATATATAATTTCAGATGTTTGTCTATTCTTATTTTTAGATTTTTTAGATATAAAGGTTAAGACCAACCTATGACTGAGTGAAAATTGAATCTAAGACCTTTCGATTGGGTTGTTGTTATCTATGTCTAAGTTTAGGTCTAAATAATTTTTAGAATATTTACTTATTTTAATTTTTTAAGTTTATTAGTAAAAGAATTTTGAGTAAAAGAAATATTTTTTAATTAAATTATGTCCAAGGAAAAAAATAACTCAAAATAAAATTCTAAATGATGCATGTTTACCTTCAACTAATGTGCCCTTTAAAATCCACAAATGTCCATAGCCAATAAGAAGAATGCTTGCATGTCAATAAAATATTAATTTAGTCACATGCTTTTTTATTTATAGAATATAAAATTATAAATAAAAACATTGTAAAATTGTTAGAGGTGTCAAATGGGCTGGGTTGGGTTGAACATGCCCATTTTTAGGTGGCCCAATCAGGCCACCGTGCCGTGCAGTGCCTGGCACGGCATGGCTTCAGCAGAGCTTGACCTTGCATGGCCCATCGGCCTGGTTGTTTACTATATTGGGCCTGGCTGTGCCTGGACAAGCTTGATCAGGTCTGCTCGGGTCAGGTTTGGGGTGGGGTTTGACTGTTTGGGTTGGGTTTCGGCCTCGTTCGGGCTGCTTGATGTCATTGCACTCATTATCTAGTTTTTAAATATTTTTTAACAGCCTAACTTTTTTGCTTTCAAGATTTTCCACAAGATGTGATATATCAATGAGTCTTTATTTTTCACATGATTTCATTTAACAAATCAAACACAATACACCTAGTGCAAAAAAATATTTGACTACACCTAAGAAGTCAGCCTAATTTTATAACTCACGTTAATATCAAGTGTGAAGGCTTCAAGTTGGATTAATATCAATTTGAGGTAGATGGATAGTCGATACACAACTAGGCATAAGACTAAATGGGGTAAATACAAATTATGCATGCAATTACAAATATCAATTCATTTCATAAAAGTATTTACAAATTATATCACAATATCTACAAGAACATTCAAATAATGCAAGGAAAAAAATATGGATGCAAAATATGAGCTTTTTAATGGGAAAACTATCCCTGGGAGTATTCTTCTAGTTCTAAACACGAATAATTATAATATTCAAATACATTACTACTCCCTAAAGTTAATATCAACATAAACAGCTCTAAAAACTTAGTTTGTGTGGCTCAACTCGTATTTTGTGATGTATGTTTTAGCGTGGATACTCCTTTACTTACAAAGATGAATTAGCCCAGACAAAATATAGGGCTCCTCCGTCCACAAGCACAAGCACAAAACTCAACCAATTAATGATCCACCATGGATTATAATCCACACATTACAAAGAGTGTGTTCATTATATTTGAGCACACTCATGGTCAGTGTTAGCATATTTTAAATTATAATCTCCTTGTTTTTTACTCAATCCTGTGTGTGTTTTTATACCTAATGCACAAGACTTCTACCAAATGCAAGGTTAGGGAGAGATATATATCTTGATACGTCTTACTTTTGATAAAACATAGATGTCATGTTTGGAAGTGTCAAATCTGAGACTTTTCATCTTTAGGCTAATGTGTTTGACATCCTATTAAGATGTTTTTTTTAATTATGATCTAATCAAAATATTATTGGTTAATATTGATGAACTATCATCCAAAACGACATTGAATCCAAGACTTGGAAATTAGTTGATCTGTCAAAATATATTGTGTTTTTATGAGATGTATATAATTGTGTTTTTATGTGAACTAAAAGTTCATGTAATTACTTGAGATGTATATAATTTAATTGATTTCCAAAGAACACACTCAAACATATTGAGTTGTGTATTTTAAAAATGAATACAATATTAATTTTCTTGACTATAGTTGCTTATTATTTTTTAGAGTTGCAATAATATGGTTTAAAAACGCATTCTTATATGATAGTCATACAGAAAAAATTTACATGCAAATTTTATCTGATTTTGGATTTGAGTTCAAAGGATAATCAATGTGTACATTGAATATGGTTTAAAAAATGACCTTTATATGGTAGCTCATGTGAATGACATAATTAGACCAGAAATATTTTAATGAAAAAGGAGCTCTAATTTGTTAGGAGTCACATCCTTGCAAACATTAGTTACCTTCTTTGTAACTACTTGTGTTTGTTTTGTATGCTCTCATTGTTCACTTGTTATAAATGAAATAAAATGCTCTTCACCATTGGGTAACATTAAAAACATTGAATTTCTGCTTTATACCTATGCGTTTCTTATGTATGCTCTCAATGCATCACAGTAAACATTCCAGTCAGGGTTATCTTCTGTTATCTTCTGGATTTGAGGATTTTATAAACAGTATATAATAGTTCGTATTTAATCAAATGAAACCCATCCCCTCTTTTATTTTTTCTTGCAGAGGGAAAAGAAAAATCTGCAAGATCTACATGGTGTTTTTGTGTTTAAGGTTTCCGAAAGAGATGATTTGGACAGACCAACAGCTAAGTTCATTAGGGATTTTGATTGTATAGAAGGCAAGAGAAGTAGCTTTTATTCTCTAGTTGAATTTGATTTGTAGGTTGATTTTTTATTTGCAGTAGTCATGAACGAGAACAGTTATATGCTTGATAGGAGGGCATGCAATTTTTGTATGTAACAAGTCTTATAATATTAACTCAATTTCTATAAAATTAATTTCTGTCCCTGTAAAAAAAACCAGTGTTCATTTTTTGTCAAAGAGCCATTCTGTATTTTACATTATATATTCATTGTAAGATAGAAATAATTATTAAATACGTTGATATTAAAGAAAACTAAAATGTGCTAAGGTGTTTGTCTAGGCTTCTTGGACATACCTTAGGTGAGACACCAATGGTGTCTATGTGCCATACTTGTTTAATGTGCAAGACACACTGAAGTGCACAATTTTTTAGGGCATTGAGGGTTGAGGTGCAAGGTGCACTTGAGGAGCAATCTTTTTTATGTGAGATGTATCATATTTAATAAATATAAAAATTATATATCTCACTAAATATTATATATACTTTTTATCTAATAATAAAATATAATAAAATAAATGATATCAAATATAAAAATTAAATGTAAATAGTTCTATCACTAAAATATTCAAAGTTTTAAAATGAAATAATAAGCATTTTAGTATTTCTTATCATTATAATAATTCAAAGTTAAAAAACAAAATGAAAACTCATGAATTTACAATTAATCTAAATTAAAGAAAATTATTATCAATATCATTCCCATCATCAGTCATTCACTCTCACTCTTCTTCATCATTCTTCCCTAATGAAAAGAATATTTTTTTATATCAATCAATCAAAGTAAGAGTAGAAATATATTTAAAGACTAGATTATCTTGATTTTGATTTTGATGTTGGTATTTTGTTTCTTTTAACCTTTGTATAAACCTTAAGATTTTTAGCTAAACTAGTTCTTGCAATATCATTTCATGTTAAATCATTATTCTTAAATATTAAATTATCTTTTGTTGTATTTTTATCTTTCATTCATAATATTAACTATTCATTACTATTATTTATATCTTTCAAGGAAATGAGATTAATGATATAATGTTTATTGTATCTTTTTTATCAAGATTCAATTATATTTAATATATACCAAATTATTCAAGCATTCATAGTCTGACATATTTTTTCTCTTGACATGGTAATGGATCTAAAGATAAATAGTTTTTATGATTATATTAAAATATTTTAGTTTTTAAGAATTTAAGTTACATTAAAGAATATCGTAGGGAGTAGTAATTTATATTTTAATAAACCTAATGCACTACATGTTGGGTTGCAACTTAGAATATAACTTTTTATAAACTTTTAGTACATGATTCAAAAATATCTTATCATTCAGTTTTAATTAATATAAATAACAAATATATTATTAGTTGAATATTTTATCTATTTTATAATTTTTAGCAAACGTATATAAAAATATTGATATAGTAATTAACAAAATTAAAGGATTAATCTGGAGGTTTAGTCTTTATTATTTTAATGACAAATTTATTATCAAAAAAATTTTTAATATGTATATACAAGTCTAGTTATGATATAATTACATATTATTAATCTTAGTTATGATAATTTTACTTAAGCATAATTTTCTCTCATTTTGCTAATATTCTCTAGCTCCTCTTAATGTTTATCTTGAAATTTAAACATATTCTCATTCACATAATGACTTTCACAATTTATATAAATTTTTGATTTTTTTTGGCTTGCATGTATTCTTTTATTTATTTCAAAACATGTTCGAGATACTTAATATAATTTTTTGAATTTCTTAATCCTGCAATAATGTCTAGATTTTGTCTATAGTGCCTTTTTAATTACTTTATCAAAAAATATAAATAAGCATATTTTTATCTTTCTAATTTAATTAATGAACATATTTTCATTTTTGATTTTTTTTTTCACTTGCAGGCTCAACTTTAATTATGATTATTTTGTCTATTTTTGTATATCTTTATAATAAATAAATAATAAAATAATAATTTCATTGAGAAAAAAATTAAAACATATACATAATATAATATATAGTATAAATATAAAAATTATAAAGTATTCAATGTTTTTTAAACAACTAAGAATATTTTAATTTTTTGTTTTTATTATTTCATAATTTTTTGTAATTTTTTTTTATTTTTTCATTAATTTTTATATTTTTCTATTTGGGACATAAGATTTTGAAAATTTTCAATTCTTTTAAAGTTTTTTTTTGTGTTTTTTATGTATTTAATAATTTTTATGTACTAAATTTCCTATTTTGTACATACAATTAAAAATATGAAAAAAATATTCTTTTGAATCTTTTTTTTCTCTTTTCTTCAGCAATATAATTTTATAAGTGTTTTTGAGAAATTTTTTTGAGGGTTTTAGTGTGCAATCCGAGATATAAAGAGATTTTTATAAGGATGAGGTTCAAGCACACAAAAGCAAGTCATTTTGGTTGCTAGAAACCTGAAATGACATTATTTTGGTGGTGTCATTTTTTTACAAAAAAAATCAATAACCCCAAAGGACATCATTTTGAGGTGATGTGATTTAAAAAAAAAGAACTTCACAACAATATCATTTTGTGGTCCTAATTTTAAAAAAATGGAATCCTAAAATGACATCATTTTGTGGCATTTACATTTTTTTTCAAAAATAAAATCCAACCCAATTTATGTCATTTTGGGATGGGTCACATGAGCAATTTTGGTGCCTCTCATCACTTTGTGTCTCAAAGGAGAGATATTTTCATTGAGAGTAGTAGTGCCAGAGTTTGAGGTACTCCTTTTATAACTATGCTAGGTGCACATTGATTATCTAAATGTCAAATAATATATGAAAAATTTAGATTTGTATTTTAATGTATCAAATATAAAATATTTGAAAAAAATATTTTTTAAAATAAATTTAAAAAAAGTGCACCAAAACCCAAAAATAATTGTTTTTTGCTACACTGAAAATTAAAAATCTAATTTTTCTCCCAGTTGATATGTTGCCAATTAAAAAAAATAAAAAAAAATTAAATACATGATTCTAACATGTTGCCTCATTCAATATTGCAAGTGGGATTCAAACTCACGTGCTTTATATGGTAAAATATATTCTACTATCCAGCTACACGAAATAATTCAAATGTGTCATGAAAATATTTATATATAAATATATATATATTCTATGTATTATATATATATATATATATATATATATATATAAACATAACATATATAAATATATAAGCCTAAATATATATATATATATAAACATATAAATATAAATATATATAAATAAACATAAACACACACACACACAAATATAAAAATATAAACATAAATATGTAAATATATATATATATATATATATATATATATATATATATATATATATAAACATAAATATTTAAAAATAAACACATAAATATGTTTATGTATGTATATTTATGTATATATATATATATATATGTTTATTTACATATGTTTATATATATATATATTATATGTGTGTGTGTGTTTATATTTTTATATTTGTGTATATATATATATATATTAATATATATTTATATATATTTATATATGTTTATATATATAAATATGTTTACATATTTATATATATTTATGTTTAAATATATACAAATACATAGAATATATTTATATATATATAAATATTTTTGTGATCCATTTGAATTATTTCGTTTAGCTGAGTGGTAGTGGGTGTTTTACAATGTGAAGCAAATGAGTTCAAATCCCACTTTTGTCATTGATTAATGCAATATGTTTGAAATATATTGTTAATTTTTTTTATTGTTTTTTTTATTGCTGACTTGTTATCTGGGGAAAATTGAGTTTTCAATTTTTCGTGTCCCAAAATTCAATTTTTTTGTATTATGGTATATATTTTTTAAGTGTTTTTTAAAAAAAATTATATATTTTAAATATTTTATGTTTGATGTACCAAAATACAAATCTCATATTAAATATAAAAAATTATTTTTTAATTATTATTCACATTTTGAAATATTTATGTTTTCAATATGTGAATTAAAATAATCATTCTTGATTTGTCCCTAAATTTCTGCGGTTAAATCATTGAGGAAAAGTTTCTTACTTTTTGATTTCTCATTCTCTACTCATTCGAAATGAGAAAATTTTACTCAAGAACAATAGTAGAATAATATTGGAATCTTGTTCATAGAATAATAAAAGAAAATACACATAATAGTATGAGTGTTATCTTTTTTTTTTCTTTTTGGAGAGAAATTTTGAATATATATTTCATCCCAAAATATTTAGTTTGGATGAGAAAATGAGATTGGTTTGAATCAAACCAAAATATTGGAATCTTGTTCGAGCCGTGCCGTGCCGTGCAGTGCCGAGCCGTGCCGTGCAGTGCCCGGCATGAGCCGTGCCGTGCTGTGCCCGGCATGAGCCGTGCCGTGCCGTGCCCGGCAAGAGCCGTGCCGTGCCTTGCCCGGCACGAGCCGTGCCGTGCCTTGCCCGGCACGAGCCGTGCCGTGCCCGGCACGAGCCGTGCCCGGCACGAGCCGTGCCGTGCCGTGCCCGGCACGAGCCGTGCCGTGCCGTGCCCGGCATGAGCCGTGCCGTGCCGTGCCTTGCCCGGCACGAGCCGTGCCGTGCCTTGCCCGGCAAGAGCCGTGCCGTGCCTTGCCCGGCAAGAGCCGTGCCGTGCCTTGCCCGGCAAGAGCCGTGCCGTGCCTTGCCCGGCAAGAGCCGTGCCGTGCCTTGCCCGGCAAGAGCCGTGCCGTGCCCGGCACGAGCCGTGCCGTGCCGTGCCGTGCCGTGCCCGGCACGTGCCGTGCCGTGCCGTGCCGTGCCGTGCCGTGCCGTGCTGTGCCTCACCTGGCCCGCTCGGGCAAACTTGCCCGAGCGGTTTGGGAAACGGGGGACCGCGTGTCGGGTCGAATTAGACCCGACCCGCGGTCTTTTTTTTCCGGGAGGGGAAGCATGCGGTCGGACTCACGGGGCTCCCGGGACGGGCCCGGGTTTTTTCGGTGCTGGGCCGGCCCAGGCACAGCTGAACCGTGCCGTGCCTCGTGCTGGGCCGGGCCGGCACGGCACGGTTGACACCTCTAGGTTTGATCGTTCCTGCATTACTTAGTCATAGGATTGGTTCAGTTCTTCCAATTGGGCCTTATCCCATCCAATCGGGCTTGAATTGGCAAAATTGGTGATTGTGGTGGATTTGGCGAATTTGCTACTTTTAGGCAACTAACCATTACTAATAATATTATCATAGCCGTTAGAATTCTAGCCCTTGACCTAAGAATTGAAAACCAACAAAATTTTCACATGAGGTATTTGGTTCTTTTTTATTTTACTTGTATATTATTTATTTAAATTTTAATTTTATTAAATTAATATTTTAATAAATTAATTAATCTTAATTATTTTTTTATATTTTATTCAATTATATGCTATAATATACACATTATTATTATTATAATATTCTAAAAATTTTTGTTTGATATCATTTATATGATATTTAAATATAAAAAATAACTATATCTCTATATATTTATATATATTAAAAATCACACACACACACACACACACACACACACACACACCATCTTTACTTTAAAATATTGAATCTATTAATTAAAATAATTTTTTTTTTACAATCATACTTAGAAAAAAAAGTATCTTATCTATTTTATGATTTTTAAGTTTTTTCTAGTATTTTAATTTGTTTTGAATAATTTTCTTACTTTTATTGATATTTTATTAATATTATTGATATATTTATAAAATTCAAATACTATATTTATGTATTTATCAAAATTTTTGTTTATATATGTGTATTTTTTTAATTATTTTTAATTTTAATAATATATAAAATATATTTATGATATCATCGCTTTGACAACGGTCTCATCCTCATTTGAGTCTAATTTTCTCATCACTAATATTTAGTATTGTAGAAAATTTATTTGATATCATCTGTCATTTTTAAATTTATTTAGTTTATTAATTATATTTTAATTTCTAATTTCTAAATTAAAATTAATTTGATATTAATTATTAATAAAAATAAAAAATTAAATAAAATTTAAAAAATAATTTCTGTTTATGGATTACTGAGTTTGGATGGGATAGAAAATGCCATATCACCTGCACCATAGTTTGGCGTGCACCGTCCGCACCCACGAATGAAGCTGAAACAAAAGCAAATTCCAAAATGCTAAAATCGAGAGGAGAGATAGAGATGAGATGAGATAGAGAGAGAATTGAGATATAAAGGAGATTGAGAGTGTAAGATTGAGAAATTGAGAATGTAAGAATTGAGATTGAGAGATGAGAGGAGAAGAGAGAAATAATATATATATTATAAAAAGATTTTTTTTAAAATATATATTTTTATTTTTTTAATTTTTTTAATGAATTAATAGGGCAGAAACCTGAAAGCCATTGGATCTTCTTCCCTACCCGTTGGAAGTGCATCCAACGGCCAAAATGCACTCATTTATTTTTTTATTTTGGACCATTAGGACTTAGGTTAGCTGTTAGGGGGTTAGCTTAGTTCCCGAAGGTTCTGTCGGCTATGTGTCTGGGCTTGGGCGCTCGGCTTGGGCTCAGCTTGGTCACTCGGCTTAGGGGGGAGGGGAAGCCCACCTAGTGCGTCCACCTGGGTGATGGGCCTGAATCATGTCACATGGAAAACCTCAGCCAAACACATTGCATTTTAAAAAAAAACCTGCCACATTTAAAAGGCGGGACAGGGTTTTTTAAAAATAAAATAAAATATTGTTTTTTAAAATGAACTGGGCTGGTTGGGCACAGTCTAATCGGACCTTGCCCGAAACCAAGTCTAATCACGGTAGCCTACCTTGATGCTGGATTGTGCGTACGTGCCAGACAGTCCGGTCGTGCTTGGTCCAACATGAGGCCCAACACTCATGGCTCACCATGGTACGAGTCGTGCCTTGAGCCGCCATGGCACGAGTCCAGGCACGGGTCAGTCAGGTCGTGCTTGGGCTGTCCGACCCACGTGCCACCTCTATGTTCAGACATAGTTTTAGACCATATCATACCAGATATGACTCAGTTGTACCATGTCTTGTGCTGTGCCCAAGTTGCTTGACCCACTTTCCACCTTTATGTTAATTTTTCCTAGGATATTGGATTTGATATCATGGTAAAATTCAAGACTATAATGAAAAATAATGCAATACTACTCAATAATTAATAATATACAAACAACTTTATATAAGATATACATTTTATTGTGATAGCGTACATGTTGTATGTTCTCATTAATATTATAATAAAACAAAAATATAACAACAATAATGGAATAATAAAATTATAAACTGAAACAATCTGCATCAGCATTCACGTTGTGTTATGTTTTTTTTTCTTTGCAGAATCATTCATGAAACAAATTGGTAGTCAATATGGGATTATTTCTGGATCTCGTGATAATTCAATTTACAACGCTATTTGGGTTGCTCAAGCATTGCTGCGCAAAGGGTAATCAAACACATGCCTTTTCTATGCCATTGACTACACAATGCAATCTGATTTTTGCTATATAAAACTTATGGTTGACACTTATATTTGGTTTCCAACGTGATATGAGAACTGCAGTAAATCAATTAATATATATGATTTAATAATTATTTGATGATTAATATTTTTTAAATAAATCTTCTAAATCTAATGAAATTAATAAAAGTACTAGGGATTGAAGAGATCTAACTCCTGATCAACTGGTCACTTTTTGGAGTATAATCTAAGAGACTAAATTCTGATCTCATTATGATATAATAATTTTTTTTAATATTAGGTAAAAGTCCTAAGCCACTTTAGGCCTGAAGTAAATCAATTGTGCCCTGGGTAAGACATGTTTCCTTTATCTCAATGGTAGGGGGTAGTAGTTGGATCAAACCTGCAATCATGATGCTGTATATTCATCACCCTACCATCTAGACTCATATTATTGTGTATGACATAATAATCTTTTTATAAAAAAAAATGCAACTCTAATACTATTAAAATATTTAAGTTGATTAAATTTGATTTTATTTGGATCCTTTTCTAAATAGCTACTTGAGTTATGCGATATCATGTTATAATCATTCATGATAATTATATCATAATATATATTAACATATGAGCAATTTTTCTTTAACAACTATTTTGGTAGAAATGAGAATAGTATGAGATATTATTGTGGAGTAGAGGTGTCAAAAGGGCCGATCCACCCCTGTTTTAGGTAGACCAACCGGGTCATCGTGCCGTTCCGGGCACGACATGGTACTGTAACCGTGTGGTGCTTGGCCCAGCACGGCTTCATCATAGCTAGCCCAGCACAGCCTGTTAGCTCGGCTGTGATGAACCCGTGCCTCTTCGTGCCCAGATGGACCGATTCTGGCTTGTCCGAGCAATGTAGGAGCCTCCTACATGGCTCGGACAAGCCATGTAGGAGGCTGGGGTTTGTTCTTTGGACCAGGTTTGGGTTGAGTTTAAGCTTAGTTTGGGCGGTTTTGAAAATATTTAATCTAGAATATTAAAAATATAATAAAATTTTTATTTTAATTATTTAATACTTAATTACTTAAATAGTTTATAGTTAATTCTTAAATTAAAATAAATAATTATTTTTTTAATTTTTATTTTATTAAATTAAATAAAACATTAAGTTTAATATAATAAATAATTAAAATTTAAAAACTAACAGTGTCTGATTTAATAAAACTAAAATATTAATACAACCAATACAAATTACAAAAAATTAAGATTCAAAAATTAAGTCTCAAACTCAAAGTAATATGACAAAAAAAAACAGAGATAATGTAAATCCAAAAAAAGAAAAAAGAAAATAAATAATATTCTCAGCAGATAATATTATATCATATGATTAATAATGATATAAGATAATTATCAGTATCTCAATTCGTTAATCGTCATCAGTCGTCAAATAATCATCAAAATCACACGGATCATCATCAGCAATCAACTCTTCTATTCTTTATTGTAGTCTCAGTATGATCCTGGATGCTCAATTTCGAATCCTTCCAATCATTCATGCGTATTAATATCCTAATAATATCTGATCGTAATCTGAATCTCTTATTCGAAATCACATTCACTGTAACAAAAAAAGTAGACTCTAATTTTATAATCGATACTAAAAAGTCAGTAATCCTATGTCATCTTAGATAGCATAGGATAAGTGAACTCTTATGATATTTATCACTGTAAAATATCAATATTCTTATAATCAGAATATTATAGAATTTAAGCAATAATCGGTATACAAGTACAAAGATAACTTATTCCTATTTGATGGTCTAAATGTGGAGCCTGAAAAAAGTATAATTAGAAAAAAAATTTCAATCCAAAATTTAAGTCATTTTTATTGTACATGTTGGACTTTTATCAATTATAAAATATGATTTGAAGCTTATTGCATACAAAAATATGGAGACAATTCTATGTTGACCTCTTCAAAAATCTTTCTAAAGAATATAATTTCTTGATTTTAGTGTATAAATGACCATATATGTGACTTTTGTATAGAAATTAGAATTTTAAATCGAAAAAAAAAACATCTAAATAATATGTCTCATAAATCTAGTGTATATGCTGCATTTTAGTCTATCTTAAAATGATTTTGTTTTCCATTGGAACAACTCTTCAAATTTGTGAAAAACTAAACTACAAATTATCCATTAACTTGATAAAAATAAAATCAGACAAGTGATTATCTTATATAATGAACAAATCAATTGAGATAGCCATATGCAAGGTGCTCTCATTAATAATCAAATGGAGATCATACCCAATCTATAAGGTTTTTGTTTTAGTGTGAAGTGTAGGAGATGTTAATATGTCGACATCATTATCCTTGGAAGTTAGAGAGGTTGTGTCTGATGAGTAATGAATTTGAAGTTTATTGTTCTTGAATGAAAATATTTGTCAACATATCAAGACATGACCTTCAATATATACATATATGATAAAGATTTTTTAGGTGATTTACTATCTTAGTATTATTCTCGTTCAAATATATTTAAATTTAGAGTTTTTATTAAATTTATTATTTTAATATTTGTTTAATTGCACACTCATATTAATAATCAAATAAAAAAGGCATCATACATAAGGACATAATAAAATTGCAACACTCTCTATAAGCTTGTACACAAACATCTCGAATACTATGTTTGAAAGTAAAAAGTAATCTGGTGTCTTTTTAAAATTTTCTTAAAGATATTTGTATTTTGTGTTCTAAAAATATAAGTTATAGTAATTTTATCTCGAATCTTCTAAATGAGTAAGAATCAATCAATTTTTTTTTGTTTTTATTTGTTCATAAAATATCGGATTATAGGTTGTTGCCTTGATTCCCCATTGTCACACTAAAGAATAGTGTCAGACATGACACGATACAGTACAATGCAGTACCATGCACGACATGGTTTATTGGATGGCAGAACTGGTGCAGCCTGCGACTCAAAATCATTTCGGGTACGGGTTGGTTCGCGTCATTTTAGGTTAATATTAAATTAGGGTTTTGCAACCGTGCTGTGTGCCATCATCACCAGTCAGGAATGTCTAGCCATTGCCTGTTGGGCATCACCGTTCATCCCTCGTCGAGTGTCGTTGTGCCAGTCGTAGTGCGTTGGTCGGAAGTTGTTGCTTGTGCCGTGCACACGTGCCATACACCTATGACGTGCCTTGCATGGCACATGGGCCGAAGACCCTCAGCATGGCACGATGTGATTTGTGCCGAGGGTCCACTCAGCACATGCCTGGGCACGCTACAGTACCGTGCCGTGCCGGGTCAGGCATGCCTGAACTGTGGCAGGTTTTGAGCCGAGCCTGGGGTGTCCGACTCTTTTTACACCTCTAGATCCAACCATAATATTTTTTAAAAAATGGCTCTTGAGATTTATGTGTTGACTTGACTTGTCAAGATTTTTGTATGATGTAGTGATTTTTGTATGTGATATGAGTGAAATGTATTTTTGATGTCTAGATGGAATATCTTCAATATGTGAGATATCACTAGTGAAATAATAATTCATATAAAAATTATTTTAATTATTAAAAAAATTATTCTGGTAATTAATATTAAATGTCCAAGTGAACCCACTAGCTATAAATATTATCATAAGACAATCTATATTCTTATCTTAATATGTTTTCATTATGAATACTTGTAATCAATAGTAAATATTATTATATATTATGGTTAGATGTGTCAATCGGGCTGGGCCGGCCCGACATGAGGCACAACACAGTTCAGCCGTGCCTGGGCCGGCCTGGCACGGAATTTCCCGTGCCCGGACTCGTGTCGTGCTTGACCACAGTACAATCCTGCCGTGCCGTGCCGAGGCCAACCGGGCCTCGTGCCGTGCCTGGCCCGGCATGGTACCGTGGCTTGTTGGCATGGTACCGTGCTGAAATCAATTTTTTTTTAAAAAATTAGGGTTTCGGGCATGCTGAAATTCTATTTTTTTTAAATTAGGGTTCGGCGCGATGGCGCGTGCCGAAACCATAATTTTTTTTTTAATTTAGGGTTTGGCCTGACTGGGATGAACCCGACGAACCATACCGCGGGCCCGTGCCGGCATGAACCCCCACAAAACCGTGCCAGGCCAGACACGACACGGTTACTATACCGTGCCTGGCCCGACACGAAAGCATGGTCGGGCCTGAAAAAATGGGCCGGGCCAGCCCAACACATTTTTTTTGACACCTCTACTTATGATATTAGTTTTCAAGTGTTATTAGGTTGAAAGATATTTATCTCTTTCAACATAGTCTAACATAATTTTGAGTGAGATAATATCTTAAAAGAGGATTTGAGTATCCTAATATAATTAAGAGAAATAATAAAAAAAGTAAAGGCAAAAAGAAAATTCTAGTATGATATAATTTGTGAGATCATATGCTGAGGATGACATGTGTTTTTTTTTGGGAGGACGAATGAAAGATCATTATTAGAGGGGTTGAGTGTAGGATCACCTGCCTCCTTGGTTAACTATTCACTTATCTGAGTATTTTGCATATGTGTCTTTCTTCTAGTAAACTCTAAATATATAGTGATCAAGTTTCTCAGTCTCTAACATATCATGTGCATGAATTGGAATATATTCGTTGACTATTGTATTGATTAGATCTGAGAGAAATTTTTTTTTTTCGAAATCTTGTTTCTTTAAAAATATTTAATTTATATTTGTTTGTATATATGATGATTTCACGTAATTGTCAACTGAATATAGACAAACAAGTTGATGTATTGTTGATGAATTACTTTCTCTCTTAGTTGGAGGTTTAAGTGGCACAATAGAGATTAAAAATAGTAATAGGTTTAAATATTTTCTTTTAATTCTTACTCTTCATAGACTTATTAAAAAATGAGTCATGCTAAAAAAGATAAGCTGGGTAGTTACTAAAATCTTATGAGATTCTATTGAAAAATATTTGTATCTTAATTGTGTTTTGGTTTTACCAAGTTATACACTCCTCAAGACTCAAGTACCATCTTGTTTTATTGTAGAGATAAATATAGAACAAGATAAATATTTTTAAAAACTTTGAGAGATTTGTTAAATAATTTATTTTCAAGTTATATGATCTAAAAAGACAGATATTCAGAAATGATAGAAAAAAAATATTTTGTTAATAATATAGTTTGTGAATACTATCATATCTTCTAAAAAATATTTTGGAACACTTTTATCAAAAAAGAGCGCACGAACTGTATAAATCAAATATCTACAACCCTATTATGTGGGGATGTGTAAACTCATAAAGTATGAGATAAAACTTATAATTTATATAATAAATATTGAATCTATATTTTGTATATTATAATACATTGTTATATATTTTTTTAATATTTTTATCTAATTAATTTTTTATTATTTTATGAAATACGTAAAAAATAAAAAAAAATTATCATCTAAAATCAAAAAGAAATACTTATCTAAATGATGAATAATAACCAATAAAAATAATAATGTTTTAAATCTTTGTTAGGTTTAATCTCTACGAAGTTCTTTTATATTTAAATATATTAGATCAAATGAATATTTACTTTCATTAGTTTGGCAGCCATGATCAAAAATTTTGATGTGCTTTCTTAACTTATATGCTTCACATTATAGTATATAAATATCTTTAATATTAGAATAAAAAATTTTTAACTTGGTTTGTATTGATAATTAAGTTAAGATTATACAAACAAAAGATCTAATACACTCAAATCTTTATCTAGAGATCATATCATAGAAGATAAAATATATAATATACTATAATTTATTTCAAATGAAGTATTTCTCAGAGTCTTTAACTCATAAATAAATATCAATGTCAGAAAAAATAAAAATAAAAATAAAATTGAGTTAGCTAGAATGATAACTCTTGGAAAGAATACAAACAATATAATTGAGAATAAGTAAAGTTCCAGAATAAACAAGAGTCAAGTTGAATATTGATATATCCAATAATTTTTGAAGGATTATTATTAATTATTCTAATATTTAATAAATTTGCAAAAAAGATAGTAGAAAGATAATAATTATCTATAATATGAATATTGATTTCTGAATCATTAATCCAAGAGTATGAAATATATGAATGAGTTACAAGAGATGTAGTACCTTGAGGTTGAGAAAGACTTGCTGTTGTTCCATCGTGGAGGAATCTTGAATACCCTCCTTTAATTGGGATTATGATGGAAAGATCATTTGAGGATTTCTTGATAAATTTGATAGTTGGTACTCTTGGCATTAGTACTCTTCTTTAGTTGTTGATAGTTAGTACTTGGAGGGTGATGATGTCTACCTCATTTGTCATTATTATTTTTGGTATTTTTACTAAAAATAACTTCTTACTATTATTTTTAGTATGATTATTTTTTAGTAGTGTGTATACTGAATTGATGTTTTTTTTTAATCTTGCATCTATTATGTCTAGTACCTTCTTGACTGCTTGTAAGTACAAAATAAAATAATTTCTCTTATATAAATTGAACTACTTAATAATATAATTTTGGTGTAGTAAAAAATTCTCTATTATTCAAAATCTAGTTGCACAATGTTAAAAATGTGTCTGACAATGATTATATACATATATTGCTCAAATATTTCGCTAATTGTTTTATTTTCTTTATAGCCTCAATCTCAGTTAGAAAATTTTTTAGCAACTGTGTGGTCAACTAGGTTAATTGTGTAAAATGATTAATAACCTGCTCAAGTTTTTCATTCTCTTCAATCTTAGTTAAAATAGCTTAATAATTATATTAATTGAGATGAATATAATGATGCTGCAAACTCGCATAAAATCTTATATGTTGTGCAAGCTAAAAAAATTAAAGCTAATTTTATTTCGATGGGCTGTCACATTACAACCAAAAGATGAGAGTCTATTTGTAATAACCCCTTCTTTTCTCTTTGTTATGATTTATTTGTTTGGTAATCTAATATTTCTTGATCAAAAAATTATGTTCTGACCCTTGTTGTCCACTATGAGTAATTCTAGTTTTCAAACTTATATAGTGTGATAATTAAAATTTCAACCTCTTTGATACTAAATGCAAAAGAAAATTCACAGAATACCAACCTAATTCCGTTATGCCTGAAACACTATCTCAAGGTTGCTTCAACATATAGAATTTTATCCTCCAAAACCCTAATCTGCACACATTCTACCCATGGCTGCTTCTTCACAATACATCACACACAGTTGCCCAAAAAAACACAATATCTTATTCCACACATGTGAAACCATGATGCCAGACACCACAGTTTTTGTACACACTGCACAAGGCAATTTCACACACAATGGCTGAGTGATGGTGGAATAAGGTAGCTCACAGTGCATGAACTATTGCTTGCACTATCACATACATTATGCTAGTACAATGTACAATGCATATGTTCATCTACAAATCTTAGCTTTTACACTCTCACAGGGTTTTGGTTTTGTGACATTGAACATGTTGAGTGTTGCTATCCATAATTAATAAAAAAGAAAATTTATAATAAAGAATCATCAAACTACAACAACAATGAACAATCACATGTGATCTACCACATATATTGTGTAATGACCAATTTATATCCTGAATGAGATAACACTCCAGAAAGTGTCTTTAGAATTATAGACTAATCAAGATAAAAAGAATTGATATAATAAGATGTTAGATAACGCCTAAGTGAAAGGGTGAGAAATGCAACACTTTTTTTGCTTCTTTCATAGGACAACCAAAAGATGAATGTTAATAGAGGCACCAAGCACATTATTTGTAATGCCTGCTATTAGGGGTGCCAAAAGCAGTCCTTTAAAACTATAGGTAGCCTAATAAAATACTGCCCAACAAATTCCTAAAAAGAGTTTTAATTGGTTTGGTTTTTAAGAATAAATTAATCAAGGTCTCAATCTATTCCTATTGATGTGTTAATCAAAAATTGAATATTAGAATTGCACAAGTAGAAATGATGTTAGGTGATCAATGATTTGTTGATCATAATTGTTGAAACTATGATTATGACATCATGTTAATTAAAAAGGAGCTGCATGTTAATATTTATTAATATTAATACATGAATGCCATAGAAATAAAGCATTCTTATTTGTGACATTATATTTTACTTAGTTTGTGTATGATTACTAAAATACTAATGCATTATATATCATAAGAATTTTGAAATTAAATGTGCTTGGGCAAGAATAATACTGGTATGACTAATCACCTAGAAAGTACCATAATATTAAACTTCTTGCCTCATCATATATATTTTATTTATTGTTGCACGTATATATTAAACATCATGCTTTGGTACTATGACATGTGCCATCTTATCAAGGGCTATAGATGTAGGTCTTGAGTTTGGGACTCTTCAAATGTAGTATCTCTGATATTTGTGGATAAAACTGTTGAGATATAAACCTCTCACAAATCCTACACTATAACATGAGCTTTATGTATTGGGTATGATCTCAATTATTTTACCTATTTAAATATAAAATTGAATACAATAAGCAAAATACTACATATTTGATTAATAGTTTGATCATTAACAATGCTAATGTTTAGCAAAATCCTCTCAGGTCAACAAAAACTATAGATAAACGAATACTTCTTTTTACCAATGAAGATGATCCTTTTGGGTGTCTCAAGGGTGTATCAAAAACAGATATGACAAGAACAACATTACAGCGAGCTAAAGTATGCATTGTTATTGGTGTTCTATTTTATTTTGTCATCTCCTTATGGATTTCCTAAATGCCTGCCATTTTTCTTCAAGGATGCACAAGATCTTGGGATCTCCATCGAACTTCTTCCTTTAAGTCAACATGATGAGGATTTTGATGTTTCCTATTTCTATGCTGTAAGTTATACCTGTATACTTTGATTTCTTTATTATTATTAACAATAGTTCTTTTTTCATGAAGCTGTGCAACTGGAAATGATTGTTTTTTATACATTTCATACAGAATTTCATGCATTTCAGGATTTGATTGGGTTGGAAGGTGATGAACTTGCTAAATATGTGCCTTCTGCAGGACAGAAGTAAGTGATTTTGTTTGTATTTGCTTTGTTTTTATGTTTGGATGTATTAAACAATACATTTTGTCAATCAATGTTGTTTGAATATGTCAATATTTTAAAAATAGATAATTTGTGGATCATTCTTTTTTTTAAGGGGAAAAATATGAATTATTTTTTTTTAATCTTCATAGTTTAACGTGTTTGCTGGAGTATAAATATACATAAATCATGAATGGAGTACACTTTATCTACATATGTATGGAACATATACTAGGCAGAATTATTATAACTAATTTTTTTTGAGTTGATGTATGAATATGATCAATGATTAACTTTAGAGAAAAATAAATAATTTTTATGTTTCAATCTTCTATGAAAATATTAACCATCAAATTTTATTGGTAATATATGTAGTAATCATATTTTTTTTTGTTTCTTCTTAATAAAATGATAATAAATTTTCATATATTTCATCCATTCATTAACGTTGAGATTGAAAGTAGCTTCATTACTAGATATTGATAGAAAAGAATATACTAGCCTCATCTCTAGAATGATTACATATTTTTTTTTTATAATTCAGATATTTTAGTTCTGTTGAAATTCAAACTTGTATAAAAATAAAAATGTAATGATACTTGATGATTAAATATTATACAATCATTTCTTTATGTAATGGATACATTTCATTGTTGCATTTCACAATTTGAATGCTCTCAAATGGATAAAATAAAAAAAGTAAGTATACAAAGTAAAACAACATCTCATCTTAAGTTGCTGCATAAAAGATCAGTATGCTAAGATTTGAGCGAAAAAATGTAAGTTGAGGTCTTTCCAAGGCTTTTTGAAGATACATGCTAATTCTTTAGCTGTCTGAATATATATTGTAGCAATGTGTATATATATATATATATATATAAGTTTGTTTTATTATTATTAAAGCCATTTCTTTTGACGGAGGAATACTATTTTCACAAGCTGTATTCTACCCTATCTCTTTTTACACTCTTTCCAAACAATATCACAAAGTATTATCGCTATTCTACTATATCTATTGGTCACTGTCTTTTGTTGGATTTTATTGGGTTCTAGTGCTATCCTACTGCATCTATTTGACCTCTTGTACCATCCTTTTGTGAATATTTGCAGTTAGACGAGAAATCATATTCTTCCTTTGTTCCTGCCCTCTTCAGCACATTCTTTCCTGTAATTTTTTTCGAGTATAGTCCTTTAACAATGCTTCAACATGCATCCTTTCATTTGCAGTTTTGTTTAGTGGTTATTCCATAGAGGCCTTTGACACTGCAAAACAAATAACTAGAGTTCTACAAATTTATATATTACATTATCTCAAGTCCCTTTTGATTAGCTCCTTCCAAACGCATGGATCAACCTCCTCTATTCCAGCCAGTTTTTATACTGTAGTATATTGACACTTGACTGCGACTCAACGCATGACCAACCTCTACATACAGACTCCCATCACTTTTACAGACTCTTGACCAAGACTTACCCAAACAAATTCCAAACACATCCATACACTTAACAAGCTTGATAACCAATAAATCAAGTCTCTAAAATGACTATACAGCCTGTCTAGTTTGCTTTGCATCTTTGTCCGGTGGCTGGTTTTTTGCTACTTCTGATCTTGGTGCTCTTTCATATAGGGATTTGTAACTACAATACATTATCTAGATTTCTACTAATTTATATATATTAACTTTTCACAAGTCCCTCTTGATTAGCTCATTCTAAACTCCTGAATATGACTTACCCTATTTTAAATAAGAGCTGCAAAATTACAAATAGAAAAAATAAATAAAGTAATATAAGCAAACAATTGACCCTAGACTAGCTCTTTTCTTTGTCTCAACCTCTCAGGGCTAGGGTGACACTAAGTTTTTTATATTCTTTTCATTGGATATTGAGTAATTACGTGAGTGCCCCTGCTAACTAAGCATGATTATTTTGATATATGAAAGTTTTCTCTTATCCATCCTTATACTACCCTGGAGTCTGTCCGATAGAGACTCTTTCTCATATTCATGATATTCTTTGTTTTTGCCTTCCTTGGCTAGCCTATCCTCCAATGCGTTTGATTCCTTGTATATATGTTTGGTTGATGTATTTAAGGACTATTAATTGATCAATTTCTTCTAACTCTTTGTATTTTCACATATTTCTTTTTTTTTTGTTCACTAAATCTACTAATATTTTAGAGTTTAATTGAATATCCATATTAGTTAATTCTTTAGCTTTACAGACCCGTAATCCATCCCTCAATGCTAGAATTTCAGCCTGGAGAGCAGATGTGGCTTTGTGGCTCCCTGTAAAAGCTAAAATGAGTTGACTTTTAAAATCCCTTACTGCTCCTCCTACTCATGCTAAATCCATGTTCCTGTCAAAACAATCATCAGTATTTAGAGTTATTCTACTTTTTGGGTGATTTTCTTACTTTAATTCTATAATTTTTTGTAATTTGGCTTTTGCAACCTTGAGGTTCCAGAAATTACGTGTGTCTCTATCTAGATAAATGCATTGAGCTGTTATCGGGCTAGCTTTTGAAGTAATTTTTATTTATTTCTTTATGGCTTTCTAGATATCTTCAATCATCATTCTCTTACCTTCATATATACTATTATTTCTAGCCTTCCAAATATACCAAATTGCAAAATGAGGGGTGTTATTTTTAATCCATTTTTTTAAGCTATGTTGTGTGTGTGCTATATTCTATTTGTGGAATCTATTACTTAGAGGGATACTTTTATGTTTTTTACCTATTTCTGATTCTAATCTTCTCCAAATTTTTAATGCTATGTTTCCTTGTGAGAACACTTGGTCTAGCGATTCTATTGCTTGTAAACAACATTCACACCTAGATGCCAGTTTAATATCTTTCTTTTTTATATTTTCGTCTAATGGAATGACATTTGAGAGAACTTTTCATGTGTTAATTTTAATTTTTTGACAATTTTCATTATCTCAGGCCTATTTAAATAAACTTTGCTCCTATTTCCTATTTTTCACTATCTTTGCTGGATTTGAGAGAGAATTTTTCGTCTGCACTCAAAATTCATTTCCAGTCACTTTTAGTCAATTTAGAATATTCTTCAACTGTTTTTCTTTGCTTAAGCATTTGAACCCAGACTTGTTATTCTTTACTCCTTTTCCTTTCTCTGTTCGTGTCCCCCTCAATGCAGTATTTAGTTCTCATAAATTTAGCCAATAAGTTATTATTTTCTTTTAGTCTCCACTATCTTTTACATGCCCATGCTTTGACTATATCATTCAGATTAGTAAAACCCAGCCCTGCTTCCTATTTTGAATACCAATGATCTTTTCATTTTTTCTAGTATAACTTACTTTTCAATTTTTAACCTCCCATAGAAATTGAGTCATTTCTTTTTCTATACTTTTTTTAACTGCAATCGGAAGGTGAGTGGTCATTAAGTTCTGCATGACTACACTTTGCAGCACGTGTGTATTTAATGTTATCCTACCACTCATGCTAAGCATTTCAACCTTCTAGCCTGCAATTTTATTTTTTGATTTTTCCAAGTAAAAATTCCAAGTATAAATTCCAAGTATGATGACTTCATCTTACCATCATATATTGGGCATCCGAGATATTGAATATTCCTTTTTTTCTGTGAGAATCTAGTTATGTTATTAATTCTATGTGCCAGGCTCAATGATGCTTTCTTGGCAATCATGAATTAATATTTTTTATTATTTATTTTTTGTGCTGTTTCCTCCTCTAAAACTCTTAAACAAATCCATCAAGTTATGAAGGGATCTGGAGCAACCATTCGTGAAAATGACCACGTCATCCGCATATGCCTGACAACCCACCATTGGGGTATCTCTCGGGTGGCTGAAGAGACCTATTTTACCTACGAACATTTTATCTTTAATCTTCATAATTAGGAGTTCTAGGTAAATGTTAAAGAGTGAGGGGGAGAGAGGATCTTTCTGTTTTAACTCTCTCACTGGCTTAATATCTTTTCATGGCACTCCGTTTACAAGTATTTTGATCCATGTGCTTGATATACATCTATATATCAAGTCTATTCAGGTTTCTGTGAAACCCATCTTTCTCACGATGAAACATAAAATATTTTATTCGACTCTATCAAAAGCTTTAGATAAATTTAATTTTATTAGAATATTATGCCCTCTACCTTTTATGCCTATATCTCTAATCATTTTTTTTGCTAAGTTAATATTTTTCATTATTAGTCTATTTTTCATGAACCTGATTGCTCTTTTGAAATTATTTTAGGAAGGACAACTGCTAACCTATTTTATAATATTTTGGACAGAATTTTATAAATAGAATTGCACAAGCTTAGAGGTCTAAAATCCTCTGCCTTTCGTGGGCTATCCATCTTTGGGATAAACACCATGAATATGCTACTCTATTTTTTACATATTTCTGCACCACAAAAAATCTAAGATATCACATTTAAAAGCTCACTTTTTATGATATCTCAGTATTTTTGGTAGAACTCATTGTTCCATCCATCTGGACCCATGACACTATTTGTGTTCATGCTGAAAATTGCATCTTTCAATTCGTTTTCATCTGGTAATTTCGTAAGAAACTCATTCTCTTCTACTGTTATTTTATGTACTATTTTATGCAATAAACTATCACCTCTTAAGGTCTTAGCTAATGAAAATTAATTTTCAAAATATTCATCTAAGTATTTTTTAACTTCTGAATTGATCTCTATTCATTTATTAAAGTTGTTTTTTATACATTTTATTCTTTGTTTCTAAATTTTTATTATAGCTATTCTCTGAAAAAATTTAGTATTTTTGTCCCATTCTTTTAGCTATATTTATTTTGGCTTATTGTTTCCAGAAGACTTCCTCTATGAGCAGTCTTAATTCTAACTCAGCTTGAGCTTTACTAAACTTCTTTCTATTATTTTTATTGTGTAGTGTTTCATATTCTAGTTCTCACTTTTTAGCTTTCTGTTCAACTTCTATTATGATTTTATTAATGTTATCAAATATATTTCTATTCCATATTTTTTAGTGTTTTTTAATCTATTTAGTTTCTTATTCCAGATTTGAGCTAGATTTCCCGAGTCTTCCCGTGTCCATGAATTTTTTACAATGTTAATGAATGTATGGTGTAAGCATCATGCATTTTGGAATTTGAATGAGCTTCTCACAATATTAGCCTTTTCTATGGTTATTAATAATGGGCATTATGGTCCGAGCAAGTTCTTCTTAAGTGTCTCACTACCATAGAATCAAAACTCTCTACACATTTCGCATTGTATAGCACTCTATCTAGCTTTGCCCAGATAGTGTATTTGTTTTTCCAGTTATTGCACCAGATGTACCTTGGGCCTAAAAAGCTAGCTTCCATCAAGCTAGCCTTTGATATTGCTACATTGAAATGTGAGTTGACTCTTGTGTTAGGGGGTTACCCCCTTTTTTCTCACTAGTCTTTATTATTATGTTGAAGTCTCCTATTATCTAGGATTTATTTATGTTAGCTATTTTAAGCATATCCTTCCACAACTCCCTCCTATCTTCTTTAGTGCATTTGGTGTATATCACCGAGATTACTTCTTTTATATCCTTGTTTAGACTAAAATTAATTATTTGATCTGTTTCTTCTAAAATCATTATGTTAAATATATTTTTCCAAAGAAGCTAAATCTGACCATTTTTATTTGAAAAAGCTTTCTTGAAACCCAGTATTCCTTTATAATAGTCTAGTTGTTCCCTATTTACCATGGGTTCAGCCAATATTATATGTGGAGTCTTACATATTTTAATTAACCCTTTTAATCTTTTTATTATAGTAGGGTTTGTGATACTCCTTACATTCCAGTAAAAAAATCTAAACATTATAACTAGATTTAGCCTGGGCTCTAGTGGTGCGCTTTGAATATGTTCTATTTAAGTTTTTTTTTCATGCTGCTAGGTTTTTTATGTGTACTTAAATCTTCTGTTTTTTTACCTTTCCAATCCTTGCCTTGCTGTATTGCCATGATTTTTATTTCCTCCATGACCTAATTCCTATCGCCCATGTTGATCTTAGTTCTACCAATATTTATGTCGTCTTTTGTGATTTCTGCAATTTTCAATATTAGTTCATGCCTCCTACTATTTTCCTCTATATATGGGACTTTCCTCTCCATTTTCATGGGAACATATTCTATTAGTTCTAGTCCAGCACTCTCATCACTATGTGTTTGCTCTAAGTTCTGAGTTTGTTTTCTTTTAAACTGAACTACTTACCCCTCCTTTTCTATTTTTGTTCTCGGGCTTGGCCATTGCTTATTTTCATACTTGTTTTTAACAATGCAGTGCTCACAGCTATGGCCAAGTTTGTTACAGTAAGTGCAGTAATGAGTGAGGTTCTCTAGAATCAGTTCTTGCCAGAAACTATCATCATCCTAGCTGCCTATCCATATTTGATGAGGAATATGGTGCATCAGGTTCACCTCAATACATATTCGAGCAACACTCGGTCAAGATAGAGTTGCAGTGGCACCATCAAGAAGAAGGGGGGTGCCCATTGCTTGCGTAATGCAATATAGTGAAAATTTATCAAACATGTGAATGATGAGCATGGGAAGGAGGAACCATACCGGGGCCAAAGGAGATTCCTGTTTGATTGAGAAAGCTGGCATCCATTTGAAAACTCTCATGGGATAACCAGAATATACCAAACTCCATTCAATCAAATTCTATAAAAATCTTCCTCGATGAACAGTTGCACAAGGACGAATTAGCATCTAGAACCCTGATTTTTATTAAGGCTTTGAGCTTCAAAGATGAGTAGAAAGCTCTAATATCTTCAATCCGAGGGTGCCGGTGTGACAATTTACCCACAAGAGTGAACTTGTGAGCTTCAGTGAGCATGACTATGTCTGTCGGGGAAAACTCTACCGAAGGTTCCCCATTTTTTTCCCTTAAATGTCCGAAGAGGACAATGAAAGTTGCTCGGCTTTTTTGAATTGTTGAGAAAATGCTTTCTTATTCATTAAGAAATCAAATTGCTCATTTTTCAGCTTGAGATTGGTTTCTTCAGAATTGCAACGATATGACCAGAGGCAGTCGCCTTAGTGTTCCCTAGGATTCCTTGAGATCTGTCTATATATTTTGTTACCTTGTGAAATATCAAATTTGAGGCTCTATGTCTTTTTGTTTGACTATTATAGTAAAGAATAATGAGAGAAAATAGTGAATATTCAACTGCCTTGCATAAATGTTATATCCAAAATTTTAAATCTTGAAATAATTATTTTTATCTTATTTTTTCTAGAGATAATATTAAAGGTGTCAAACGGGCCGGCCCAGCACGGCACGGCCCGTTTTTCACGTGCCCGGCCGTGCTACCGTGCCGTGCCGGGCACGGCACAGTTACAGTATCGTGCCCGGCACGGCACGGCACGGTGAGACAAAGGCGGGCACGGCACGGCCCGTGGGCACGGCAAGGCCGTGCCGTGCCGTGCCCAGCCCGCTCGGGCACGCCTTGGCTTGGCCAGGCGGCACGGGCGCACGGCAGGCCCCGGATGGGTCACAAGGCGTGACCGCGTGAGTCGTGAGTCGTGACTCACGACTCACGCCACGGCACGCGTGGCACGCCGCCAGTGCCACGCGTGCCTGCGTGAACCGGCACGGCATGGACCCGTGCCGGCGTGCCGTGCCAAGGCACGACACGGCACGCGATTTTTTAACCCGGGCACGGCACGAGCCCGGGCACGGGTTAAGAACGTGTCGGGCCGGCCCAGGCACGACCGAACCGTGCCGTGCCTCGTGCCGGGCCGGGCCGGCCCGGCACGTTTGACACCTCTAGATAATATTATGCTAGAGAAAAAATTAAAATTTATTGTAGACCTCTTTGTGCATGCTGTAAGTGCTCATGATCCCTAAAAGAGATCATAAGTTTGAGACTTCATCACATGTCATGGTATTTGAAGAACCATTTCTAGGTGAATTTATTAATGAGAATGTAAGAAATAACTAACTATAATGATTGTATATATGATATATGGTCTAGTCATTATCTAATTATTAATTTTTTCTATGATTCTTTTATAAATAGTAGAGATCAATAGTTTGATCCTATAAAATATAAAGTCTATATCAAAATTAATGTAAGTATTTGCTAGAACATTATTCATAAGTTTTATATTTGTATGATTATCAAGTATATATATTTTTTGTGATAAAATGATATCACTTATAGAATAACCTATCTCTATACCAAAAAAGTATTTGAGCATCTCAAGCTCTTTAATCTGAAATTGTATATACAATTATTTTTTGAGCTGAGTGATTTCTAATTTGTTATTTTTTATAATCAGAATATTATTTACTTATTCAATCAATGAAGTCATATTGCTATTACGACTCTCTCAGAAAAATAAATAAAAGTCTATAACATACGCACGTAATTCAAACTAGGTGATTGTAAAAAACCTGCAATCTAATCTCTTCGTTATTATTTTAGGTCATTGTCATACAATATATTCTGTAATTTGCATATTATATCTGAATGTTGTGTTTAAGATTCTTGTAGCTACTTCATATATATTTCCTTTTCAAGGTAATTGTAAATAAAATATTTTATTTATATCTAACTATTGTATTCTTTATCTGTGAGATATTATCATTGAAATATGAATTTATATTGATTGATCATTAAAAATAAATTATTCTGATAATCTATATCAAATATCTGTCTGAATCCAATCACATCAAGTTTCACCTTAAAGTGATCAATCTTGTTGTTTGGATCTCTATTTATCATGTCACTTTAGAGTGGACGGCATGTTTCTACTTTGTTATTTCTGGAGGACAATCAGGAGGTCAAAATTGGAGGGGTTGGTTGCATGATTAACTTACTCTTTGATACGTTTGTTTCTAGACTATTGGATGGATATGTTTCTTTCTTCATATTCAGTCTCACACTCTCTATAACTAATATGATTTATATTTATTGATAGATATAATAATTTTATGAGAGTAATATCATACTGAGTATTAATAAAATTAGATTAACTCTCTATCTGTGGTTTTTTATATGATATCTTTCTAAAATAGATCATACAAAAGGGTATGTGATTGGATATGATAAAAGATGATACTTAATTGATAATGATAGATTGTTGTTAAAAATGTACTCTCGAAAAATATATTAGAATATTCTTTTTAAGTAGGAGTGTCTGATTTGTCTCAATCATATATTTACATATTCTTTCAACAATTTTATTTTTTTGGTGTGTGTTTGCATATGAAGTATGATATATAATTTCATGATTCATATAATAAATAATGAATCTTTCTAACATATCTTATACTACATTGTAATTTCTTAATTTTTAATATTATTTATTAAATTTATTTTTTATTATTCTATAAATTATATGAAAAATAAAAAATACCGGTGATATATCTTAAAATAGATATATCTTAAAATAAATATCAATATATTTCTCAAGCAATTATCATTAAAAATTATTTAATAGACAAATGCCTAAAGTTTTTGTTGGTTGTTTCTCTACTATATTATCATATATTTGAGTATATTATATCAAATACGTTCTTACTCAAACCATACTAGCACGTATGATAATAAGTTTTGATAAAATTTTCTAATTGATATATCTCAAACTAAACTTTCATCATGACCCGAGGTCATCATGAATGAGAAGTAATAAAAACAATAAAATATAGAATAAGATGAGAATATAAAAAAACTTATAAAATCAGATGTCAAGTACATACATTTTGTCATGTCTAGAGGACAATTAGGAAGTCAAGATTGAAGAGGCTGGTTGTATGATTAAGTGACTTGATAGGTTTTTCTTTAGTTTGTGTTGGATGGTTATGTTCCTCTCTCGTAGTATGCACCCTAAGATTTGGAATATTAGGTCTTTCAGTTTGTCACTCAACATGAGCTTGTATTGGGAAATACTTGTGGACTACATTGTCATATGGGTCTGAATAATATTTTTCTTTATAGAAAGTCTCACTCTTTCTATATTAAATTTGATTTATATTTATTGATAGATGTAATTATTTTATAAGAATGATATCATACCGAGTATCAATAATATTTGATTTCTCTATTTGAGGCTTTGTAAATGATATCTCATCAATGTATAAGATATGAAAGACTATATGATGAGAAATGATAAAAGATGATATCTGATTGATAGAGATAGGTAGTGATTAAATTAATGTCTTTTAAAAAATATATTAAAATATTTTTTTAAGTAAGATATCTAATATGTTTCAAATCTTAATTAAATATTTATTTATCTTTTCATTAACTCCATTTTATTAGGGTATGTTTGCACACAAAGTTTAACATATTAGGTCATGATTTATATAATAAGTGATGAATCTTTTTGACATATTTTATAATGCAATATGGTTTTTTAGTTTTTTTAAAATTATCATTAAATTATTTTTTTTATAATTTTATGAAATATATGAAAAATAAAAAATATCTGTGATATATCTTAAAATAAATATATCTATATATATCAAGAAGTGTCAATTGGCATGGGAGGCCTAAGCATGACACGACTCGCTTTAGAGCCATTATTGGATATGCAATAGGTTAGCACTTAGCAAGGCTCAGACTATGCTGTGACATAGATCCTAGCACGTGAGGTGTGGCACAACAAGATGGCATGTATATGCCAGTTTTGGTCTAAATGGCCAAACAGGCTAGCCTATAACAAACTAGACTAACTAGGAATGAACTTGGTTAGCTTGACCATGCTTGACCCGATCCTGCATGACCTGTCCAAAAGGTGTGCCAATGTGTCATGCTGACTTATTCCTTTATAGAGCCATGCCAACAAGACATGGTAGTTTTGATGGGCCTAAAAATGGGTCGTGCCGGCATGAAAGGACCCTTTTGACACACACGCACACGCACAGGCGCACGCGTATGCACACACACACACACACACACACACTATTCTGTAATAATCAATAAAAATGATCAAATAGACAAATATTATCTTTGGTTGTTTCTCTACTAGGTTATCGCATGTTTGAGTATATCATATAAAATATATTCTTACTCAAATATGATTAGCATATAAGATGATAAATTCTAACAAGTTATTTTCACTAATATACCGCATACTTTAATGTTAAAATATTCATAAGATAATTAAAATGTTCTCAACTTGATTTGATCAAACTGATAATTCATAAGTAAATAATACAACATACTAAATCATTTATCTAGTATTTTTAATTATTATTTTTGGGGTGACCTATCCTCAAAAATGTTCATTGAAATGAGACTCTTCTCTGTTTATATTTATTTCGAGAATTTCTCTCAATACTCAATATGCCATTAAAATTAGGATTTTTAAAATATTCTTGAAACGATAAAAATTTGCTCCTTGAATGAATATTAAACCCAAATTTGGGTATTTTCCCAAAGCCCATTTTGGGGGGAATTAATTTTAAAAAATTCAATTTCTGCATAGTATTTGAGTGAATTTAGTAAGTTGATAGGGATTTGAATTGTGAATTCATCCCTAATTAGGTTTTGGAACTTCAGCCAAATTCAAAATGGTTTTATTCTAAATTTTGAGGGTTATGGTTGGCAAAAAATAGAGGGATATAGGAAGAGGATGATTCAGTTTGGTAGAGAAATAGGAGGGGGCTTTACACTCTCCACTATCAATCTGCCCAAACGGACACCAAATTCCCCCCAAGAATGCTTCTGAAAATAGGAACAAGTGGGACGAGGTTTTAAATGCCCACCCAATATCCTTACCAGAAATACAAGAATAAAAACTTGGGAGCTATCAAATGAGAAACAAATTGCTTTTCATGATTCACTATTCTTTCTTGAAACGGCACTCTGGCTATTTTATACAATCCACATAATAAAAAAATACACATGGAGGGGACAGCGATAACAAATAAAAAACAAGATAAAATCGGGTTGAGGGAGAAAGCTCGGTCAACTAGATATAAGTTGACTCGACCAAACCACAAAACTCAAATAAAAAAAAAAAACTATAAAAAACAAATGATGTTCACCTAATGTGTACTTTTCCAAATACTTTTCAGCAGTTCTCCTAGGTTAGGAATGTAATGTAGGGTATCATTTGGATGGTATCGTTGTCTGTAAACTTAATGAAAAGCGATCTTCTCTTTAGTATAACTCTGATATCATGTAAAAATTAAAGCCCATAGAGAATTAAAAAACTATAATATTTGCAGAATCAATATTATATAATTAATACTCTTATATAATGTGCGAGAGTGATTGAGATAATTCATAAGTTAACTATTCTCATCAAAAATATAAAATAAAATAAAATAAGTATATGAAATAAAAACCACAAGTTCATTAATTTATTAGATTAGATTTCTAAATAGTTGATTTAGGTGCCCATCAAGGCATCAACATGTATTAGATTGTACTTAATTAACAAGACTCTCGCTTAGTATATGATATGACAGAGGTTAATATCTTAATAGTCTCATTATCAGAAATCAACATGTATTAGTGCGTGATGTTTCTTGATAGTCAATTAACATATTGTTAAAATTCTATTTATACTAAATATTATTTGATTGTAATGAATCTTAAATAAATGTATTTTGTTATTTTCAATAATATAAGAATCTATAATGAGCTAAATTAATATTTAAATATAATGTATACGTGTTCTATATTTTATATAGTAGATGATTTGATGATTATAATTTAGCTTATGCATAAAAAATTAAATTATTAATTTTTATAGAATATAAGACTTTTGTTCACAATCTAAGTTAGTTTATATAATATAAACTAAATTAGCATTTAAATTAGCATGAGATTTTTAGTAGGTCTTTCTTGATTATGAGGAAATGATAAAATTTTAACTTCTTGTACTTGTACACTTTAGTGTACTGAATAAGAATAGTTCATAACTATTATTTTATATTGACACATAAAATAATTGATATCATATGATTATTGTAAATATTGTTATTCTTAATCTTGAAATAAATAATAAATACATATACTTGTTAATAATTTTTATGATATATATAGAGTGAAACCTATAAATATATTTATAAGTTAAGTAAGTCTGATAACTATATTAGCTGTATGATAAATATTAATTATTAATGAAATCTATGTTCTATTAAATGGATTAATAATATTTAATTGATAATACTTATAAGTTTTAATAATGTTATATTCATTCAGGTAGATTTTGATATGACATGTCAAATAAGTTAAATGAAAAATCTTAAAAAAATCATAAGATATTAATTAAAAAAAATTTCAGTAATTTAATTTAATTAGAGTATCTGTAATTTTAACTTGAGGAAATTAATAAATATTAAATAGCAGGCTCACATTGCTTTGAATGAGTGAATGAGTATAATTATAATTTTATAGTTGATTAAATTATCATTATATAAATGTTATTATTTAATTTATATTACAAGTCTAAAATATTATTTAAACTTAAATTCATTTCATAGTCTCGATAAGTGTCATAAGTAATAACTTCATAATCATAAAAAAAAAAATTTATTTATTTGTTTTGATATGTATATAAATAATCAATCTAAATGATTTGATTATATATATATATAATAAATTATTTTTAAGGCTTGATTTATGAAAAAGTCACATTATATTGTGTGATGTGACGTGTGCTTGTTAAATAGATAGAGGATGAAGAGAATCATACTCCCTCCTTCCTCGTTAAATTTGGCGTGCAAATATGTAAGATGGCATAGTCTTCAGGCAATAGAACCACTACAAATGGAGCCCTCTTAAAATGCAATAAGGTATATATTTAATTATTCGGATAACTCACATCATGGTTTGATAAGTATTCGCAAAATCATAAGTTTTCTGGGATTCAAGTCTGCAACACATATAACAAGTAATTGTTTTTTGTTTCTATTTTTTATTTTTTGTTTGAGTTTGGTGTTCATGTTATTGTCACTGATAACATAATTTGCCAAAAATATTAATTATTATAATATTTATTTTGTTCTTATTATTTTTTAATTATGATTATTTGTTAGTTTGCTGAAGTTTTTTATATGCAGAAATATTCTGCAAGATTATTAATTATGAAAATTTTTTATTGCTTTTTTATATTAATTAATAATTTTTTTTTTTCACGATATACCAGCTTTCTTGTTAAAAAAATATTTTGTTCTTATTGTTCTTTAATTTTTACATTAAGACTCGCAGGGCAGTAATCTTCATCTATATATTTATATTTATCTCTCTTTCTCTCACCACATCTATTATATTTAGATATCTTCTTTTATTTATTCAGTTCATATACCAGATTAGCTTTCCTATCCATGTTATAATTGAGGTGTTAAACATCCATGACGGGCTAGCATGATTTTTATTTTTTTTGTGCTGAACTAATCATTGTTCTGGGCATGACATGTTAGCTTGTTGGGCGACATGAACGAGGCTGAGTTCTGCCTGGTTGAATTGGCATGACTCTGCAAGACCTGTCCTGGGATTTAAGCGAGGGTGAGTGCACCAGGGGTTCATTGCGCCTGGTTTCTGGCATGACCCAAACATGCTCAGGTTGAGTTGGAATGTGATGGGCTTGATTGGATAGGGTCCGGGTCGCTGACATGATTTGTGCATGTAAACATGCCATACCGACCCGGGTCCGAATTGTAGCCAGTTTGATTATGCACGGTTTGAGGCACAAGTACAGTCCTGCACCTGGACATGAGCCATGCTCCTGTAGGGGCCCAGGTCATGGACGACTCTGTTCGGCACTACCCACCTACTTCTGGGAAATGGGTCGGCCTGTTGCGGACTTACAAAAATTAGTACAAGTCTTCTATTTTTTCATATAATAATGTCTCTTCTTAGAAAAATAGAAAAAAAATATTGCAAAGAAGTGTATTGCTATTTCTAGAGACAAACTAAAATAAGAATATCTAGTAAGCTTGTGATGAGCTATGATGATAATTTCTGATATATCCACCGATATATCTTTGAAATATTCATTATTTTAAGTATCAATATATTCGTCAAAATTAATATATCTATTCTTAATTGAGACTCATGTAAAAATATAAACGGATATATTTTTAATAACCTGTAAATACTAAGTATCGATATATCTATCAAAATTGATATTTTAATTCTTGGTGATGAGCATGATCATTGAAATAAATCCTATGTCTCGATCATGCATATCTGAAAATATTTGGTCTTATAATTATTAAATAATTAAATTAATCTTCTTGTATCTAGTGGGATACCTCAAAATATTTGTGTCACACACGATGTATTAAATGTAATCTTGCTAGCATTGATAGATCTTATGGCTAAACTAAGCTGTGTTATAAATTGAGATGCAAAAATAAAATAAATAATTGAAATTAACTTGACACAACTTGAAAAATAACAACAATATAACAAGAGATATATTATTACAACTCAATGCAAATTTATATTCATTCAACACACATAAAACTCACTTATATAAGAGACAAATTGATTGGGAGAACTCACATGAGTTTGATGTTCTTCAAACATAAAATGCAATTAAAATAAACAATAATAGCAATATATAACAAAGAGCAAATTCTAATACCTCATCTCAAATTGGAGTGTAAAAAATTCAAAATCCCTTGTTTTGCAGAGAATTGAATGTCAAGACAATTCGAACCAGAATTAAATAATAAACTTAAGATAAAACTAACAGTTAAGAGGCGAACAATTAGGGTAACAATGAAGGTAGCCCATGATGTATTCTTGAAATAATATTTGGGCGATCAATAGAAGAGAATATCATAAGCTATTACAAATGGAAATGACTCCACATCCATGGCTTCTCTTTCAGCTAAATCCATTGCACGACTCTCATAAGATAGAAAAATAGGTTTATATGGTTCTGTTGTTAACAATCAATTATCAGATTTCATACTAGCTATGTTAGATTTTTGAGCAAATTCAACATATATATCTTGTGAAATAAGGTAGAATCCCTGTGCTGTCCCCAATGCTATCAATACCTGTCCCTATAGGCTGTGTAGTTCTTTTAGAGAGAGCAGATGATCATTTACATCAGATTTTAGGACAGAAACATCTAAAATTGAATCTTCTTGCATACTTCTACCATCTATACTTTTTGGTTCAGAAATATTCATGTTATTAGACATTTGAGATCCGACTCCATATGATAAGTTTTAATTTTGCAAAATATTTCTTTTGCACCGTCTAATATTGAGATATGACTGTCTGATACTATATTCATCAAAATAAGAAATTCTTCTTTATAAGAAATTGCAAACAAAGTCTATCAAAATAATTTTTTTTTTATGTTGTCATTTGTTGTGACATATAATTTTACAAAATTCACCATTTTAATTAAAATAGGTTGGTTTCATGTCAATTCGAATCGACTTAATTTCATTTAAAAAAAAATTATAATTAATTAGTATGGGGTTGGTTATAAAATTACCTGAAAGGGCGAGGATATAAAATAATTACTCTAAAAGATGGATAAAATTATGATACTTACTCTAAAAGATAGTGTATTTGAAAAATATGAAATATATTATACAATTAAACAAGTATAAAAAAATTTTTCATGCTTCGTTCATCTTCATCACCTCCACTCTCTTCTCCATCATTATTTAGATGAACTTTTTTCTGAAATACAAGCCTTCATCTTATTAATGAGGGTCATGGTTGTGATGATGATCATCTTCACCCTCAAAAGATGGTGATGGACCATGATTTGATAGAAACACAAGACTTCTATCATGGAAGACAAGCAGCCATGAATTCTTATCCCTTTTCATCACTGAACTAGCATCTCCATTGCGGTTTTCATCTTCTTCCACAATATAACCTTCCTGTCGCACATATCATTCCTTACCACCACTTTTCTGATAATCAAAACTCAAGCTTTGAAGGCTAAAAAGTCCGCCTATTAAATTGTTGGGCTTTTGTTTATATTTCCACCTGCATCTCTCTTTGAATGAGCATAGCAGCTTCTTCCATTAAAGTTGTGTTCATGAAACAAAAAGTTCGAGACTGTTGCTGACACTTTTATGATTGATACACTTGTGTTGTATCTCTTATGGAAGAACTACCCATCTATATTGCACACATCTATGCTGCATATGTAAACTATGTGCAATAATTCAAAGCTCGAAGAACGGCAATGTTAAATATTAATTTTGTTCAATGAAAGAGATGCGAATAAATCTAACATGCTGACGTTCTCTCAGAAGAAATCTAACATGTTTCTTGGGAACATTGCAGTGCAGAAGTCCACCTAGTTAATTTTAATTTTCTATTAAGATACAAGATTGGGTAAGCTTATTTAAAAAAAGTTTGATTAATTATTTCTGATCCCCATTCTTCTTGGTATTTATGTACCTCGATCCATTCTATTTGTTAATTTTTTTAGAAAAAAGAGGTATGTGAAATGCACATGCCATATCTGGATATTTTTAAATATTTTTGGTGCATGTGTTTCCCACTCCTATTCGGTTTGGGGTTTTCCTGACCCAAACCCATGATTTGGGCTTGACTCATGTCTTTTTTCTCCCATGTTGGTTTCGTCCTGCACGGGCCATCACTCAAGCTGTGCCATGTTGAATGCAAATTTTCCATGCTAGCTAAATCACATTATCCGACATGGCCTGAGTTGTGCGACCATGCAGGACCTTATATTTGGCATGAGTCTGATTGTTTCACGTGATGTGCCCAGGCCGCCTAACCCTTTCGTTACCTCTACGTTGTGTTTGGGTTAGCCTGGGTTGACCCACCCAAGTTGTAGGCCTAGGCATAAGCTTGAGTAGATCTGATAATATACTATACAACTTATGAACCCAAAAATATTCACCGTGAGTCATGATCTAAAATCTAGCTCCTCTATTGATTGTGTATGAATCTCTCACAAGAGAGAACAAGTCATGACCGATCTCTTCTTTCTAAAAGTATCTCTCCTAACTTTCATTATCGTGTGGAGAAATTATTATAATAGTGTGACTAATCATAACTCTACTCGTTCTAGGTATATCTGTCAATGCATGAATCATTATCTACTTGTTTGCAAAATAATTTATTGTTTCCCAAATGAATGTAAATGCAAATTATTATGAATTATTATCTACTTGTTCTAGGTATAACTGTCAATGCATGAATCATTATTTGATAAATATGTGAGAAAATTGAAAGTACTATGTCACTAAGAATATGTATGTAAAATAATCTATTGCTTCCAAAATTAATGCAAATCTTCTCAACATAGTCAAATCTATTAATATGTACATTATTCATTCTATTCTTTTACACAATTGTGTCCATAACACATAGTAAGTCATCTCATCTTGACAAGTCAGTCTATATGATAATAATGTGTAATATTGTCATATGAGTAAAATGTCTTAAAAGATTAAATTGACATTATTAAATATTTAATTTTTTTGCATATGTGATAGGAACTAAAATGCTAATTATACTCTGATACATTGTATGCCACAAATAAACAAGTATCTTTGTATCAATGATCAACTAATGATCTAACTTAATTTCATGTGGCTCATCTGATAAGTATTTTACATATCTTTGTCCTAAAGAAATAAATACTCACTGAAGACAACCCACATGGGTGTTTCAAGTTAAACCACTACAAAAGGCACAAGTAGACACTACCATGACCCCCAAAAGCCACAATGACACCACCATGACATAACCACACCACCACTATGACACCACAACAACAAACTATACAACCATTGGACTGCCACAACACAGCCGCTGCACAGCTACGAAACCATCACGGTATCATCATAGGAATTACAGTGGAAACCATCATGAAAATACTATACCATCATGATATCTGACAACACTACTTTATCTTCAACTTCACGCCATAATATTCAAGCCACAACAAAAGCAAACTCACATGAAGGGACTAACTGCACTACCCCAGAACAATGAGAGCTGTTTACAAGATCCAAACATTGGTGCTTGTTGTCGTTGGCACCAGCGTACGATCTGCTTCTACATGTGTCACCTTGCATCAACTACCTTTGAATCCCGCACCACTTTGTAGGTCCTAGAACCCTTTGATATCGTGTTGCTTTTGTAGGACATCAAGGATATATAGAAGAAGAGAGATGGGGTAAAGTGAGGAAAATTGATTTTACTATTTCATTCATTAAAAAAAATTAAAACATATCAGATATTTGCTCAAGTTTGTGCAATTTACATGCTAGATACTCACATATAAATAAAATAAACGAAAACAATATAAAAAACAACAAAACAAAGCCTCAACATATACTTTCTTATTTGAGAATTTGTGATGACGTGATCATATTGTCTATATTTGTAATTTAGATATGCCTAACCTTACCACTTTTGTATTAATGGTGGCTGGTTCATGTCGCTCAATAGCACATCATCTCTTTTTTTTTTTTTTAAAGCTTATTGAATCACAATATCATGAGATGTCTATTATTGAATTTTCATTAGATTAAATATATTCATTAGAAGTGATAGTGATTGATAGTATGTCTAGATTTGATTCCACAAAGATTATTGATGGCATCTATGAGTTAAATTATTTGTTTGAGACTCTTTAATTTACAAGTGTTGTAGTTTTTTTTAAGTTTTTTAATAATTTCTTTTTTTGTTTATATTAATTGTCGGGAGCATATAACTTGTTGACTGTCCTAATAAGATTTACTTGTTATATGAGGAGGTTGTCTTTATAATTTTCATATGGAGTGATATAGTTTATTTCTCACAATATACATTTTTGTATGGTATGAGAGCGATACCTTAGGGAAAATAAATCATATGGTGCGAGTGCGGGTGATAGTTTTTGTTGAGGAAAAACCTAAATTATTTATTGTCGAATATAACTGTGCATGTGCACTGTACCATTATAGTGCACCCTAGCATTGTCAGAAAGAAAGTTGCATTGTCCTCTAAAAAGTTTGGTTATCGACGTTGCAAAGAAGTGTGCAGGTGGTGTGCTGGTGGGATGATGGTGGTGCGCAGTGATTTGGTGAAATCTGATTTCAAAAATTAGGGTTTCTAAGAAATTGTAAAATTGAAAAGTGTATAATTGAAAAATGTAGAATTGTGATTGTGCATTATTAAAGTTCTCTAAAAAAAATTAGGGTTTCTGAGAAATTTTGTTTTTTTATCATTTTACCCAACATAGGGTTTTAGGAAAAATCTAAAATAAGATCACTATTAATTTGAGTGATGATTTTATTTGGTTTTAATAGTGTTAGGAGAGCCCTAAGGTCACTCAACATATTGAGTATAGAAAGAAATTGTCATAGTAAAGGTGGACTAAATATAGTTTTATTTCATTATACATACAATAGGAGATTGTGCTACACCAAAAATATTTATTAGGGATTATTTCTTGAGAGGAGATGGAAAATACTACACAAAATCAAGCTGATTGCTTGAGCCATCTAAATATTTTTTATAGATTATCCATAGTGAGAGTTATTTGAGATGAATATGTAAAATTACTCTCTAAACAAGTAGTAAATACTTTTTCTTTATCTTGTAGTATTGGTTTTCTTATTTGTACTTGTTATTTATATTTTTGTACTATTGATGCATGAGACATTATTCATTTCATAAGTAATTATACTTTATTAATAATAAATCTATCCAATAATGCCATTGAGAGAAAAATAAAATAAGGCTAATGCTGCACATAATATTATTGCGATAGTTGATTGACACTAACATTTGTATTATTGTTGCTTTTTGTAGCAAATATTGGTATGTTTATTATTCGTCAGTTGAGTTGTTTTTTTTTTTAATTATTCGTATTTATTTGAGATGATTTTTTAGGTATTTGGGTATATATATATATTTTGGGTTCTAATGAGATTAACTATTGCATATCTCTTTAGGTTTAATAGATATATTTTTGATTACTACTTTTTTATTGTTGTAGCTTAGATGATAGATTTGTATTATTGATGTTGTATGCGAATTACATTATTATTACAAGAGATATTCAATTGAATATCTCATAACTGACACATCATCTTTAGATTGAATTTCAAATAAAATATCTTGGTCATCTTTCATTATTTCTTTGGGAATTAGATTGCTTATTTAATTAAGGAGATAATTTTTACCACAAAGATACATATTAAATATCATGTTTTAGTTGACTCATTGAGTTGTGCTATAATATATACTTTTTTTGTCCTAGTTCATATTTGTATACTGATACGCATGTTAGTTGATTCTTTTTGATATATAAGAATGATAAGAACATTCAATATTTTGTTGTTTATAATATATTTTAATACGTGAAGCAAATATAAGCTCTTAAAATATTTTCTTCATAGATAGTTGATATGTTTGATTGATGAGTTTCTTTGACTCTAGTTGTTTTAGATCAAAGGTCTACTTATGACACTAAAATTTTTTCAGCAAATTTTATTTAATAGAAAATAATATTCTAATTATTGTTATGATATAGCTTATGTCTTCTTTGTGTGAGCTATTGTTCATCAAATATTTATTTATAAAGATTAAGTTTTTATGGTTAAGATTAATTATTTTATTTTTTTGATAATCAGTGAAAATGACTCATCGTTTCTAATCTAGTTTTTTACTAGTTGATGAAATATATTGAGATGTACTAAATTTTCATTTGAATAATATTAAATATAATTTTATAATTATAGTTTATATGCCTTTAGAGACTACTTAGTAGGCATATTTATTAATGTTTTAAGTAATTCTTAGATTACTTGTATATATATATGTGTGTGTGTGTGTGTGCGTGCTAATTTTAATGAAGTATTAAATTGTTTTGTTTTTATTAACGTTTATTATAGAATGATGATGCTTTTTCACCCTTTTTTTAATATGAAATTCAGTATGTGAATTCGCTTGACTCAAAAAAATGATTGCAAAACTTATATATACTTTCTGTAAATAAAACCTAAACTATTCATATATCACATGTGTCCATACCCTAGTTCATTGTTATGATTGTTGGTATTTATTTGTATCATTAATAATGATCAATACCTATATGATGTTTCTTAGTCATCTCATGGTTTTCAAATGTCAGGTTGGTTGACATGAAAGATCAACTGAGAAAAAGAATGTTTACTAAACGTATAGTTAAAAAGGTTTCTTTTTTTATTGCTGGTGGGGTTTCAATTGATCTGAATATGTATGCACTGTTACGCCAAACTGTTCCAGGTATTCTCTTTTATCATTGCTGTAAATTTGGGTTAATGATAGCCTTTGTATTTTGTGCTTGATGTTTTTTTACTCAAATTCTTTTTATTCTTAGGAGCAATCACTTGGCTTGATTCCATTACAAATCGTCCTTTAAAGGTGCTAATTACTTTTATATCGCATTTATATAGGGCTCCTTATGGCAATTATTTAAAATAATTTTTAGGTATTTATGCCATTTTTTATTTAAATTTTAATTAAGTTAAAGAAACATGTGATTTGGGGGTGCTTGTGAAATGAATGTAATGGGTTAGTTGATTTTTTTTTTTTTGTTATAGTTTGTGCAACATATCTTTAATATATATGTCCTTTGTTAGTTTCTCTCTAACATAGTTGGTTCATTCCTAGATAAAAAGAGAGGATCGAGGTTGGTTTGTAACTAGTATAAAATCTTAGCTAACTCATGAATATGAATTTTTATGAAATGCCATTGGGCATAGTTATTAATGGCTCGCCTTAGGTACGCCTAAAAACCATGCTCCACTAAGTTTAGGCGAAGACATCTTGCCTTACATCAATTTCCTCCCACAAAATATGTTATTCCTGAAATCCACCAATTACAAATCAATTATACCCAAAGACGCTCTCACAAATCATATTATTTCCACAGTCATTCTTCTTAATTCTCAAAAATTAATAATAATATGTTTGATTTAATATAATTTTGTATTTTTGATTGTTAAAATTTAAATATTTTATTTTAGATTTTCGATGCTTGTGATAATAAAAAATACTAATGAGATTTGATTTTTATATTTGATGATTTTTATTTGAATATATTTCGTTAATAGATAAAAACTATAGATAATATTTAGTGAAAATATTTAATATTTAATATATATATATATAAGGTAAATTATATTTCCCAAAAAATCTGCCCCTTAATTGTACCTTGCGCCTCAAGGGCTAAATAAATTTTTGCGTCATAGTGCGTCTTGCTATTAAAGACATATATTTCATAGCGATGCATTGAATCTATAGGTGTCAAATGAGCCGTTCAGCATCAGCATGACTATGTTTTCTGCTGCAAATGATAGGCCACCATGTTCGGTTGGCACTACTCGGTTTGCAAACCATGCCATGCCATCCTGACACACCTTAAAACATTGGTAGGCTGATATGACCCAGTGGCTCATTATGCAAACTGGGCATTGCTGGGTTGGATCATGTCAATGGCTAATTTGGCAGGACTCGGGTACTAGGCATTGGTGGTGCCAGGCCCATCATGCCCCCCACCAATAGGCTAACTTGGTTTGTGCCAAACTTGCCTGGGTTTGGTCAATCCTTACCTAGCCTCAGGCTATTGGGTAGTCTTGACTCAGTGAAAAATCTGTGGTCTAGTCACGGGTAAATTCAGACCATTGGCACGATGCAACCATGAATTTTGATTCTGGTCAAATTCAGCTAGTGCAGGCTTCTGTTTTGGTCAAGCTGTGCCTCATGGTCTGGTGGCACGCGGGCCTACCCTCTAGGCCCGACATGGCCTATGCTGTGGTTTTATGCTTAGTTTTGGTCGTGACCCGCCATGTTGAGGGCTGGGCCAGGCAGCCCCGCCCTTTTCCCTCCTATAACTATATCAGATTCTAGTTGTTAGCCCAACTCGCATGGGTATAAAATATTCCTGGAAAAGACTTCCCGGTTATTGCATGGGCTTAATGCGTAGTATGTTAGGGTACGAATGAATATAACTAAAGAAGCTAGCCGAATCTTTTAAGATTCAATCTAGAAGTTATGATCAATAATTTTTACAAAAAGGTTAACTAAATTATTATTCTATGCATGACTTGCTATGTACAGTACATCAAATACAAAAGAAGCAAATATAAAATGTAAAAAATAAATAATCATTACAATTCCCCAAAGCTGAATCATATGTATTTTGAACACCCAACCTTGAAGATAAATAATAATTTGAGGCTCTGTCTTAGTGAAGATATTTGCATGTTGCTCACTAGTATGCATAAAAATCATTTTGATTAAAATTTAATGTTTCCTTTATTTCATAAATTAATAATATTTTTTGATGTGATTTATTTGTTTATGAAATTCTAAATTTAAGATAACTTGACATGTTAATTGACTATATATCATAGTTCACATGTTTCTAATTCAAACAAGCTCTTCTAGCATGTCTTTGATACAAACAAAATTGCCTATTCAGTACTTAATTTCTGCACTCTATTTAAGAATCAAAATATGCCTTTTATTTTTTAGATACTTTATTACCTACTTAAAAAAAGAAAATAATCTCACGGTGAATCTCTACTCAATGATAGCTGGAACATAACTAGAGATTGGATAAACTTTAATATGACCGTGTTTATGATCTATAAAAAAGATCTAATCATTGAAGTTTTTTTTTTTTACATATTTGAGAATGCAAAGAATCACATTCATACAAACTTATGTATGCGATACTATGAAATGTCATACTATTTTAACATCATAATTTAATTCGGAATGATAGTTATTTGATATTTATGTTTCCCTATAATTTTCTTATCGTGAAAGAGTCAATTATATTGTTAATATTATCGAGTGAATCTACACTAGGATCAAATAATGAATTAGCACAAGGGCTTTCTAATAAACCAATCTTAGAAATAATATGTAGTTGATATCTTCTTTGAACAAAAATAATATGTCCTCTAGAATTACTAACCTCAATACTCAAAAAGTAGCAGGGGTTACTCAATTTATAAAAAAACTTATCATTCATATAGACTAGTACAAGTATATAAGAGATCTGGCTATCTAGGCTCTAACAATAAAAATAAGAAAATTTGATACACCTAAAACAAAAAAAAAATTTGTTGAAGAAAATTGATTAAAGAAATCCTAGAAGATTATTTTAGGCTATATAATATTTTTTCAATTTATTTATCATACATGTATACCTAATAATTATAAAACTTCAAGGATTTTTCTGAAATAACACCTCCTCAAGATCACTATAGAGCATAATATTCCTTACATCCAATTGGTGCATTATCTAACTCCAAATGGAAATAAGTAAATGTGAGATCCAAACAAATTCCCTTCATGTTAATTGTTGACATGGATTGATTAAATTGGCTAATTCATGGGGTAAAAGTTGGTAAAATTTATTTTTGTGCTCAAGAATAAATTTGAGATGAAAATAATAAAAAATGATATTAATTTTCTAATTTTGAAGTTTTAGTAAGAAAATTAAGTTAATTAATAATCAATGTGTAATTTGGTCTTTTTATCCTTGAAAGATAAAATTTTTATTTTTTTTATTTTGTACATTTTATTTGTTTTTTTTTTTTCTATTTTTCTTATTTTGTCTGTGTTCTCATCTTTTCTCTCATAATCTATTAAAATATTTAAAATTAAACTTTAAATTCATGATTTTTAATAAAAATTCTTTTTAGAAAGTAATAAAGCTCAAAAATTCCTTTTTTCTGATCAAAAATTACTATGAAAGACTTGTAATCACGATAAGAAAAGTTATGATTGATATGAATTGATATATTTTTATTTTGTTGTTTGATTTATTAAATTAGGCTTCAAATTTGCTTAAATTCTTATCCTTATTTTTTTTCTTTTAGTTTAAGATTGAATTAATGTTATAAAATTCAATTTGAAATATTAGAGTTATAATTTGAGAGTTCATGCTTTGAAATATATGGTTAAAGTAGAAAATATCTAAAAATTCATATTCATATTAATATTTTATATTTTATATTATTAGTTACATATACTTACTTCATGATGTGTAGTGTTATATAATTTGTTATAAACCATTTTTTGTTCTTTTGAAATAAATTTCATGAATTTTATATGATTTTATTTAGTTATGTGATGGATTGATACAATTCATAAAATACACAAAATGAAAGTGTTTTTTTGTTAACTTAAGAAATTCATTTACCCAAATATTTTTAAAATAATTATATTTTTTCAAAACTAAAAAAATAATGTTTGATTATATGTAAGTGGTGCCAATTTATGTATGATAAATTATATGATTGATTTTGAAATAGAAATGTATTGAATGCATATGTAAAATCATATGTGAAATATTTTTAAATTATTTTAGTTATATGATAGTTTGAATTATAAGTGATTAATTTTGAAAAAAAAAATACATGTTTTGGATAAAAGATTTTGAAATGACTATTAGTTATGAAGAACACATATATTGTTGATACTACAAGAATTAATGTAAGGATATAATTTTTCTCGAGGAGAATGATCCTGAATCCCCTTGCATGTATGTTGTGCACTCTACTATGTGGAGGTAGTGAGTATCGGGGTATTTGTAGGAGTTAGTGTGTGTTGTTGTGTATTTTTTGATGTCTTTTTGGTGGGGGTGATAGTTGGGAGTGAGTGTATGTCTGTTTTTTGGAGTGAGTGTGTGTTTTTTGGAGTGAGTGTATGGTGATCATCTGGCTAGAAGTGGGCATCTCTTTTAGGAATTTGTATTTGTAGGAGTGAGTGTGTGTTTTTTGGTGGGGGTAGTAGTTAGGATGAAAACAAATATATTAGTTATTCTTCCATATACGTCTCATTGTGGCCTGATAGAGTCTCGATATGCATATGCATTTATCTGATTGTTTTAAATTTATTCTCAAATGCTTATTTTTATATTGTAAAAAAGAAAAATGTCAGCTAAGAATATAAAATAATATTTTTTTATGTTTTCTTGTGTTTTTTTTGTGCTCATCTCTATTTATTTTATAAATATAGGAAATTGTGAAAAATCATCTTGAATATATGTGTTAGTGGCTACATTGGAAAGTATGGACCACATAATGAATGTTTTTAGTATGTTTGGATATTATGATTTGGTCAGGAAGTTAAATATAATAAAAATGACTTGTTAAAGGTACACTTGGTGCCGACTATATAAAAATATATGTATTTTGTAAGTCTTGTTGTGACCTCAATAGTTGTGCATGTATTATTACTTTTGGCGAATTATAATAAAATTTAATTGTTTGATATGCAGATATGATGTCATATACATTGATTTGTAAAATTCTTTTAAATTATTTATGTGCTTAGTAATATTTAGATTGTTGATTCTTTTTTTTCCCCCGCTTCTATTTTCCCATCTTTTTTATCTTGATCCCTAAGTGGAGCAAGTTTGGGTCTCAGGATGAATAATGCAAGGGAGTTGTGATAAAGTTTTGGTATTAGTTGTTTTCCCGAGTTGCAATGCATATGGACTATTGAGTGTTGTTAATGTAGTAAGTCATCTTGACCTGTGTGAGATATTGAGTTTTTTTTTTTTTTAATATGGTTCTTGTTGAAATTGGATTTTTGCTAAAGTTGTTGCAAAGGAGCTAGTTGCAAATGTTGTGGTGGAAGACATGCTCTATGTTTGTTGTATTCAGGTGCATGTTTTGTTTGACATTAGTATTCTTTATTCTTTTCTTTCTTACTTGTTTGTAAATGCTTAGATGTGAAGCTCGAGGAGTTAGACGTTGATTTGTATGTTGCTTTTTTATTTGGTAGTTCGGTTTCAATGAGTAAGGTGTGTATAAGATGTGAGCTTCACCACGGAGACTTGTTTTTTTGTATTGATCTTTTGCTCTTAATTTTTTTTAGCTATGACATAATCCTGGTAATCGATTGATTGTTGAATTTTTGTCTTGTATTAGATTCTTAGAGGAGACAAGCCATATTTCAAGATGAAGAGATTCTTGTTGTATTTAAAATTGAACCCAATATTCATGACTTAAACTTGATGGTCTTACTTGTGGTAAAGAAGATAAATAGAACTTAGTGTTTTGTTCTTTTTAACAAAGTGGAAGAAGAGTGTGAAAAAGAGACTCATTGGTCATAGGTGCTGGCATTGGAGGAATTTAGTATTTTATTTTTCAAAGAGTTGCCTGATTTGCCACCTCCAAATGACACAAAGTTTTGTATTGACTTGGTTTTATGGATCAAGATTTTTTTTTTATCCTTATCGAATGATACTTGTAGTGTTGAAAGAGCTTCATTTGTTAGTTTTAGGACTTGCTTGCTAAAAGGTTTGTACGACTTAGTATATTGTTATGTGGAGCTCTTGTTTTTTTTTTTTTTTTTGTGAAAAAACATGATGAGTTGTTATAGTTGTGTGTTGACTACATGAAATTGAATTAGATGATTATCATGAACAAGTATTAATACAAAACTCAAATGATAGAAGCTTAGTTTTTCTCAAAAATTTACTTGATGTTGGGACATCAATAATTATGGATAACAAAAGAAGACTTGCCTAATATAATTTTTTGACCCGATATGGTCACTATGAGTATTTGTTGCTTCCTTTTAGTATGACCAACATGCCAATGATATTTATAAACTTATGATTTGTGTATTTGGGTTGTTTTTTCACAAATTTGTGATTGTCTTTATTGATGACATATTGGTGTATCCAAAGATGTCGAAGAAGTATGAACAACATTTTTTGTTAGTTTTTTAAAGTCTTCGTGAGCATCAGTTGAATTCAAAATGATTGAAATATGATTTTTGGGCTACTCATATTTAGTCCTTGGATTATGTTGTAATCAAGGAAGAAATTTTTGTGGATCCTGAGAAGGTGAAGACCATGTTTTAGTGGTCAAAGTATATTATGGTAATTGACATGCATAGTTTCTTGAATTTGAATTTGATAGGTTATTATCATTGCTTTGTTGATAATTGTTCTCATATTATCTTGCTTTTAATTAATATAATTAGGAAAAGCAATGACTTTGAGTGGAAGTAATATAAAATCATTTTCTAGGAGTTGAACAAATTTGTTTCATCCCTAGTTTATGTTTTGCTCGATGATGCGATCTCTTAAGTCATTTTCATTGATATATCCTTAAATGATTTGGGCTGCATGCTTATTGTTTATTGATTTAGACAAATAAAGCCGCTTGAGAAGAACTTTTCTACACATAACTCGGAGTTGACATCAATTGTCTTTGACTTACAATTTTGAAAGTGTTACTTGTATGATGTGATTTTTGTAGTATTGTTAGATTATAAGAGCCTCAAGTATTTGTTCACTCTAAAAAAATTCATCATAAGATAGTAATGATGAATTGAATATCTTGAGCAATAACTTTACACCATAGTATCACCCTTGCAACATTGAGAAATGGTTGTCGTTCTGGATGATGTTGGGCTTCAAGCAGATAATGAATGTGAGTCAGTTTTTTTTTACAGTATGAGACTTCAACTTTCTTTTGTCTGACAGATAATTGAAACACAATAAGAATAGAGTTGTAGGAATTTCTTCAAAGGTAGGAAAAGGAAGGTGACAATAAGTGGGGACTTTTTGGTGATCGTGGACATTGGTTTATATTGAGATTTTGTATTCCTCAAGACTTGATGGAGGAAGTGTTGAAGGAAGCTCACCATTCAAAGTGCTCAATGCATCAAGGGAATGTGAAGATGTACAACTTTTAGTTGTACATCAAGGGAAAGTGCTCAATGATTTGAGGAAAAACTTTTAGTGACTTTGTATGAATAAAATTATGGTAGATATTTTGAAAAGGTGCTTGGTTTGCTAGTAGGTGAAGGAAAAGCATAAAATATCTTGAGATTTACTTAGAGATGTCAAATGACTTGCTAGAGATGAGTTGGCATGACTTGAATTTTGGTGGCTTAGTTGGGATGCCTTATCGGACATGACACGAAAAGGGTGCTTGGGCCATGTTGTGCTTGTCTGACAACATTGGAGGTTTGGCCAGCATGACATGGTGGTCTGACATCCTCTGTCAGGCATGTTGGGTTTGTCAAGGACTCGTGTAAAATTGGTCATGTGCCAAGCTGTACGTGGCCCTCTACTTGTCCTTGGATTGGGGGCTAGGGAGTAGGCAATTGCTTTGTCACGTTCTTATGCCAAATTTTTTATTTCCTAAGAAACACGGATATGTACATGAGGATACAACACGACAAATTTTAAAACACCAGGATACGGCTAGGACATGACATAATAAAATAAAACAATATAAATATTATCTTTAAAAAATATTTATACTTATATTTTATATATTGCATATTTAAAAAATATAATTATGCATTAACCCCCCCCCCCCCCCCTCATTCACTACTTCGAACCACTCCCCTATATTACTTTTTTGAAATTTCCCCACTCCCTCCCCCATGTTATTGCTTCGAAATCCCAAAGATAACCCTTTACTGTTATCTTTGAGTTCGAGATTCAGAAGTTGTCAGTGTCGTTGGCCATTTGGCATCGTTGGCCACTCAATGTTGTCTGAGTTATTGAAGTCCAAGCCATAACATGTAGGTTTTATTATGTATCGGATACGTATCTGATGTGTCTGTCCGATACGCCACGTGGCATATCGGACACAGATTGGTTATTGATAGACCACGTGGTGTATCGGACATGTATCTATTGCGTGTCCGTATCATATCCACGTGTCAGATATGGGGACATGGCTGTAGTATGACGTATCCGTGCTACTTAGCCTATTGCTATGGGGCCATGCATTATTTACTTTCTTAGACAAAACTTGTTTTTAAAAGTTTAAATATTAAAATTAAATTATCTTGCACAGTAAATGAAATTGATTTAAGGTCACAACTAAATAAAAAAAATACATCCATTTTATGGTCTTAGTTTCATCATGATATCATAAATAAAAATCAAATTATCATAATAAAAACATGACAAGTAATAATAGTCAACAATAGCAACATCTTAATTCTTTATTATTTGTGATTAATCTGTATAGTTTTGATTGTCACATCTCAAGCTCGTAGTCAGTCTCAATATTTTTGATTTCATGTGAGTCATTATCTACTAACAACTCTTTCACTTGATTATGAAGACCTATTTGTGAATCTTTCTCAGTCTCTTAAGTATGATTATACTTCTATGATATTTTGTCATAATGTTGATCTCCTATTTGATATAATTTATATAATCACAAATAAAATAGACTTTGATGCTATGCTTGATATTTGAGAGTCAATATATCACATGTCATCTTAGATATCTTGAAATATATGTATTCATATAATTTTTACCAACATAGTATTTCAAAATTTAACAAGTTACCATGTAATATAATGACACAGTAATTAATATCTAAGTATAATGATAACTTACTCATATTCTATGGATCACATTGTTGTTTATCTATGTCTAATTAAATGAAAAAGTTATCTCCAAATATGATATCTTATCCATATTTGGAAGCTCATTAAAATTATTCTATTTAGTATCATAATATTTAAATATATTATATAATTATTCATAAATTCTATCATCTAATTCTTCTGTTTGTTTCATATAGCTGGATATGTATGTTAATATGTTTTCAACTGTTCTCACTTTAATCTTATAATAATTAATGCAACAAAGCAAAAAATAGATATAGTAGAAGATCAATATTGTAAATAATTACTTTCTATCTTAGCATTCATGACACTAAAATTATGATGTTCTCAATATTTTCTAAATATATTATTAATATTATATATATACCTAAGTATAATACATATGATGAGAGTATACACAGATAAATACATGATCGGCGTATCATAAAAAAAAACTTTAGGAATTTTAAAAATATAATTTATCTTTTTATCTGAATTATTAATAGTAATTTTGTTTTTTTTACTATTGATATAGTTGGATATTATATTTTAGTAGCCAACATATGAATCTAATATCAGGTAGGTATAATTTAAATGATGTCTAATATCTATTTAAAAATTTTTGCTTTTTAGGCCAATTAACAAATAGAGCATAAAATTCTTGTTATTTGTTATATGTCTCAAGATATTTTAGTATATTTCTTACATTTTTTAATATGAATGAAACTATTTTTTTAATTACTTATATTATTAGGTCAATTATATGATATATATATTTAACATGAAAAAAATTACTTAAGGGCTCATTTCTAATTATTTTTGTAAATATATTAATCATAATATCATTATTCGAAGTATCATCGTATGTATTATTAAATATTTTATTTTGATTATCATATTCTCTAAATATTTTCAAAAAATACTTATATATTGTTGGGTTACCATGAGGATGATTGATATCATAAAATATTAAAATTTTTTTATTTAGTTTTATTTTTAATATTGTGGATAATAATTTATATGAATGCACTATCATCACGATTAGTCTAGATGTCAGATATTAAGGAGATCACTTCATTATATTTTTTAAGTTTGTTAATTTTTAATTATTTTTGTAATTAAATATATTTTATTATATCATTTGTACTGGTTGATCTAGGAATTTTGTGATAAGTTGGCAGAAAGTAAGTTTGTATAATATGATATAGTCTAAGTTCTTTCAAAAATATAATTGGAATACTGATTAGAAATTAATTTCACTATAAATTTTTTTTTTCAAATTCATTAAGACAAACAAATGTGGTTGTTAATATAGAAATGATCTAAATTCAAATAATTCACCGATTAGTTGAGTTTATCTGAGATTCAATATGATAAATTTTTTGATATTTTGATCGACGTATTTCTTAAAGTGGTCAGTGTCTTTAGTTTACCTACATATAAATATTTTAAAATATATATATAATGTTGAATTTTTTTCATACTCATAATATTTTTATTTTTAATTATATTAAAATATGTCTACACTAAAATTTATTTATTTTAAAATTTTTTAGGCGCATGAGTCCAATTCATGTTAGAAAATTTAATTTCAGTTTTGGTCTTTTTGGTCGTGTTATTATTTATGTTTAGTTCTAATTAATTTTCATAATATTTATTTTTTTTTCATTTTTTATAATATAGAAGACTAGAAATAGTAGAATGAGAGCAATATTTTTTATAATTTTTTATTTGTTATTTTTAATTTATTTATTTATCTAAAAAAATATTAATTAAAATAAAATATATGCAAGGTAGTGTGTACATTTACGTTATATGCTCAGTAAATATTTTTAACTCTATCTCATATGCTCATCTCAAAAATTATCTCATCTCAAAAATTATCTCAACGCTCCACCAAACTAAAATTGTAAATGTAAAAAAAATTATCTTCTAGCCTATATGACATTATAAAGCTTTTAAAAATTTATAAAAACCAGAGTCAGGATATGAGATAAAATTACCGTAAATTATGAAAAATAAAATATATCAATATGTTATTTATTTAAAATTCTTCTAAATATATTTCTTTTTAAGGTAAAAATCTGACATATATAGAATTTCATCTAAAAAACTATTATATTAAATCCAACAACTAAAAAAATTTAATTGTTTATTTTTTTTATTTTACATGACAATAACTTTTGTTGTCCTTTCAATTGTAAGCAACAATTTTTAACATGATTGCAAATTTGAAATGTGATCCATGTCACATTTTGTGATTCACAAGCCATAAATCTGGTTTGTGCCTAAGATGATACGAGGCCCATGCTGTCTTAGCATGACATGACACGACCACAATCCAAACATGGTTCTGGATCTTGCTCTGCTGTGCCTGACATGATATTTTTGTACCATCCCTCGTGCGGTGCTTGGGTTGTCCAACTCACTTGGTACATCTAGGTTTATTGCAGCCATTGTCAATTGCACATTGAAAGTGAAAAGCACTGACAATGAATTTTGTGATAGAGCTTACGAGGACTTTAGGGTAGCACAATGTCATTTTAGCCGTTATTGACAGGTTGATCACATCAGCTCATTTTTTTTATTCGGACTTGTGGTTTTATAAATGGTGTATGCAAGTTGTATATAATGGAGGTTGTTCAATTGCATTAATTTTCATTTTCTATCATTTTGAATACATGTCCTTTTACTTCACAATTCTGACAAATGTTTCAAAAGGCCTTTGTGACTCAGTTGAATATGAGTATGGTGTCTCACCCTATGATGGACTCATAGTTTGAGCATACTATTCAAATCTTAGAGGATATGTTTTATGCTCGCGTGCTTGTGTTTATAAGTTTGAGGATAGTGTTTGAGTTTTTCTCAAAGTGTCATCTCTCAAGATTATGTATTAGTTTGGCAAGAAAGTTCACACCAAGATATATGAATCTATTTGAGATACAAGTAAGAATAAAACTGGTTCATTTTTAGTTGACATTGTCATTTGAGTATACTCACATACATAATGTGTTCTATATCTCAATTTTGAGTAAATACCACTCGATACATTTATATATATGATGGGTTTTATGTCTCAATGTTAAATAAGTACCACTTAGACTCTTGTTATTTGTTGGATAATTAGATTTCACTATTGTACCATTGTGGGAGGATGCACCACTGAGTAAGTACCATATTAACAAGTATCTATTCAGATTCTAGACCGGAAAGGAAAGGTGCTGAGAAAATATTATTATTATACTAGTTGGTGAAAGTCTTATGGAAGCACCATCAAGTGAAAGATGAGACTTGAGAAAATGCAAATGAGTTACAATAATATTATTCTCATCTTTTTGAATTAGATATTTTTTACTTCAATGATGAAATTCTTTTTAAATGGATAAAATTTTGGGGTCTAGGAAAATTTTCTTTAATTTAATTATTATCTCAAATTGATCAAGTTGACTAATTAAGGTAGATGAAGTTGATAATTTTTTTTATATTTAAAAATGAATTTGTGTTGAAAAATAATGAATAATTATAGTAATTTTATTAGTTTTAAAGTTTTACCGAGAAATTTGGATCAGTTTGAATCAAATGGATAATTTGGTCAGTTTACTCTTAATTTTCAAATGAAAAATAAAATTTAGCTTCTTTCATTTTATTCATTCTTTCATGAATTCTTTTTTGACTCTTTTATTATTTTTTATTTTTTTTTCTTATCCTTTATTATTTTTATTCTTATCCTTTATTTTGTTATCAAAATCTATTAAATTAAATTTTAAAATCATGTTTTTTGGTGAAAATTATTTTAAGGAAGTGATTAATCTCAATAAAATGTACCTTTAGACACTATAGTAGTATGCTTATTTTCCTCTCCAATTGTTATTCTCCAAGGAGAAGTAATGTTTGACCCTGATAATTTGGATACAATTGATATGTTTATTATAATTATTTTTGAGAGTAGTAATACCACTCTTATGGTAGTGCACCTTGGATATGAGCTTAGTGTGTGTCCATCTCGACACGAGCTGAGTCTCCTCATGAGAGCAAGATAAGAGTTGAGAGACTTGATGATTTAAATATAAAAGTATATATTAAATGAATGCGTTCACAATCTATTCTAAAATGTCTTTTATCATATTAGTAAGTCTTTATTTTTTGGGCTGAACACTGAAAATAATTTGCTTTCAGTGTTCAGCTGTTTGTTTTCAAAAATCTATGACCTAATGTGATTTAAAACAATTTTGAATAGAAAAAGTTATAATATTTGGTTTTTTATATTCCGGAAAAAAGTTATTTTTTTCTAAAATAAGATAATATTTATCATTAACTAATAAGGAAGAGACTGAAGAGCTAATAATACTCATGATTATGGATAACAATGGGGAGTTTAGGACAGGACAACCTCATCTTGATCCGACTCATTTATTTTTTTTTTAAATTTTGTCTCATTACTATCATAACTCTTTATTTCAATATTAAAAAACAAATAAGTTAATACTTAATGCTATTAAGTATCATTTAGTATTAAGCTCAAAAAAAGTTCTATTCAACATTAAATAAAAAAAAATACCACCTAAATTTAGATTTGTGTAATGATTTTGACCTTACGATTATATTTTGGAAGGAATCAAAAATCTAATCTACTCAATATTTCTAATATTAACTTTTTTTTTATTCTCGTTATGATATTCTATTTTCTAGTTTCAAATCCTTACTTAATAGTTGTTGGATCTTATAAACTTTTTTTGAGGTACTTGGTTATTGAGCATGATGATAAATTATTTTGAAAAAATTGAATGCATTTACATATAATTGTACGTGGGATCTTGTTCCAAAATTTGTAGGCAAGCAAGTATCAGGATATAAATGGGTATATATGATGAAAATGAGGCCTAAGAAAAAAAGTGATTGATTCTAGACTAAATTGGTAACAAGAGGTTTTACATAGAAATATATTATTGACTATTAGAATATTTTCTCTCTTAAAGTCAAAATGACCACTAATAAGTTTACTTTTTATTATAATATCACACAATTTTGTATCAACTTGAAATAAGAAATACATAAATTCATATTAATTTAGAGTAAGAAATATTCATATAGCAATCATTATGATTCCTTATTCTTGAAAGTATATGTATGGTGTGCAAAATGTTGATGACACTTTATAGCCTAAAGCAATTTCCTAAGGCATGCTTTTATAGATATTTATGAAATTATATATATTTGGTCTCATAAGATTTATGTTAGATTACTAATATTTTTTTGACATGAATCAATTGGTTAATATGTCATTTTAGTTGTTTGTGTTAATGATATTTTGTTTGATTGAGATGACTAATTAAGTATATTTCAATCGAAATTATTTCTATAAATTGAATTTAAATGAAGAATTTATGATGCTTGAGGTATTTTATTATTATAGAAGTTGGATACTCATGAGGTATGATATTTCTTTATCAGAGAATATATGTTTTAGATATTTTATCTGACTTTGATATATCTAGATATATATGTGATAACTTTTTACTTGATTGAGGTGTAAAATGGGCCATGCTAGACGTACATGACCTATTTTTTTAGGCCCATTTAAGCTAATGGGCCTTGACCAGCACGAAATAGGTTTTAGCACTAGCCGTGTTGTGCTGATATGCCTTTAAAAATGGGCAGTTATACATGACCTACTAGCTTGTCTTTTGCCTGGGTCATATTGGGTCATGTCAGGTCATGCCAAACCATGTCATGCCTTTAAAAATATGGCCTGTGCCAAGCTATACTTGGTTTGATGTGCTCAGCCGTGCCACATTTTCTGCATCATGTAGGCCAGGAACTTTGGCCCAGCACAACTTGAGTAGTGTCACAGGCCAACAAGACTGTTCTAGGCATGACTTTGAATTGGGTAGTGTTGTGCCAGACACAACATTTTTGTAATGTGCCTCGTGTTGTGCTTGGGTCTCCCGGCCTAGTTGATACCCCATAAAATTAGACATTTCTATAAATATTAGCTTGTTTTTGGGTATACTTGCTATAATATGATTATAGTAAAATTAAACTATATGATAGTAACTAGATCATATATAACTTATGCTGTCACTATAATTATAAGTTTTTGGTGAAGATATGCTCGTCTATAAATGTTGTAACTAGCTTGGGCATCCCGACCTAGTTGGCATATGATGATTATAGTAGCTAGCTCATTTATCAATATGTGATTATCTATGCTTGTCTCTTGCGATTATTGAGAGAAGATAAATTATAAGTTTTTTATTTTTTTTGTATATAATTTTGTTTCTTGAAAGAATAAGAAAAAAATTGTTGTTTCGCGATATAGTATGAAAATATAATATATAGCTATGATATTAGCTATTAGTTAGCTCTTGTTGATCAGTAATTTTTTGGAGGAGATTTGTTTACTAGTTTAGAGAACGATAATATTCTATTATAAAAGTCAGACAATTCGACATATTGTGACCAATTCAATATTTAATGAGCAGACGAAATATATTGTAATTAATTGTTATTTCATCTAGAAGAAGATTAAAGATGATTTGATAGTTAATCTACCTACTTATCAACTATTAGATCGTAAATATCTTAACAAAAATTCTCAAAGGAACACATGTTACCTGTGTTTTTTAAGTGGTAGATTTATGACATATATACCCCAACTTGAAAGATGTGTTGAGTTTTAATTTTTTATCTGTTATTTTATTTTTTTATTGTCTTGGAATATTCAATATTAAGTGATTCCTATATATATATATGTAGTTTATGTTGTATTGATATTTTATTTTTCATTTTATTAAAATTTTGTTTTTTATTTTTTTTATGCATGCTCCTTGCTCCCCCCCTCCTCCTTTCCTTTGATGCAAAACCCTAACTTTTTTGTAGGGAATTTTTTCACAATAACAATTTTGGTAGTCTACTTTTTGAAGACCACCTAAGTCAGTCTAATAGTTAATTGTAAGGTCACATATGTCAGGAAGACCCTCCTTGACTTAGGATATAGATGCTAAAATCTATGTTTAGCATGTCTCATATTTTCGCCTCAAGAATAAATAAAAGTAGACTTTCTCCTTCTGAAATCATTCTGCTTTGTGATTTGTATGTCCATAGAAAATGTAAAAATATAAATAACCATTTTTCTTACACTTGACATAATTGTGGATGCTTGGATCAGCTCATAATATTGCTCAGAGGATCAGAAATGTCTGTATAACCTAGAATCCAAGTCCATAAGAAATGTTGTCTATCCCCAAAGAGTTAAAATGGAAAATTCTATTCACCTAAACATTTTGTCACAATAAAGTTGTTTACTTTAGTCAAGCATTTGGATAGTGTACTATATAAATGAGAGATGCTGGAAGTGTGTATCGGTACTGCAAGTTCCAAACTTTCTGCATGCTACTCAAGAACTAAACAATCTAAAACAATTAAATCAGTTTACTTCGCTGTCATAAATACCTCAATAACTAGGATCAACTACCTTTAATTCATGTTTGTCTGTATTTTGTGGAGTCTCTAGTGGGTGTTGCACGTGCTTTTGTCCCATAGGCCAAGGTCTGATGGATATGGATTGCTGTGGAAATGCATTGGGATCTAACTTTTTCTTTGAGATCTCTTGTGGCAAATCATCAGAAAATCAGAGTGGCTTATCCATCATCTTGTTAAAAAAAGATAAAAATATAACAAAAATAATGCATTTTTAAATTTTGTCCATTCCAACAAGGTCAACCTGATTCAATTTACTTAACAAAGAAAAATGTTCAATCAGAGTCTTCTCTTCTAATTGTCATTTCAGCCTGAGAAATAGGAAAGCCAAAAAATTAAAATCGAGATTTGATGACCCAATGATTTTTGTCAAAAACATTTGTTGAAATCACTTTAAAACAATTTTGCCTTTTTGAATAAAAGACAGGTACTGATATTTTGGTTCCACTTGTATCAAGTTCAGTGCAAGTAGCTATGGTGCCAGCGGAGTTCAGTGGGTATAATATATGTAAAAATGAATGGGCATGTGAGGGTGGAGGTGTCTAATGGCCTGATTTGAGAAAAGGCTTATTCAGCATGACAAGACCTAGAAAATTGAGTCATGCTCAGGCTGTAGGGATGACCCACCGTACCCTTCTGCCTAAGCATAAGTCGTGCTTGGGTGATGGCTCGTGAACCCACCCTTGAGCTACCTGATTGTCACAATGCAGCATAGTTCTGCAACTAATTGTTGCAGATCCACATCTTCTAAACTGGCAGTGATACTCTTGGCTACCACTATGGCACAGGCAGAGGCCACATACCCTAGATGTGTCAAATTGGTCTTGTTGCAGATCCATATCTCGCTAACAACTTGAAAGTGCTGGATCAGTTCAGATCGATGTGATACTGCTCTGTGCTGGATAATGCCTGAATGATGTGATACTCGCCTCTCCCCGTATGAGATCTGAATGATCTGATACCAGCCCATGTTGACAGGACTCATACTTGTGCATGACTATAGTTCACAGGCTGCCCATGACACACATGAGTGGCATGTGGGACACCCCTTCAGGCCTGACTTCCCAGGGTGCCATTTCTAAGCTCATGCTGGGCAATGCTGATCATGCATGATTCATTGGCATCTATAGTTATATGCGTTAATGTGTGAGTCACGTTATATGTGTAATAATAATGCAGGTTGCTTAAAAAATTAACTTTTATTTGTAGTTTATTTAAATGCACAGTGGTGTAATATGTGTAACTTTGTAATGCATTACAGTATACATTTTACTCCAACATGGGTCACATTGCGCTTAGGTATGTTTGGCCGACTTGGTGCGACATGAGGAAGTGGATCCTACACATGCACATGTGTCAGGGCATGCTGTGCTGACCCTCCACAGTCTTCCCACATGTCTACTGATTGTACCAGGCAGTCGGTGTTTTTTTGACATACAACACATACATGTCATCTAATAGGCAGATAAAAAAACATGTCCTGGTCAACATGATATATCTGACATCTCTACGTGAATGAATCTGTGTTAGTCTTTATAGGCGCGTGCGCACACGCACACACACACACACATACATACAAAATGAAACTACTAGGAGCTTTCTCATATGATAATGGGTACTCCTATAATGCTCTATCTTATTAAAATTTGTTGTTTATTGGATTGGATTTTTTGCCTGTTTAATGCTGCTTAGTTTTTCTACAGATAGAAAGATCTTACATTTGTGAAGATACTGGTGCCTTGCTGCAGGAACCTAAACTGTGCTTTCAGTCATATAAAAAGTGTGTTGACTTGCAACAGTAAAATTGTGAAACTTGCATTATCTTGATTTATAGAAGGCTAGGCTGCTCTCTTTTATTTATTTTAAATCTGGTATAGGTACCTTGATGATAAAGTCTCCATTAGTTTTGTGTTCTTTAATTTAATCCATAAAACACATTCTCTTTATTTCTTTTGGTAATGTGGTAGCATGTCCTTTTTAAATCTTCATCTTAATCATTTAAGATCATGTAGAAGAATGGTCTGTAACACATGGCACAAGAATAAGTATTGCTACATTTCAAATTATATCAAGTAAAACATATGGAGCTTGGGTAATGTCCAAAATGAATGGTGAACTTAAACGGTGTTTTATATCAAACATGTTTGACAACTTTCTTAATAAGCATGCTTATTTCCAGCAAAATGGGGAGAGTGGGCAATGCTTTTGTTTCCATGGTGAGTCTGATCATTTTGGAAACAATGCCTCTCCTGTTAGCATGTTCAAAGATTACCACTACTCGTTCCTTAAATTTGTTAAATCATCTCTAAGTTTTTTAAGCTAACAATGCTATATTGCTTTTCAGTGAGAACATCAAATTCTCAATAGATGAGCTGTCCGAAATCAAAAGAGTTTCAACTGGACATCTCTGCCTCGTTGGGTTCAAACCATTGAGTTCTCTGAAAGATTATCACAACTTGAGGCCTTCTACTTTTCTGTTTGCTAGTGACAAGGTTTGTTAATTTATGCTGCCTTTGTTTTTGTTAAGTACCTCATTTTCATTAATCTTGTTTCATGTCATGTTTTTGTCTGGACCCAATGTTCATGGGATGGAGTATTGATCTTTGCTATCAAACAATAATTTGAAACAACACATGAAAGATATGGTAGCCAGAACGAAATGTGAAGTTTTTTGTGGATTTCATTAGTCTTTTTATTTGATTATAATAAATATTTTATTTAAAAATGTGTCATACTTAACTGGAGGTCAATCAAGTAATTCAAGAAGCTATTTTTGTGAAACATGATAATTGCGATTTTGAGTGAGTTATCATGATGAAAACCTTATTAAAATAAAAATTAAATAGAATTTTTTTTATAGCAAAACTAAAATCAAATAATTAGTAAATATTTTTTTTAAAAAATGAAATACAAGATCAATGAAGAAATATTTATAAGATGATTCGAATTAATATGAAGAAAAATATATATTAGAATCAAATAAAATATATTAAATAATGTTTTTTTTTTATATTTATTTTTTTACAATTTTGTTGAGATAACCTAGTGTTTGTAGGCTCTTTTAATGTAGAGGTGGTAAGTGGACGAGCGACCTGGGCATGACACGAGACACAACCTGACTGAGCAATGCTTGGCCTGACATGACATGGTCTAGAATTATGCCTAGACCCATGTAATGCCAGCCCGAGGCATGACTCGTGTCATGTTGTACCCGGGTGCTTGGCTAATTGGCATGGTTCACCAACATGCTTATCACGACCTGTGACCATGAATCGGGTAGTGGGCACGGTCCATTTGCCCCATGCCTGCCTTGACTAATCCGTTAAAAAAAATAATTTTTTTTTTAAATCCTCGCCTTGCCTAGTGCACATGTTGGATTTTTTAATGAGCCCACTACGTGGTTGGCTGTGCATGTCTACGTGACAACCAAGCAAACCCGGATTCACCCCTCATCCTCCTACCCCGAGCATGAGTCGTCCTGACTCTTGACTCTCTTTTTGGTTGTTGGGGACTAGGCCCTACCTAATCGGTAACGACAATGGGAAAAAAAATAATAAATAAAAAATTCATAAGATCCTAGTCGTTGGATTATTTTCTAATGGCTAGGGTAGAATTCCGCCTGCTATTGAGTTTCTGCCATTTTTATTAAAAAAAGTTAAAATTTTTAAAAATATATTTTTTAATTAAATAAAAATTTATATAAATTATTTTAGAGATTTGAATTTTTTATCTTCAATTCTCATTCTCTCTCTCTCTCCCCTCTTGGTTTTCACTCACTCTCACTCTCTCCTCTTGGTTTTCACTCTCTCTAAAGCTAAAGTTTTTAGATTTAGAAGTTTTTTTATAAATTTTAAAGAATGTGGATTAGAGATTTAATGTTGTTATTTCAATTTTATTACCTTTACCTAATTTATTGGGTATGAGCTGTGGTTTTCTCTCTCATTCTCTCATCTTTGTTTCCATATATTGAGTATTATTTTTTCTTTAGTTTTTTTTTAATATAATTTATTTTTTAACGTAGAAGTTAGATCATAAACTAAAAAAAATGAATAATAATAAATTTATTGATAGTGAAATTAATATTGACGTAGACATAGATATTACTAATAATAATAACCCGATGGAAAGGTCCGAGTCCGAAATCATATTTTATCCGATGATTTCAACTCACTCAATGTCTAAAAATAAAAAAACTAGAAAAATATTTATTATTTGGACTCATTTTAATATAATATAAAATAAAAATCCTAGGGGTGTCAATGAAGAATCAATACAATATAACTATTGTAAAATGATATATAAATGGAGTGTGCATGTGACTAGACACCTAAATAGGCATGTCAATCAATATACAAAAAAATATGGTGCATTACATCCTAGGCAAACTCAATTGAGCGGTGAGGTCTCAAGGTTGGATCTATTACAATTTATTTGTTGATCCCCTTCATATACCACAATGAGTTATAGAGAGAATGCATGACCAAATTGATCATTACGATGAGTCTTTCGATTAGATTTTCAGAGGATTTTAGGGTAGTCAGTATCATACAGATATATTTTTAGCCAGCATATTATATAATTCTTATGACTACATGTAGGACAACATATTAAAAAATTATTAGTTAGAAAAATAAATAATAACTAATGAATTTAGGTAATATATTGACATGATATCTGTGACGTCCGATATCTAGACTAGTAATTATGTTGTATTTTTTGTATGCCTTATTACTAACTATATAGATTCTAAATAGACACCTAATAAAAAGATTTTAGGGCCCTTAGAGACTCTTTATCATTATGATGGCTCTGCCATATATGAGAGTATAATGAGAATCTTTTAAGATTATATCATATTTAAAATAAGATATTTAGTATCACATTTAATAATGTATCTAACAATAAAATAGTTATTAATATCATTGTTAATACTATTAGAGATGATCTATCATGAGATATTTTTCACGTTTGACGTATTTGTCATATTATTTACCTGATAGTACATGTGGGGATGAATGTTGTTTTTCCCACTATAGAAAAAATAAGTAACTCACTAAAATATTTTTGGATGTCTAGCAGACAATATAAATTTAGTAGTCTCTATTTGTTAGCTGATCGAAAAAAAAAAATTTTAAATAGTTGTGAGATATCATTAGAATTATATTTATTTGATGTTGGAGTCATGTGTCAGATATGAATACGTGAAATTTGACTACTTCAATAGTAAGAATGACAAACTTATTATTACGACAGTGATTCATATATACAAATTTTTTAATAAAATTTTTAAAGATTTTGTATAACACGAAGAATACGTGTTCATCTATTTACACTCCTACCAATTGCATTGAACTCAATTGCATATGTAAAATTAGTAGAAGTGTCAAATGGGCAGTGTCGTCCCAACACATTTTGGTTTTTAGTGGCCCAGCTAGGCCACAATGATGTGCTGGGCATTGCCCTGCATGACAGTAATGTCTTGCCTGGTACAACATGACTCGATAATGGCTGGCTTGGCATTGCTCATTTGACTTGAGTCTGACCAAAATTGGGCCTGGCCATGTTCGGATGTGCCAAGCCATGTTGGGTCAAGCTGGTTCAAGCTAGAATTTGCTATCCTAGCAAGAAGCTTAGGACTAGCCAACTAGGTTGACTGGTCATCATTCATGGTCCACACTCCACCGAGAGTCCGAGACTGACTTGGCTCACTCCCTCTAGTTGCGGATTAATGATTTTTTTTTATAAATTTCAAATTCTAAGTTATCAATTATGAGTTGCAATTTTATATTATTTATTTATTTAACATAAATCACAAAAAAAAATTATTAACACAAATCACAAATAACAAAGTTTAATAGTTAAAAAAACACATCAATTAATATAAAATATTCAATCATCATTCAATCAAATCAAAAAAAAAATAAAAAAATACAATGTCACAACTCATAAATATATAAAATAAAAATCAACAATCATAATCATGTGACATGCAAGCTCAATCTCAATGCCAATATATTTATAGTTGGATAATATGACATACTAAAAATAGTTGTTAAATACTATTTTTAGTGTGGAGATCAAGAGCATTACGAATTAATGAGAGAGACATGTTCTTTGTATGAGCCATCTAAGGGTTCTGATAGGTTTCATCCACATGATACTTAATAGAGAGGAGTATACAAAATTTCTCTCTAAGGCTATAGCATAATATTTGTTTCTTTTAAATATTACTGATTATTTTACTAATACTCTTACTTTAGACTTATGAATTATTCATATATGAGAAAATAATCTCATCACTAGTAATTATATATTTTTTTCTATATTTATTTTTTATTTTGAAAATATTATTGTAGTCAATGATAATATTTGAAAGTCACTGGATATGATAATGTTCAGCTTGGTTCTTTATTATTTTCTCATATCTTACATTTTTAGAGTATCCTATTAGTTTATTTGTTGTGAATTATTTTTTTTACAATTTAATTTTGATTTTATTTTTTTATTGATATTTGTCTGTAAGATTGAAATAATTTGAGGAAGACTCTAATTAAGATTGAATAGACTAGATTGAATGTTATCTCTTAAATGATAAGATCTTTCTTTAAATATTTGATTGTTTGGATTAATTACTTGTAAATTCTTAGATTGATCATTCATCATTTACTAAGTTAAGTTTATTTTATCTTAGTATTAAAAATATTTTGATTCTAGTTGGTGAAAATTGTCAGCTAGAAAAATCTATAAAAGCTTTCTTTCTTATATGCTAGTCAGGTTTGATTAGAAATCCATTTGATATGATATAATAAAACATATGAGAACATAATAGAGATGTGACTAGAAAAAGATTTAAGTATGTGATTATCTATATTCTTGATTGCTTAAGATATATATAGATTTATCTCTTTAGTGATCTATCATGAATTTTTTTTATTTTTCAGATTTTCATAAGCTGTTAAAAATTTAATTTTATAAAAATCTTGAAAAATTAAAAAATAATAATATAATATATATCATTGATTTAATTCTTCAATGTATAGATAATAAGATTATATATCAAATTTCCTATACTGACACATCTTAAAAGAATTGGGTGCTTGAAACAAAGAATGTATATTTGGTTAAAATATCTCGGAGTCCGACACTTCTACTTTGTAAGATTATTTTGAAATATTTATTGGGTGGTTTTAACTATAATCTATTTCTTCAATTGAATGCTCTCTTTTGTTATTTTTTAGTGTATGCTCTTTTAAATCTTAAATTATAAAAAAAGATGATTTAGCTTGCCTTATAATGTTTTAGATGAAGTTGTTTTATTTTTGATCGCTTTCCACTATGTGACAAATTAACATATGAGATATTAATATATATTTTTCTTGGATACTTTAGTACTTAAAAAGGATATAAGTATTTCTTATTACAATTTAGTAATATTTTAGTAAGTGTGATTATTATATTTTTTTATTCATTACTCATTTTCCAATAAGCTTAGGAAGATGTATGAATTCAAATATTACATACGGATTTATTACCCATTCTCTCTTTCTTTCGACCCTGTCTGTACTACTAGTTAGTGGAGAGAATTACCCATTAGATATATTTGAGAATGTTGATATTTTGTATGATATTACTCCCACTAGTTAGATCATATTGAGATTGTAGAGAATGAGATTTTCCAAGTAAAAGGATTTCATTCAGATTTGATGACACACTAGTATATGAGTTTGTATTGGAATAGATTGATATCGAGTAGATAACTAGAAAATTTAACAATCCAAAACTTTAAGTGTATATCAAGAGAGAGAAAAATGGCCAGTCTTCTTAGGATTCAGATTAGAGATGAGCCTATCGAGGAGTCAGATGTTCCAATAGTTAGTCCCTCTAATCTTGTCCTCCCGATCATTCTTCGAAAGTAATAAATGAGTTGTACTTAATACTTGATTTTATAATGTGTATATCTCATAGTATTCTTTCTTTTATAACTTTTATTATTTATTTTAACAGGATTAGAATATCCAAATCTTTTTCTGATTTTGCCTCATCTGGGATGACGTCATACCATGATGCAAGAAATACATATCATCCATTTAAATGGGATTTGTGAATAAGTTTCACAAATAATTAAAAATATTTGTTATTTGTTGTTGGTGGATATTCATTATGAAAACAAATTAAGATGAAAAAGTTAATAGTCTTAAGATGAGGCGTGTAGTGAAGTGATATACTTTGATATTTAATGTAAACTAATACAACATTTATGCTATAGTAAGTAGGATGACCTCAATACATATTTTTTTTATAATATCTTATAGTTTAAGATATATTAGTTGAATATGAATAATAAATTTTTTTTTGGTATTCATGATGAGGAATTGCATATGAAATAGTCACTTGCATTTTAAGTAGTATAATTAGGTGCAATTTGTAGATTATTGAATGTTTTATATGATCTAAAATAGTTATTGATAGTCTGATTTTTGAGATTTTCACATGTTGTCACCTTGTTTGGATTATATATCTGAGTTATTAACTTTTCTTTGATTTTTTGGAGACGCTCTGTGACATTGATTTTATTGATTATATGAAATTATGAGTTGAGAATCATTACTCAAGGAGTATCTCCTGACAAAATTGAGATGACATGCTTTTAGAGACTGAAATATTTTTTTAGTATAGAGATAGATTCATTGTACAATGAGTATTATTATATTAAAAAGAAGATATACATTTGATACTCTTATAGATTAATCTTTTTGGTTTTATTCTAGTAGATATTTCTATTGAATTAGGTACTAATTTTATATTTGATACGACTTATTTAGTTGACTCTAGTGCTTATATGAGAATCGTATGAAAAATTATATATCTGACTATGTTAAGATTAGATATAATATATGTAATCAGTATAGTTAGTTAATTTTTAAATTTTCTTTAGCATGTTTACCTTAACGCATCTATTCGCATACGGAGGTTTGTAAAGAATTTTTGAGGACTTGGACCTTTTTTATGGATCATATACATTTGTAGTTAGTTGAGTATTCTGATTCGAGTTGGGCACCATGATGTACTAAGAGGAGATCAATGACATAATTTTTTATTTTTCTTAGAGGCAATTTTATTTCTTGGAAAAATAATAAGTAATTAGTTGTTCAAAAATTCAATGTAGAGATAAAATTCTGAGCGATTATGATTGTTATTTATAAGATATTTTGGATACGATACTTGCTTGAAGAGATCAAGTATGTACTATTTTCTCTCATTATCTTATACTATAATAGTCATGTAGTATTGCATGTAGGCTTGAATCTAGTGTTTCACCAGTGAATGATATATATCAAGGTGGAATGTTTCTTTGTAAGGGAGAAAATTTAGCTTATATGCAACTTATTTTTATTTTTTACAAATTAAGTGTTGTAGACTTATATGTACTAACTTGCCATAGTGTTTTATATGTTTTATATTTATTTTTGATGTTTTTAATGAGATCGACCAATTTGTGAGCAATAATAATCATTTTTGTTTATTATAAAAGGATATTAGTTGTATTATAATTTCATATTGATTTCTTTTTTGTATTTCAACTGGTAACATTAAATGAATTGAAATGCTAGTAGACAAAATATTATTGATATATAAAATAATCAATCTTGATTTTTTTAAACAGTAATAGATCTAGCACCTTGAACTTCTAGGATTTTTATAATGAAATGGCTTATCTTTCTACATTGAGTACATGAATTGATATTTTATAATCTTTTAGGATTTTTATAAAAGATAGATATTATTTTGATTTGTGTCATAGTTTGTTAAAATGATTAGACCATGACAATCATCCTCACCTAATTTATTGATGTGCTCATCACATCTTAACTGTGAAATATGATTATTTTTTATTTATAAATGTAAAAACAAAAACAAAATAATGAAAATTTATCAATAAATAATTAAATGCTCAAAAACTTATAATTAGCCTTTAACTTGGATTGCACATTGGTGTAGCCCACATGTTTGATAATCACATATATAAAGAATAAAAATGATTGAACTTTAATAGATTATTTAATATTTTTTATTTGTTTTTATTATTTCAGATTATTTAGCTTGTAGGTTGCCACAAATCATATGAATGATTATGTGTATTTAAAAAGATATTTTTTTCATAATTAATAAAATATTTTTTCATAATTATATTGATTATATATTGATTATATAAGTTGTATTTGATCTAGTAAAACTTAGATAATTAATATTTATTATTATTGTCGTGTATGTCGGTGTAGTTGGGTCAACTTAAAATGACATCATATGAGAAATTTGTATCTAACTTAATAAGAGTATCAACTAAGTATCAAAATGCTTAGTTATAGTTAACATGTGATTCTTTCTACTAATTTTGTGCTCATGTTGGATTATGGATAAAGCATAAAAGGTAATGAATTTATGTATAATATCTAGATTTATATTTTCTTAGACTCATTTAAAAATGAGTCATGATCAAGAAAAATAATATCTGTACTTTCTAAGATCGTATCAGTCTTTGATGAGAATTACTTATATTCTCTTTAGTTATTTGAGTATCTAAGAAAAATTATTTGATGACATTAGATGTCAACTTGTCCCATCCTAGAGAGAAATATAAAACAAAATAATTATATCTAAAAACTATGAAAGGTAAGCTAAATAACTTTTTTAAGGATATATGATTTAAAAGGATATACTCTAAGAAATGACATAAATGGGTATCTAATTGATAAGATAGATTATTGTTAAAATTGTCTCTTATCAAAAATATTTTAGAATATTTTTTTTAAGCTGGAATGTCTTAGTTAGCTTAATCATATATATTTTTCTTTTTAATCACCCCTTTCTTTTGAGCTGTGTCAACATTTTACGTTTGGTATATAATATCATTATTTATATTATAATTATTAAATGAGTTTAATATATATTTTCATACATTATTATTTATTATTTTTTTAATTTTTTATATCGATTTGAGTATGTATTATTTTATAGAATATCTAAAAAATAGAAAGAATAGATGATACTCACAAAAGAGATGTATCACTATATATTTTGAGTAGTCATCAACATTTAAATTTGTATTTTTTCTTGAGCTCGTTAAAAAATAAGTCATGATCAAGAAAGATAACATCTAAACTTGCTAATATTCTATCAGCCTTTGATGAGAATTACTTGTATCTTTTTTAGACACTAGAATATTTAAGAAAAATATTTTGAAAACCCCAGATATCAATTTGTTTTATTATGAAGAGAGGTCGAGAACAAAATAAGTATATCTAAAAACTATAAGATGCAAGCTAAATAATTTTTTTTTGTAGGATATAAGATTTAAAATGACAAAAGAGAATACTTAATTGATGAAATAGATTGTAGTTAAAATTATTTTTTCACAAAAATATTTTAAAATATTTTTCTAAGTATGAGTGTATGAGTTGTTTCAATTAGATATTTATTTTTTCTTTCAGGAATCTCATTATATTGAAGTGTGTCAACATAGGATGTTTAATGTATAATCTTATGATTCATACAATAAGTTTTTAATTTATATAACATATTATGTTATAACTTCTTAATTTTTTTAAATTTTTATCAAATTAATTTTTTATTATTTTGTGAAAGCCTAAAAAATATAAAGAATATGTAATTTATTATGAAAAAGATATACTTATGTATATCTCAAGCAAACATCAACCAATATAATCAGGTACTTAAATTTCTTTTTAGATCATATATTTATTTGGTTCTCAACTTCTCATACATTTGAATGTATAAGATAAAATATGTTTCTACTTAAATTAGATTGGAATGTAGAATATGAAGTATTAGTAATCTTTCTTAGCAGGTAAACCTCATGCTTAGGTATTCATTCCGCCTCTTTCATTGCTACGTAATACTCGTGGTCTAGGACTCCCTTCTTCTGCTGTGATAATTTATATCATATTGCAAAACTATGGTTCGTCTTAAAATAAAAAAATAATTGCACACAATTCAGTTTTTTATAGTTCTATTTTTATGCAAAATTATCTGAAATGCCATGTTCACCATTGTTCACTACCAAGTTATTAATTTTGTCCAAAATGTCATGTTCACCACTGTTTGCTACATAGTTATGAATTCTATAGTTCTTTGATCTTCATCAATGTGTGTCATCATTCATTGCCATATGCCACTACTCGTTTTTGTACGCCACCTTTCACTATCATATACCACCTTTCGCAATTGTATGTCGCCAAACACCACAATTAGCACTCATATGTTGTTCACTATCGTGCCCACTTAGGGTTTGCTAATCAAAAAAGATGTGTTCTACATGCCATCATTGTCTGCCTACTATCAAGTTCACCTATTGTCACCAATTGCATGCACACTGTTATGCACATTTGATGTCACATCGCACGTATTTGCTTACTATGCACACCAACACTTTTTGTGCACCTGAAAAAATATTTTTTCTCCTTTTTTTTGTTATAGAAAGTGTGCCTCTTCTAGGATTTGTAGACCCTTTCTCACATACACACCTATTACAATGATATCATATTATTAATTAAAAAATAAATAAATTATACTTAATACAAAATATTATATATTAAAATGTAAATACCCTTCATATAATAAATAATTAATTATGTCAGTCTACAAGTTGGGTGTTTACATCAATAATATAAAAGATTGTGATAATTTTGATCTCCTAGTCTTTGATTAATCATAAATTTGAACTAGAATAAACTTGTTCATATCATGACTTCGTAGGAGTATAATCATAATGTCGACGAACATATTCAAATGTTGCAAATATGTCAATCTTTGTTATGGTTGGAGGTCATGTGGTGATTACTAAGGATCTATGAAAATGATTGGTTTTAAATGTATTTTCTTGATTTCTAATTTTTCTAGTCTCATTAAAAAATAACTAGTACTCAAAAAAAAAAAAGATATGTTATTAGTAACTAAAATTTTATTATTTTTTAGTAAAAAATACATTTTCTCTAGGTATTGTAATATTTCACACTATCATATCCTATGGTAGTGTGAAATATCAGTGCATCCTGGTATAGGTCTTAAATGTATGCTTATGCAAGACATTCAAATGTTGTAACATTATATATAATATAAGCAAGTTGTGCATGTTTCTTCCTTCTAGTATATGTCTTATGTCCTATGTGGTTAAGTGTCTTAGTCTTTGTCTAACCATACGTCTTGATTATAGTAGACTTGTAAGTTACTATGTCATTTCGATTATTTTTAAATATATAAAATTTCAAATTTATATATTTGATTATTACTAGGTTATCATATTTCTAAGTGTGTCATATCGAATGAGTCTTTACTTATATCATATTAGTAGGCATGATTGAAAGTTTTAGTATACTTTCTTGATTGACACACCTCATGTTGTAGTGTAATAAATATATTTCATACTATGATATAATATTTTTAATTTGGTCAATAATAAGTGACTAAGTTGGAAATGGACAAACAAATGAGCAAACATATTGAAACACTTACCATGAAATCCTATCTTATCGGAAAAATACATATAGTCAACTTTGTTTAATTCTAAATGAATATTTTATTAGAGTCTTCTAATGATGTAAATAATGAATTCTTTCTCAGAATAGAAAATAAAGTCATAATTAGGTAACTCATAGAAAGAAGATAAACAAGACAATTAGAAATATATAAATCATTTAGAAGAAACATGAAGACATGTTGAATAATGTCGTACTTAATAATTTTTAAAACATTACTATAAACAACCACCTTGTTCAAGGAACATGAATAGAAGGTATTAAAATGAAAGTGGTCTCTTCTAATTTGTGTATTGAATCATAAGTATTAATTTAGGAGCTTGAAATGAGTGAATGAGACATAAGAGTTGTAAAACTTGTAGATCAGGAAAGACGTGATGTAATTTGTTCATGTCTATTGTAATTTGTTCATGTCTATTGATACTATGTACTACTATCATTTTTTTTTTAATGTAATATCTAATAATTATTTTGTGTAGTCCATCTTCCTATAGTATGTTCGCTAAATTGAAATTTTCTTATCTCTGTCATGACAATTCTTCTTCATACTTTACATACAGTCCAAGAACAAATTGCATCAAAATAGGGTTACTATCCAATTTTTAATTAATGTACAAAAATAATTTGTACTAAAATAAAGGTTTAGGTACAAACTCTAATATCTTCCCACAATTTAGATTCTTCAAAAATTATATTAAATTAGAGCTCCTATCAAATCCTAATTTCCCAAACTATGTAATTGCGGTGCCTACTACCAAAATTGAAAAACAGTTGGGGTGTTGCTAAAATCAAAAATTACATTCTGCCTATAGAGGTTCTATGAAATTGAAAAATACATTTTGTCTATGAGAGGTTTTGCTGCTCAAGGGAGGTTCTGCCAAAATCATAAATCCTTTTGTCGCTGGAATTTTGGCGACGTGCTTTCCAGCGAGGTCAACATAGTGCAGGTCCACGCACCTTTTTCCTCTGCCACCTCCTGGTGTGCAAAGTTGGTATGCAATAGCAAGTGATGAACTACATTAGTCTGCCTTCCCTTTCTAGGATTTGTAGTCCTTACACACACACACACACAGATGCGTGTGCGCAGAGTTTAGTGTTTGTGTTTTCTTTGAGTATTGGCTCTGATACTATGCAGAATTCTAAATCAAACAACCACTAAAAACTTAATAACACTCGATAATAATCTCATAATAATATCCTTATATAATGATACATTTTTATAGGGGAAGCTTATATGCTGGCTGCTCCTATAAATAATATTATAATAGAAAAAATACAAAATTAATAAAGGAACTGTAATGTTGAAAACTACAATACAAATAAAACAAGCCGAAAGGAAGTTTTGATTGCTTAATGGAGAAGATTCCACCCCAGCATTGAACATAATACTGCAATTTTTCTGGTCAATTCCATGCTTTCACGTTCTGTCTCATTTTCTCTGCAGCTTGTTAGTTTTTTTTTTCTTTTTCTTTTTTTTTTTTTGGGGGTAACAGGAAGTGATTGGGAGCACATGTGTTTTTATAGCACTTTTGAGATCTATGTTGCGTCTGAAACGGTTAGAATACTTTTTTTTTTTCAACTTATGATATTTTCTACAGTCACCATTTATTCTACTCCTTTGTTAGGGTTATATACCTTGCTTATAAATTAATTGAAGAAGTATCAATTAGACTACAGTTTAAAGCTCAAAGAACCTCTATATTATTGGCTTTAGCTGTTGGTTTGTGTCTACCATTTCAAGGAATTCAATTGAGCAATAATCTAACCAATGTCATTGTTCTTCAGATGGATAAATTTCTAATGTACGATTATATGTTTGGTTAGATTGCTTTGTTTTAAAAACCCATTAGAAGTTTAAAACTTATGGATAAATTTCTAATAAAGAAATTTAATGGTGTTCAAATTTTGCAATTTTGAGATATAACAATTGAATTTAGAAATATTTGGAGGTTACATCATGTTCCATAAGTTCAGCTATTTATTGAAATTTTTACAACCTGCCTATCTTCTTGATGTTTTATTTATCCCAATTTCTATATTTTCCTTTATCATATCGTGGTTAATTATTTCGGATGCATTAGTTGTGGGAAAACTGCAAAAGGCTGTTTCAATCTTCATTAATCACATGAAATGTGATTTATTATTTCGTAACTGTTGTTACTTAGTTTGATTGTTTGATTAGATCATTGCTGTTCATCGCTTGATAGTTATCAAGTTATTTCAGTACTGGAGTTTTAATTATATAAAAAAAATGACACATGTTCATCACTTGATAGTTTGTTCATCACTGTTTTGTGATGATGGAACCATCTGACAAGTTAAAGATGACATCAAGTGAATCTGTAATTTTTTGAAAGAAGATACCATTATAGCAGTTTAGTTTGATGTTATAGTGAATAACATCAGCTTGATTGGCAATTATGCCTTTGCCGTCTGTTGGTTGAGTTATTGTATGTTTGTACACATGACAGAGTGAAATTCTACTTTTTATCACTGAATTAATTCCATTTAGTCATTCTTGTTGACAAGAGGAGGGATGAGAAAATCTTTATCTTCTGCTTGGAAGAGAGAATGTGAGGAAGAATTACTGTAGATGATGTTTTGTTGATCTGGAAACAGAACCAATAAGTATTCATCTTACACGGGAGTCTTCGCGAGATTCCCAACATAGTTGGTAATTTTAGTTGAGAGTAGTCTAAGCTAATCTAATGATCTGCCACTGTAGTTTTTTCAATTTCAAGAATTTCAGGTATATCCACTCTTGCTTTGTTTGTTTAGTTCTCAGATTGTTAGCTACTTGATTCATGAGTGAATCCTAATGCTAAGCTATTCAGTAATAACTAATTTGTGTAAAAAGCCAAATATCATGGTTGCACTCATGGTTTTAAAAGGCTTCAGGCATGCCTTGGCACCAATGTTGGAGTCTTGTTTGGAGTGCACTACAGCCACTCCAATGCCCTTCTTATTATGTTTTTTTAGTATAAAAACATTTAGTAATGTTTTATTTGCCTTTAACACATAAATTTTGATAAAATAAATCTTTTATACTTTTATTCTAAACATACAAATATATAGTAATTGAATAAAACTCAAATATAAAAATATATGAAAAATATAAATTTTTAAAGTCATAACTTTAAAAATTTTGATTGAATAAACCTTTAACTCAAATATAAATTTTGCTTTGTTTTTTTAGTCATTTTAAAGTCATAACTTTAAAATGATAGTTACATATTATAATGAAATATCAAATATGAAAAATAAAATTTGAACAAGTACATGTAGAGGAGTCAGATATGGATGATAGAACTAGAGGTGTCAAACAGGCCGGGCCGGGCTGGCCCGACCCATTTTTTTGAGCACGAGCATGCCTTCGTGTCTGGCCAGGCACGGTTTATAAAAGCCGGGCCTAGCCGGGCCGTATGGTTCGGGCCTCGTGGGACCGCGGGTCGGGTCCAATCAGACCCGACCCGCGGTCTTTTTTGCGGGAGGGGCGATCATGGGGTCGTGCTCGGAGGACACCCGACACGGGACGAACCTATGCCGGTGTGCTGTGCCACAGGCCGAACCGTGCTGGGTCAGGCATGGCACGGCACGAACCCGGGCACGGGATTTTCCTCTGTCGGGCCGGCCCGGCCCGGTTGACACCTCTAGATAGAACCCAATCATGCCAGTTGGCACAACCGAGCACAACTCATGGCTATTGCCCCTAGAACTATTTTAGGGTAGACAAGCTGCCAATCATTTATTTTGCATCGTTGTATTTGTAATTGTTATTATTTATTACTTATTTTTTAATTAATTTTTCTCAAGTATAATTACTCAAATATTAAAATATTAGATCTTATAAGAATTTAAAGTTAAATATATTTTTACCAGAATAGTATTCGAATGATTGATCAATTGAGAAATTTTTTTTGTTGCTTTATTTGTTGGTAGTCATGTCTTAATACAATGACAAGTATTTTCATTTAAGGATGGTAGGTATTAGGTTCGAGACTCATCATTTATAGTTTCTCTATATTTCAGGGTACTTAGTATGATATCCGATTAGTTTATGTTAAAATATTTTAATTATTAAATGAAATTGTTTTTTTATTGTAATATTTAACTACATCATGATTAATTAAATTAATAATGATTATTGAATATTTTTTTTTGTTAATATTTCAACAAAATACATGAAAAATAAGATAAAATAAAGGAATATATGAAAATTCTTTTTTTTATTTGATAATCTTCATTATTAATATTTTGAATATTATTGTTTGTATAGAAATTCAATTTATTAAAAATTTAGAATTTGTATATTTTATAGTTTGGAGTCTTAGGCTAAGAAGCACGGATACAGACACGGACACAGGGATATGACACGACATGATATAGGGATACGGTAAATTCTAAAAAACTAGGATACAGATATGGTTAGAATACGGCATGATAAAAAAAATAAAAATAAAAATTATTAATTATAAATATTAGGTATTTTATAAAATTTATTAAATTAAATTAAATTAAAATATTTTATTATATAAAATAAATATATATTATTTATTTTATAAAATAAAAATATTTTATTTTATTTTATTAAAATATTTTATTTTATGCACTTCCCCACACAAATATGCCCGCCCCTGCTTTCCCTTCAAACACGCCGGCCCCTGCCTCTCCCTCATACACATCCGCCCCTGTCTCTCCTCTCAATTCGCGCCACTCCTGCTTCTCCCCTCAATTAGTGCCGCCCCTGCCTCTCCCCTCAATTCGTGCCGCCCCTTCCTCTCCCCTCAAATCGCGCATGCTCTTGCCTCTCCCTCAAATCACGTCCGCTCCCTGCCTCACCCTCAAATCGCGCTCGCCCCCTGCCAGTGGCCAACGTTGCCCATGCGGCAACGTTGGCCACCCAACGTCGTTGGACGTCGGACACTATAGGCATGGATACGGCTGTCGTCTGCCGACGCAATCATCCGATATGCCACATGGTGTATCGGATACGGAGTGTGCAATGATACGCCATGTGGCGTATCGGACACGTATCCATGTCGTGTTCGTATCATGTTTACGTGTCCAGGTGTCGGACACGGCAGTATGGGAGTCGTGTTCGTGCTTCATTGGTCTTAGGTATCCAAATTCTCAATCCTTATATTTTTTATACCTTAAAATTTAAAATAAAATTTTTATTATCACATTCGATAACGTATCTAATAATGGAGTAGTAATTAGCATGTTTGTTAGGAATATTAGAAACGCATAATTAGGAGATATTTTTCACGTTAGATGCATGTATCACGTGATTAACTTGATTGTACAAGTGAGGATGAAAGTGTGTTCCCATGCTTTGGATAACTTACATAACTCACTAAAATACATATGTACACCTCGCAGACAATAGAAATTCAGTAGTCTCTGTTTATCTGTGAACTTAAGAAGAAGAAATTTTAATCAGATATGAGACACCGTCGAAATTATATGTAATTGATGTTGAAGTCACATGTTGAATATGAACACGTGATATCTGATTACGTCAATAGTAAAAGTGATGAACTTGTCATTGACGACAGTGACTAGATTATAGGAATTTCATTTATGAAATTCTAAAAGATTTTTTATGATACGATGAACATGTGTTCGTTGGTTTATACTCACATGACTTGTATTATACTCAGGATTATTTGTAATATTAGTAGCATATTTAGGAAGTATCGAGCTGACTCAATACTTAGTCATATGGATGCAGAGGTAAAAATCAAGTACTTAAAGTACTGGTCTACCGTTCCATCCTTTTATTGTCTTGCTGCGTGCATGGACCATGGGTTAAGGTGGAAGGAGTAAATAATATTTTGACTTACATTTTCTCGTACATGAACTTGCAAGACCCACCTGTAGGGTTCATTCATGAGAAATTGACTGACCTTTTCACATACTACGATATTAGGTATGGTGGTAGTAGTAGTAAGACTGTGAGCACGAGCCTAGATATCATATTCAGAGATGATTTTTATATACAGTTAGCGAGGAGAAAACAATGGGGTGGACCATCGAATAAGAGTGATCTTTCTCGGTACTTAGATCCCGATTACTTCTCAATCCTAACATATTCTGATATTAAGAATATTGATATATTACATTTGTATAAATCATATAAGTCCACCTTTCCTGTGCTATCTAAGATGCCACGGGATCTACTGACTTTTCCAGTATCGAGCGTAACATCAGAGTCTATTTTTTATTGTTATAGTGAATGTGATTTTGGATAGAAGATTGAGATTGTGTCCAGATATTATTGAGGTTTTAGTATGCATGAAGGATTGAGATAATTTGAGATTTAGCATCCAAGTTCGTGCTGAGACAAGGATTGTAGCAAGAGTGGAAGATTTGAATTGCGATGATGATTCATATGATAGTAATTTTGATATTGAGGTTGAAGATGATAATGATACATCGATGAATGATTAATGAGGTGGTCACTTGATGTCTGACAATTCATGATTGTGGGATTGTGACACTCCGACAACGATACGTATGTTATAGTTATTTTCATGCTTATGAGTTATGCTTGATTTTGATTTTTTATTTTGATATTTTGTACTCATTTTTATTTACATTGTATTTATTTTGGTTTGAGCGTTTGACTTTGTGGTTTTGTCATTTTTTTAAAGAAATTTTGTATTTATTTTATTTTTTTGTTTAAGAATTGCATTAAAAATTCTAATATTTAATTTTAATAAATTATATTCTATTAATTTATTCAATTCATAATTAAAATAAATAATATAAAAAAAATAAATTTTATAACTATTCAAATATTTATAATTTAAATATTTTTAAACATTATCTAATTTATATTTTATAATTACATAAATATTTTAAACAAAAAAATAAAAAAAATTATTTTTCTAAACTGCCCTGTACGGGCGACCTGACACAGTAAAAAATCTGTCATGTTGTGCCTACCCTGAAGAAATCATGCCGGGCCAGGCACGACATGTTAGCATGGTTGGGCGACCTAAAACTGCATCAGGCCTGCCCAACACGACCCATTTGACACTTCTATGCCTGACCAGGCACATCATGGTCCAAAACCATCCCCAGGCCCGGATCATGCTGACCCAATGCACTGCATGTGCCGTGCTGGGCCAGGAGGTGTTGGGCATCCTGTTGAGCCAGGCACGACTTGGGTGCCTGGCCCGTAAGCATGGTTTTGCGCCATGTGTTCTATGACTCAGGACCTCGGCCAGGGTATCAAGCATGGTCTAATCGGACCGTGCCTGCCCCTCCAGATTATTTTAAATAAAAAATTGTTTAAAATAAAAAAAAAATGACTAGCCCTGCCTAGTACACATGCTAGGTTTTTTTAATTTGTCTGCTACGTGGTTGGTTGAGCGCGTCTGTATGTCACAATAAAGACTAAGATATAAAAATTTATTTATAAAAATTTTAAAGATTTTTTATGACATAATGAATATGTATTCGTCTGTTTATACTCTTATCACTTGTATTGCACTCAAATGCATATGTAGTATTGGTTACATGTTTAAGTAGGTTAGATGTTAATCATATATTTAGTGATATGACTATTGAGATGAAATCTAAATACTTAAAGTATTAATTCATAATTTTATTTCTTTATTGTCATATTATTTGCATGTATCCAATGATTAAGGTAAATGAGGGAGAAAATATTTTGACATATATATCTATGTGCATAAACCAGAAATCTCAACCTAAAGGGTTTATTCATGAAAAGGTAACTGAGTTATTTATATTTTATGATACTAGATATGATAGTAGTTGTAGTCAGACTCTGAGTATGAACATGTACATCTTATTTAAAGACAACTTTTTTATTCAATTAGCGAGGAATAAACAATGGGGTGGACCTAGAGGTGTCAAATGGGCCGGCCGAGCAGGCCCAACCATTTTTTGGTTGCCCTGTACAGTAACCATGTCGTGCCAGGCACAACTTGAGAACTACCAGCTTGACATGGCCTATCGACTCGGTTCGTACCTGTATCAGGCCGGGTCGTGTATGGACTTGTTGGGAAGTGCCGGGTCATGTCAGGTCATGCTAGGTAGTAACTTTTTGGCCCGTTAAGAATAGAGTCATCCCAAACTTCATAACATTAATTAAATTAATTAAATTTAACTATCACAATTCATAACATTAAATTAAAATTTTAATTTTAATACTAAATTAATTAAATTAATACAATAAAAAAAATTATCACAATTCATAACTTAACTAAAAACACCTACAAATTATAAAATAACAAAGCAAGATTAAATTATTAAAAAATAAAAATCTATATATCAAAGATAAACTCATAAACATAAAAAACAATCTCGTAAGTAAGTCTCTGAATAAATAAAAAACAAAATAATAATAAAAACAACAAACTCAAATGACAAAGACAAATAGACAAAGATAATCTAAAAAGAATCAATCTTGTAAGCATATGATGGTATCACTAGCGATAGACCATAGACAGTACACTAAACTTGATCTCAGTCACTAATAATCATTAAAGTTTCATGAATCATCATTAGCAACTAATTCATTCGTTCTCACTATAGTTGCAGCACAATCCTAGATGTTAAAGCTCGAATTCTCCAATTCTTTTATTCATGCTAATGTCTCAACAATATCTAATCATAATCTTGATATTCTATCTGAAATCATATTTACTGGAATAGAAAAATCAGACTCTGATACTTTGCTTGACACCAGATGAATTAGTAGATCCCGTGTTATCTTATACAATATGAGATAGGTAAACTCATATGATTTCCATCACTATAAAATATCAAGGTTATTATTATTATTATTATATGATATGATTAAGCAGTAATCAGTATCTAAGTACCTAGATAGTTTGTTCATATTCGAATATTCACCCCGTCGTTTCTCTTTCGCTAATTAAATGAAGTCATCATATTCGAATATAGTATCAATGTCTGTACTCGGAGTCCAATTACTACACCTTCATACCTAATATCGTAATATGCAAATAGTTCAGTCAATTTCTCATAAATGAATATTTTAAGTTGGTATTCCTAGTTCATGCATGAGGGTAGATATATCAAAATATTCTCTACCGTCTACCCCTTCCACCTTAACCTCATAGTCAATGCAGACAATCAGACAATATAGAGATTAAATAATAGACTATTACTTTAAGTACTTGGTTTTCATCTCAACAAATATGTTATTAAATATTGAGTTATCTCTAAATTTTCTAAATATGTTATTAATATTGCATATGCACTTGAGTGTAATATATGTGGTGTGAGTATAAATTGATAATACATGTATATCGTGTCATAGAAAATTTTCAAAAATTTTATAAATAAAATTTTCTGTAGCTCAGTCAGCATCATCAATAATAAGTTCATCATTCTTACTATTAATGTAGTTAAATATCACGTGTTAATATTGAACACATAACTCCAACATAAGGTATGTATAATTCTAACCGTGTCTTATATTTGATTAAAATTTTTTTTTCTTTAGATTCACAGACAAATAGATAGTACCAAACTTCTATTCTCTGCGAGACATACGAATAAATTTTAGTAAGTTATGTATGTTTTATAAAGTGAGATAAATAACCTTAATTACCGCTTGTACTATGAGGTTAATTACGTGACACATGTATCTAACTTAAAAAAATTTCTTATAATGATACATCTCTAATAGTCATAACAAACATGTTAATAACATGTTAATAATTACGTGACTATATATTTTAGTTTGAATGTAATATTCTCTAAAGATTCTAATCATGTACTAATAAATGACAGGGTTATCATGAGGATATATGATCTTTGAGAATTCTAATATTTTTTTATTTAGTGTCTATTTAAAATCTATATAGTAAGGGGTGAGACATGCATAAGATGCATTATTGTGACTAGTCTAGATATCAGACTTGTCACTCTATTATTTTTACTAAATTCATTAATTATTATTATTATTATTATTTCTAAGTTATTGTATTTTAATGTCATTCTTAGATGTGAATCTATTAAACCTATGATATGCATGCTAATATTAAGTTTGTATGATATTAACTATCATTGGATTCTCTTAAAATCTAATCAGAAGACCTAACGTAGTGATCAGTTTGACCATCTCTTCCCTTCTTAACTCATTGCGGTATATGAATGGGGTTAACATAGAGGTCGAATTGGATCCGACCTCAAATACTCCAACATTAAGTTTGATTTGCTTATGATCTAATGCACAATATTTTTTAGTGCATTGTTCGGCATGCCTCTTAGATACTCAGTCTTACATAAATTTTTATAGGTAAATATTTTTTTATAATATTTATATTGTTTTGATTCTTCATTGGCATCATAACATTTTTATGTTATGTAATATTAAAGTGAGTCCAAAATATTAATTTTTTTTTTCTAATTTTTTGCTTTTTAGATTTTTGAATCGAGACTACCGAAGAAAATAATGTTTTGGCGGCTTTGGACATTTCAATAGGATTATCGTTATCCATATTAAAATTTGTTATCTTTATATTAAATTAATTTCGTTATTATCATTAAAATTATTATTTATCATTTTAATTTTTTATTAGTTTATTATTTATATAGTAAATTTTTTTAAATTTAATATTAATTTATATTAATAAAACTAATCTTTTAACTAAAATAAAATAAAAGAAAACTAAACTAAACAAAATTAATACCCGTAATACGTAAAATATCATTTGTTTTATGATAGCCACATTGTATTTAGCTGTCTGCACCTGAGTCCCGAAAATCAATCGAAAGGAGAGACCGAGAGAGAGAGAGAGAGAGAGAGAGACAAGAGAATTGAGAAGAGAGATAATATGAGAGAGAGAGAAATAAAATAAAACAAATATATATTTGAGAATGACATGGGGTATTTATATAGATTTTAAAAATGTAATCTAAAAAATCTTTTTTTTCGAATTTTTTTAATATATTCAATTGGCAGAATCACAAAAGCCATCAGATTTATGTCCCTAGCCTATCTAGCCGAATCAAACGGCTTAAAACACATTTTTTTCCACCGTAGGGTAGGTTCGACCGTCGAACTGACCCAATGGTCTTAGATTCCAGAAGTTTTGGCTTTTGTAATGTGTAGGTCGGGTTCGGTCGTTTGGACTTCTGGGTTCGAATGCGGATTCGCCTGAACACGGCTAGAGATTCGGCCATTCGGCATCTGGCTGCAAGGCATAGTTCGAATCGTACTGATGAACCATGCAATCGGGCCAGGGTACTGGGCCGTGCCTAATTTGGCATGTGGCACGAGCCGTGCCTTTTGCTAGCCCACCACGGGCCTAGGCATGGTTCTGGACTGTGCTGGGCTAAGCAATGCTAAGTTGGGTTCTACCTTGAGCTGGGCACAGGGATTCCCAACATATTTGACACCTCTAGGTGGACTGTCGAATAAGAGCAAATTATTTTGGTACTTAGATGCTAATTACTGTTCAATTTTATCACATAACAATAACATGAATCTTGATATTTTATAATGGTGGAAATCATATTAGTCTATTTATCTCATGCTATCAAAGATGACATATGATCTACTTATTCCTTTGGTATTGAGCATAGTATGGAATTTGTTTTTTCTGTTACAGTTAATATCATTTTAGATATGAAATTAAGACCGTGACTAAATATCGATGAGACATTAGCATGCATGAAAGATTGATAGATTTGAAGTTGGACATCTAGGATCGAAATGGAACTAGGGTGGAGGAGTTATTTGCAGATGATGACTTATGAATATTTGAGGATATTGAGTCCACAACTAATGATACCATTACACATTTACGCGATAATGATCAGTTGCATATTTACACTGATTTTCATTGAGATTGAGTTTTATTTTGATTGGATTGGTCGATTGAATGATTGGTTTTTTTTTGTTTTTTTTTAAATTAAAATTTGTGTTAATGAATTTATTATATTGTGATTTGTAATTTATGTGATTATGAAATAATATCGTAATGGTTACTCTAACTCATAAGTCATAATGGTAAATGGATAACTAAAACTTTTTTAATTTGCAAAATTAATATTTATAAATTAAAATTATAAACTATTGACCGGTCAACGGTCTACCAGGCTGGCAGCGCTAGCTGTATGCAGCTTTTGGGCATGACCTTAGATGACTCGGCTTGATTCTGCCCTGAACTGGGCCAACTGTGCCGGGCCGACATTAATCAAGTCATGTTGTGCTTGGCATGACATTAATCAAGTCGTGTCATTCTTGGATCGGTATGGTGGCCTGACTGGGCAACCAAAAAAGGGGCCTTGCTAGCATGATACAACCAGTTTGGCACCTTTACTCGTTCATCATAGTACCTAGATCTGAGTCATACCCATAGTTATGAAAGGCGCGCCTAAAGCTCAGGCGCCACCACTCTCGTGAAAAACACCTCGCTTCAAGCGAGGCGCAGGCGGGTGTGGCGCAACAGGCGTCGACTTCCAGTTTCGGCGGTGGCAGGCGTCGATAGAGGTGTCAAACGGGCCGGCCCAGCACGGCACGGCCCGTTTTTCACGTGCCCAGCCGTGCTACCTTGCCGTGCCGGGCACGGCACGGTTTTTTAAATTCGGGCACGGCACGGCCCGTGGGCACGGCAAGGCCGTGCCATGCCGTGCCGGCCCGCTCGGGCACGGGCGCACGGCAATGCAGGCCAGGCGGGACGGAGTGGGTCGGGTCTGTTTGGACCCGACCCGCGGTCTTTTTACCGGGGGCGGGGCCCGGTTGGGTCACGAGTCGCAACTCGCGACGCAAGCACGCGTGCCGGCGTGCCGTGCCAAGGCACGGCACGGCATGGCTCGTGCCAGGCACGGCACGGCACGTGCTTTGTTCGCCCGGGCACGGCACGGGCCCGAGCACGTTTTTTTATCGTGCCGGGCCGGGCCGGCCCGGCCCGTTTGACGCCTCTAGGCGTCGACTTCCAGTTTCGGCGGTGGCAGGCGTCGAGCCAGGTACGTCATTTTTCTCCTTCTTCATCTTCTTCTCCTCTCCTTTTTTTCTCCGGATTCATCGTCGGAAATGGGGAAATTTCGTCGGAGAAGAAGGGCAAAGCAACAGTGGGAGAAGCGGCAAGAGGCGGAACCAGGCGAAATGCAAGAGGAGTGCGTTGGGGAAGACGACGTATTCGGCTGATCCAACCCAAAACGACGTCATTTTGGGTTGGGTTATATTTTTTTAAAAAAAATCAAAACAACCCAAAACGACGTCGTTTTGGGTTGTTTTTGATTTTTTTTTAAAAAACAAAACTCTCAAAACGATGTCATTTTGAGGTTCTGATGTGAAATAAAAAAATGTCACCTCCAAAACGACGTCGTTTTGGTCTTCCAAGAATCAAAACGATGCCGTTTTGGAGTTTTGTGATTTTAAGCCCTATAAAACTCCATCTTTCTCGGGTTACACCCTAAAACCCTTAAAATAACCATCCCAAAACTCTCTCAAGGCTGGATTGAAGAGGAGAGAAGAAGAAGAAGAGGCTCAAAAGGTATTTTTTTCATTTTACCTATTTTTATTGTGAAAAAATTCTTCAAAAGGTAAAAAAATATTTTCAAAAAATACTTAAAAACTAGGGGAAAATTTTTTGAATAATACTTTGAAAAAAATATGTAATTTTCAAAAAACTAATGCAGAAAAAAAGGAAAAAAATTCTGAAAATTAACGAAAAATAGAAAAAAATCATGAAAAAAATTATGAAAATAATTATGAAAATCATGAAACAATTAGAACAAAAATTATAAATAGTTTTAGTTGTTTGACAAAGATTGAGTATGTTTACAATTTATAGATTTATAATATATAATATATTATGTATATTATATTTGTCATTTTTTTGTTAATATATTTGTCATTTTATCGTAGATTTGTTGTAAAGATACATAAAAATGGACAAAGAGATTAAAGTTGAAATAAATACCTCAAGTGGAAGAAAAGATCTAGGATGAAAATATGCTCGTTTATTAAATGAGAAAGATACATGTATACTCATTTGTATTTTTTGTGATAAAGTAACTAACGGAGGCATTTATAGACAAAAGCAACACCTTGTTCGGAGGGTTTAGAAATTCAAAAAAGTGTACAAGATGTCTCGAACATGTTAGAAAAGAAATAAAAAATTATATGCTAGCCAAAAAAAAACTCAAAAAAATCAAATAAGTTTTGCAAATCATAATGTGAATGAGGATATGTTTGGGTTCCAAGATGAAGATGATGAAGACACGGAGGTTACTAGCAAAAGGAGAATAAAAGATGTTTCTCGTGGTGGTAGCAATGGAGTGGGAAGTGGTGGTAGTGTTAGTGGTAGTTACATAAAGAGAATGAGGCAGAAAGGTCCTATGGATCATTTCTTTACTCCTAATCTAGAAATGATTATTCAAAATAGAAAAAAATACTCAAATTACTATCAAAAATGCATACAAGAAAGAGATCAAAGAGAGAACTGATATACTATTTTGTTGATGGATGTATGATGCTGTGATTCCATTTAATGCAGTGAATTATGCTAGTTTCCAACCAATGCTTGAGGCAATTGGGCAATATAGTGTGGGTTACAAGGGATCAAGTTTTCATGATGTAAGGGTTACTAATCTCAAGAAAGAATTGGCTTTTACCAAGGCTTTAATGGAGGTTCATTTCATAGAATGAAAGCAAAATGAATGTTCAATTTTGTCAGATAGTTGGACTGATAGGAAGGAAATGTCATTGGTGAATTTTTTGGTGAATTCTTCAAGAGGGACCGTGTTTATGAAATCTATTAATGCTTCTTCTATGGTCACGACGGAAGAGAAATTGTTTGAATTACTTTACAGTTGGGTCGAGGAAGTTGGTGAAGCCAATGTTGTTCAAGTGATAACAGATAATGCTTTAAATTATGTGGCGGTAGGTACTTCAAATTATGTGGCGGTAGGTACTTCAAATTATGTGGCGGTAGGTACTTCAAATTATGTGGCAGTAGGTACTTATAATTTAATTTTAAATTTTTATTTACTTATTTATGTAAGTGATTACATCTATTATCTATTTATTATGTGTTTAAATTATGTAGGGAGGTTATTGGAAATAAAAAGACCACATTTGTATTGGACACCATGTGCCGCATATTGTCTTGACTTGATACTAGAAGATATTGGAAAACTATTACACATCAAGAAGACAATAGAGATGGTCATATTCATAAGCTGCTACATCTATAATAGAATGAGTTTGCTCAATATGATGAGGCGATTTACTGAGCAAAGGGAGTTGTTAAGGCCTGCTAAGACTTGATTTGCAACGGCCTTTATCACATTATCTCATATCAATGAACAAAGAAACAACTTAAGGAAGATGTTTACTAGTTTAGATTGGATGGAAAGTAAATGAGCAAATGAACAAAAGGGAAAAAATATAGTCAATATAATTTTCATGTATTCTTTTTGGAATACTGTAGTGTTTTGTTTGAAGGTGTCAGACCCTCTCGTACGTGTGCTTCGTTTGGTCGTTGGTGAAAAGAGACCTCCTATGGGTTGCATTTATGCAGCCATGAAAATAGCGAAGGAAATCATCATCAAAAGATTTAATGAGAATGAAGAGAAGTATATGAAAATCATGGAAATCATTGATAGGAGGTGAGAGGTTCAACTTCATCGGCCTTTGCATTCAGCTGGGTATTTTTTGAACTCACAATTCTATTATGATACAGAAGGATTAGGAATTGATCTAGATTCAAAAATCTTTGAAGTTGTATGTATTTGCATTTTGAGATTGGTGAAAAACAGAGATGAACAAGATGCAATTATATCACAACTCAACTTGTACATGCATGTTAAAGACCTTTTTTGTAATGAGTTTGCCATTAGAACAAGGAAGTCTAAACCTCTAGGTTAGTCCTTTAGTTTTGTTAATTAGTGCATTGAAATTATTATATATGTTTGGTTAAAATAGGGAAAATGTTCAACTAATAATTTATTTATATTAATTGTAACTGAATGGTGGTGTATGTTTGGATCAAGTGTTAGAAGTTTGCAAAAGTTTGTATTGAGGGTTCTCAACCTAATATGTAGTGTATCAGGTTGTAAAAGAAATTGGAGTATCTTTGAAAATGTAAGTTACTAAAGTAATTACATGCAATTAAATTTGTGTCTTTAAGTTTCAACATTATTTAATGTAACTTAGATTCTTCAAAACTAAAATATTGAGATGTAATCATGAAAACTATTTGTTTTTTCAGATTCATAGCAAGAGGAGAAATAGGTTGAACCATCAATGCTTGAATGATTTGGTGTACATTAAGTACGATCGAACCTTGATGAAAAGATACACTGAGCGTCATACCATTGATCCCATTATCTTGAAAGAAATATATGATAGCAACGAATGGTTGATGAGAAGAATGGAAGATGAAGGTGTTACAGAAGATGATTTGGTGTTTGAAGGTGATGACTTATCATGAGGTGATGTTGCAAGAGTTAGTGGAGCTGAGGAGCTTAGGGTTTATACAAGAGCTAAACCAAGCAAAACACAAACACCAACACCAAAACCAAAGTTAAGATCATCTAGCTCTAAACATATTCCTACTCTTGCTTTGATTGATGAAGATGAAGAGAAGATCTATTCATTGGGAGAGGAAGATGAAGAAGATGGAGAGTGGAAGATTGATGATGAGGATGATATTAATGAAGACTTTCTTGATTTAGATGTAGATACATGAGTGTTTATTTTATTTTAGAACTTTGAATGTTTGTTATTTTGTTTTGAAATTTTGAATGTTTGGATGATGAGAGTACTATTAATATTTGATTTTTATCTTTGATGTTCTTTAGTTTATTATTAGATGAAAATTAAAGACTATATTTAGTAAAATGTATAATTTTTATGTGTATTAGGCTGGGTGCACCTCAAATAAAAAAGCCCGCGCCTCAAGTGCGCCTTCCGCCTTAATGCCCCAAAAGACTTTTGCACCTCAGTGCACCTTACGCCTTAAATAACTATGGTCATACCTCAGATACATCTTTAATAACTATAATTGATCCTTGGATGTAGATATAAATGCTAGGTGAATTCAAGTGACATGTACAAAAAAAATTAATAAAAAGATTTTAGTCATGTCTAAAAGTAAATATTTATTTTCATAGAGAAATATAATATTAGAAACATATGGTTAAATAAACTATTGAAAAGAAATGAGTTTGTTTTAAAGAAATATCAAAAAATAAAAATGAAGACGTCATGAAACCTATGGTTATACAAACTATTTGAAAAGAGATAACGAATGATAAAATAACTTTTATGAGCTTGCTACCATGAAAAAGAAGAAGAATATAAATATTAGTTAGGTAAAATATATTAAGAATAAAAAAAAGTATATCCTGATAAAAAAAGAAGTCAATGATAGATAGATGATATGTTCTCATGATATTTTAAATAAGTTTACTGATTCAAATTTGAATAATGAAGATGATAGAGAATTAAACATAAAAGTTAGAAAAGATTTTCAGAAAAAAAGAATTCTTGTAATGTCCTATGGCTTAACGTTATCACTATTGAAGTTTAGAGAGTCATATGGGAGAAATACATGATATGGTTCATTCGATTGTTTAATAAGTTAATGAATATTAAAAAGTTGTCAGATTAATGAAGACAGTAATATAATTTTCATTTATAAGACTACGAGAGATATTCAAGTTTTTTATAACTTTTGAGGTATTAAAATCATTTGTCACATTATACAATTTTAATATAAAATGATTTAATACAGACTAAGTTGAAAAATAATGATTTTAGGGAATTAATTTAGATTTATATCAGATAGATCTGCTATGAAAGCTACATTCTTAGATAATTAATATAAAAATATAAAAAATATAAGAAATACTTATTTATGACATTTATTAATTTACAAAATGTTTATGATAGAATTCTAATAGATTTAATTTGATGGTAATATGTAAGAAAATTGTATTCAATATGTATATTGAACTAATTAATGATTTGTATGAGAGAGTGATGGTTAGAGTTAGATTTATTAAAGACATCACTCATAAGTTTTTAATAGTTATGGGAATGTACCAAATATAATCACCAAATTTTTATATTTTTGTATTAATTATGATTGAATTAACTAGAAATCTCTAAATAAATATTTTGTTCGTATGTTATATGCTAATGTTAGATTATTAGTTAATGATACTGAAGAAGGGTTAGGTAGGAACCTAAAAATTTTGGTGAGTTATTCTTGTGTCGAAGTGGTTATGGATTAGTCTTAGCAAGATGAAATATTTAAAATATGAGTTTAATTATATAAAAAGCAATAAAGATGTAATATTATAAATGAGAAAATAATAAATTTCAAATATCCATAATTTCATGTACTTAGGCTCCATATTTAGTAAAGAATGAAAGAATGCCAAGGATATTTCACATAAAATTAAGGTTGAATGGTCCAAGTGGAGAACTGTATTAATGATTCTTTGTGATACATGAGTATTATATAAATTAAAAGAAGACTTGTGTATTATATTTATCTATTAAGAAAAAGTTTATAATAGTCTCAAGAGACTTAATTTGGTGGATATTATTTAAGAAATATGTTTCAATTATCTATATTGAGCTAATTAAGGATGTATATAAGAAAATGATATCTAGAGTTAGATTTGTTCAATATATCACTCATTATTTTTTAATAGTCATGGTTTTATACTAAAGATTAGTAATTAGTCCTTACATTTTTATATTAATTATAGATGAATAAATAAAAAGATTTCCAAGAAGATATATTTTGATATATATTATTTCTAGATGATATATTATTAGTTGATGATACTGAAAGAATTGTTAGGTAAAAAATTATAAATTTTATAGTATTCCATTTGAATCCAAGGAATATAGGACTTGTTGTAGTAAAAAATAGTACTTGAAATATGAGTTTGATCATGATAAAAATAATAATGATTTTATATTCAAAATAAGAAAGTAGAAAGTATCAAATATTAATAATTTCAAATACCTAGACTCAATATTAAGTAAAGACGGCGAAATTGAAGAATATGTATTACATGAGATTAAAATTGGATTGATCAATTGGAGAGTCATATTAGAGATTCTTTGTGATAGTAAATATCAAATAAAAAAATTTATAAATATCTATACAACTATCTATGCTATATGAAATATAAAGTTGAGTGACAAAGAACTAACATATTCAAAAAATGATTATAATAAAGATGAGGATGATAAAATGAATATGTGATAATACTAAGAATAATAAGATTAGAAATAAATTTATTTGGAAAAAAATTAAAATAAATTTTATAATTGATAAGAAAATAGAGAATTACTAAAGATGGTTTGGTCATATCCAACGTAGCCCTTATAGTCTATTGATTCAGAAATGTGATACTATTTGAGTAAATTGAGGAAAAAGAACTAAATGTAGGCTATGTAGGAATTAAATAGAATTTATAAACAATAATTTACTGACTAAAAAGTTGCGAATATATATAATTTTTTACATAGTTATTAAAAAAAATATTATCTATACTGCTGAACCAAGTAGTTGGGATAAAGTTTACTTAGTGATGTTAATTTAAATATTATATATAAAAATATTATTGTTATAGTGAATCTCTGAGAATGGAGACTCATATGATATTCCTAGATGACTTTTGATTCAATAAGCTAGGATAAACAAACAGGTGATTTGTTGAATAGTAATAAATTATTGTGATACTAGATACTATTTAATACTTTATCTTGTTACATAATAATATTAAAAATTTTAATATTTTGAATTAGTTGAAATTATCCTAATTTATCTTTTTTGTACTAACTAAAATGATACGTGATCTATTGTCTTATCCATTGTTTAGTATAACAGTGGAATTTGTTTTTTTAGTATTATGATATCATTTTAAATACGAATGTAAAACTATGACTAGATATTATATATTATTTGTTATATTTAAAGGATTGAGAAAATGAAAGGATATTTTTTAAAAATTCTAGAACTAAAAGTTAAATTACAAAAGAGACTGAAACGTGGAATTATGTACATCATAATTAGGTAGGGTGGCAAACAGTGATTATTATCAAGCACTAATAGTAGCTGGTGAGCATCTTGTTTTTTTTTTTTTTTTTCATTTTCAAAAAAAAATTGTTAGTTAGAAATTTAATTGTATTTTATATTTATTTATTTTATTTTATATATTCATTTTTTTAATTTCATATATTATTTATAATGCCACATATTATACATGTTGTGGCAGTGATGCTGCCAGTGCACGAGCACGATAATGCAAATGCAAGTCCATATTGTAATTGTAGTCTAAGGCCTAGGCAACTAGCTTACTTTGGTCAAGGCTAGCTTTCTGCCATCACTGCACCCATCCCAGGCTTGCTTGGGTTTGCTTCTGTCGGGTTCAATAATGGTCTGACCTGACCCGACACACCCCAGTATGACTCTAGTAGTCAAGAGATCATTGGGCCATGCCAGACTACCCTCATTTGTAGGCTTTCCGAGGTGGCATGACATGACATCCAAATTAAGTCATACCCAACATGGGATGAGAGCCTGACTTGCCCACAAAACCCAGATTGTGCCTACCCGACTTTCCTTTTTCCACTTCGAGCGTTGTGTAATTTTTGAAAGAAGAATATTTTTGCATTAAATTTTTTATACTTTATCAGATAAACTAAAAGGCCATAAAAAACATATAAGGAAATTATTGCTCACTCTTAAGAATAAACTCACCGAAAAAATGACTCGGGCATAACCTGAGTTATTTTGTCAATCATGCAAGTTTTGGCCTGATCAAGTCTTTTTTCCATGTCATGCCGTGTCAAAATTGAATTTGGCACTTGGACCCAAATAGCCTGTTTGATACGACATAACCCAAGTATCCAATCCTTGCAAGAGTATCAAACATATTTATTCTCTACGATAGACAATACTTTTACTTTGAGTAAGTCATCTCTTTTCTAAGAAAGTATCTAAGTGTCATAAGATTATTAATCTGAATTTGTTCATGAAAATATTTTTTGAGTTGATTGATTCATAATTTATTTTATTGAGTAACTTAAATATCATTCACATATATAATGGGTACAATCACAATGCTGCTAGGACTTTAAAAAATTAATAAAAGTCTATAACATATATTAAATGAGATAATTAAATGAGATAATTGCTTATTAAAACCTCACATATCACCATATTGGTGATTACTTAGGCAATATAATATCATTTACAATTTGCAAACTAAGTTTGCTTTAGCTGCGTGAAACCTAAGTTGCTGCTTTATTTGTACCTTATTTTTAAGGTCTTGGTAAAAAAAAATATTCATTATATATAACTGATATATCTTCTATCCATGAGATGCTGCTTGAAACCTAAGTTGCTGCTTTATTTGTACCTTATTTTTAAGGTCCTGGTAAAAAAAAATATTCATTATATATAACTGATATATCTTCTATCCATGAGATGCTGATTGTGAAATAAATTTTCATATGAAGACCAAATTGGTCACTTAATAGAGAATATCTTAATAATTCATATCAAATATCTAATTAAAATTTTTGCTATAAGTCTTATTCTTAGGCGATATCTCTTTTTATCTTGATCTAGTTTCATAACAAAAATTTATTTGTAATCAATAATAAACTTTCTAACATGGCATGAAACTTGTTCTCATGCTCAATTAGAGTGTTGTGTCTTTATCTCATCCATCATGTCTTGGCACAATCCTTTATGAGATGATATCTCAAAAGGAGATTTAAGTATCATAATATCATTAAGAAAAAATAAATTAACTATAAATAAGCAAGTTGCAAAACTCTATATCAACTGGTGCATGCAAGTCAACTACAACAAGCTTAGAGGAAAGTAATGTAAGCTAAGACTTTTTTAAGATTTTTATGAAGATGCTTGTTGGCGCCTTTGATAACTTAATATATATTATAATAATGCTCTTATTATGAATCTTGTCTATAAGCAAGATATAGTTCACCTCTATGTATTTTATTCACTCTTAAAATATTGGATTTGAGATTTAAATGACTAGTTGTCTGATTGACAAAATAAAGAATTGTTGGGAAAAAATCATCCTGGAGTATGTGATGCATATAAAGTATCTTATTAGTAATTATCTTTATTTTAAATTATGTATATGTACTGAACCTCAAAATAATTATATTTTTTTATTTTTTCAAAAAATAAAGTTATCTTTAGGAAAATTATAAAATTATATTATAAACATTCTCTTGATGTATGCTGATGTCCAGTTCGAATCTGAATATTTTGTCAACTAAAGGTGCTTATGTTTTTTGAAAGAGTTTTAGTTTTGGAGACATTCACATATCTTAATAAGAAAGTGCTATATCAAGGTGAATCTATCTAGAAGAATCTCAGAAATATTTAATTATATCGATTACATAGTTGTGAAAGGCGTGTTTAAGACACGCCTAGCCTCAAGTGGCAATCACTCCCTAGCTATAGTGTCTCACCTTCCAAGGCACACTCCTTACTGAAGAGGCGTATCTTATATACTATAATTTATTTTTAAATATATTTATTTTAAAATTTATAATTATATATTGAAATTTATATAGTTTTATTCATTTTTTTTATCAAAATTTATTCAAATATTAGTAACATTTATTTTTTTATCAATAGAATCATATTTAATAAGAATTTATGTGCATCAAAAGTCATATTTCACTTCACAAAAGTTCACGTCTTAGGTGCGTCTTGTGCCTCAAGGCTTCAAGAGACCGTTGCTTCAAGAGACCTCAAGTCACATTTATTTTAAAATTATGATCGATTATGTATATTATATATGGTTTTTTTAGTCATATAATAAATTTTTTCTATAACTTGTTTATAAATAGTATAGTCAATTAGAGATGTCATATTAGAAGTGGAGTCACAACTTGAATTAATAGGAGTATATACTAGAGTCACAACCAATCAAACTTACTTTTGTAAAAGTATCAATCGTATATTTTTTATTTGATAAGATGATATCCTAATAGATTATATAATATCTATAGCAAGAAAGTACGTAATCCTTCCAAAGACCTTAAATTGTGTCTGAAGTTATTCTTTAAGTTTGATCATTCTCAGCTTGTCATCTCCCATAATTAGAATGTCTTTTTTATAGGCAATCATCAAAATCACACTCACATCAGGGCTCCAATGAAAAAACAAAGAAAAATCTATAACACACATGAATAAATCAAATAAAATATCTACTTGTAAAAATATTATAAATAGGCTATCAGTGACTACTTCAAGTTATATAATTTTTTTTGTAACCTACAAATTGTATGTGATTGTGCTACTTGTAACTCATATATCTGCTTCATATATATCTCCTCCTCAAAGTCATTATAAAAATATATATTTTTTATTTCTAATTGATATATCTTCTAACTATGGGATGCCACAAGAGATATAAGAATATGTATTGAGATGATATAGGCAATTAAAGTGAAAATATTTTGTCAACTCATACCAAATGTTTGCGTAAATTCTCTCATTACAAATCATGTCTTACGGGAATTTATCTTTTCATCTAGACTTATCTTTCTAGTGAATACACATCTACAATGAATAATAGATTTAATGAATGTCGTGGTATTAGTTCTCAAGTTCCATTAGAGTATTGGGTGTGCATCTTTTTTTTTCTTGATAAATAATAAAATATTCAATCAAAAATCTTTATAATCTAAAGTTTTAAACTATTACATTCACTATTGAATACAATATAAATTTTTATTTTTATTTTTCCCAGTATGATATTCACGTCTTGTGACTTCTCCTCGTGCCAACTGTTGTTTCTTTCCCTCCAATAGTAGTATAATACTGTAGCAAATGTGGCTTTTCGCATTATATTTAGTGCAATGTTGTTGGCGTAGTGATCCTTCATGCATTTGAATCTGACAGGTATAGATTTTATCTCCTCTGAAATATTAGTCCAGTTTCTTAGGTTCTACAGTATCTCCTTGGAAAAATTGTATTGGAAAAACACATATTTAGCAGATTCTAGATTAATGCAGAATTTACAATTCAAGTTTTATGGGTTTCCAAACAGCTGGTCTTTGGTTATGATTCGTCAATATTTAGTAATCCAAAGAGTTACTGCATGCCTCAGGGTGTGGTTTCTTCTTCCTTGTATTGTTGCCAATAAGGAAGTTATATATATTTGAGACAATTTTTTCCTCAGCCTATTTGGTGATTAAATCTTTATTTTTTTTTATTCTCAGCCTTATCAACTAAAATATCTCTGGTAGATATCAAATATTTTTAGAAGGGGGATTCCTCCTTAGATATTTGAACTTCTCAATTGTTTTAGGAGTTTAAATAAAAGTGATGCATCCATCTAATCCTTCATAATATTTTAACAAAAAATATTTTAATACAAAAAAATAAATTTAGGATACCCAACCCTCCTAGGGAGGTGTGCCCATTGACTTTTTGCCAAGAGTCTTTAGGTCTGATTTTTCTAGTTTTCGGGCATGTTAATATGAATCTCCTACAAACACTTTCAATTGCATTTACCATTGAGGAGGGTAAGAGACAAACCGAAAACCAATACTATTCAATATCTTGAATTACCGTGCATAAAAATTCTAGCTTTCTCGCAATTGATAAAATCTTACTTACTCATTGGTGAATAGTTAAGGTTATTTTTGTCAATAATATCGAGAATTGTGAAGTAGTCAACTGGAGGATGATAGTGGAACTCCAATGAATACGAAAGGGTGAAACCCTTCCATAAATCTAGATTGCTTTAAAATATCTTTTTTATGATTCATTCTAACTCCTCCAAAAAGATGTTCGATTTGGATGAGTTTATGTGTAGTATGGATGTTACAGTAAATTCCTCTAGCATACTCATAATAATTCTCATCGAGGGGGAATCTCCTCTTGAGAATTTGATGAGGCCATCAGCATCCATAATGTGAGATATCTTTAGGTTTGAGCAGCCCGGGCGAAAGGAAAATTATTTCAGCTGCATTGTAAGTGATAATTTTCTTAAGAGATATTTATGCATATAGCGAATAAATAAAGAGAAAATGAGTTGCCTTAACTCAAACTCTTTTGTCATTAAAGAAATCTTGCATTTGCCCATTAATGGCAATTGAAAAAGTGGTTATGGATACACATTCATTTACTATTTCAATAAATTTTTGTGGAAAATTTAATCCCTCAAAGACTTCAATTAGAAATCTCTAGTCTACCATATCAAAAGTTTTCTAAAGATTAATCTTTAGAAAGCAACATGAGAGATTCTCTTCTTCGCATACTTTCTTATTGAGCTTTGAGTTAGGAGAAGTTATTCGAGATTAGTCAACCCTTAACATATGCCCATTGGGTAGAGTTAATGATAAGACCCATGACTTCTTTTAGTCTTGAGGCAATTAATTTCGAAATTAGCTTATCTATCACATTACAACATGATATTAGGTTATAATTCTTCATATAAGATGTATGAGAGGATTTAGGCACTAGTATTATATAAGCATGGTTTAATTGTCTTAGCATCCTTCCGGAGTAAAAGAAACTATGTATGACTTTTATAATATCTTCTCTAATTATACTCTATGAACTCTCAAAGAATTATGCAGTATACCCATTAGACCCGAGTGATTTAGAGCTTCCCATGCTAAAAAAGGTAAATTTGATATTTTCAGTCGAAAAATCCATGTTTAGTATGCTATGGTCTTCTTGTTTTAGTGTTCTCCTCTTCTCTAAATATTCTTTTATAGTATTTATACTTTTTTTTGAAGTTATTAAGAGATATTTGTAGTATTTGACAAATAATTGAGTGATTTATTCTTGGGAGGTAGTAAAGCTATCATCTTCCTTTGTCAATGTTAAGATTTTACTTCTTTATAATTTAGTATTCATCAAGACATAGAAGAATTTCGTGTACCAATCTTCTTGCTTGATATACCCTATCTTAGCATTATGTCTAAGAAAAACTAACTCCGTCTCTTCTAATTTTCTTATTTTTAGTCTAAGGTCTACCTCCTTTTTTTTGAGTGCCTGCGTAAATGATTGCAAGATTTTCTTCTGTAGAGCATGGAGAGTATTCCTAGCAAGATAGACTCTTGCACTAATGTGGCCAAAGTGCGTATCATTTAGCTTCTTTAAGGGGTCCTTTAAGAGTTTTAATTTACCTACCAGTTGGAATATTTTTGACCTTATCACCTTATTTTGCCACATCCTTGATAGTATTTGATTAAAATTTGTATGTTTCAGTCACATATTATAGAATTTAAAATACATCCTCATATCCTAGCTTCCCATCTCCGTGGTCATAATTATCAGAGAGTGATCCAAGAAAATTCCTGGAGGCATAAATTGGATATGATTGTCAAGACATAAGTTTGCCCATTCATGGTTAACCATTGTTCTATCTATTTTACTAAATACACATCTATTAGTCCCGGTGAAGTAGCTGCCTGAGGAGGGGAGATCACCCTGCCTCCTACCTTGTCAAGCGTGGAGAGCAGGAAATTAAAATCTCCCATTACAACCTAGGGAGAGGATTCCGAAGATCATTTTGCTATTATATTTTCTCAAATGGGTCTTCTAGTAATAATAGAGTATAGGTCATATATAAATGATAGTCTGAAACTTATTCTATTCTTTTTATCTAGAACCTTCAAATACATGTGTTGTGGGGTGGCAGAAAACATGATGATTTCTGTAGTTGCTTTATTTCACATCACTATGACTCTTCCATTATGGTGTGTAGAAAAATTTTACAGGGATTCATATCCTTTAAATTTCATTTTCACAAATTGAGCTAATGTCTCTAATTTAAGTTTTGTCTCTAGAATGACAAAGATATCTATGTGGTAAGTCCTGAGTAGCCTGATGACTTTTTTATGTTTAATAGTGTAGTTGAAACTCCTTATATTTCAGCTATCAATTATTATAATTCAGATTGCTATTAATCTTGAACTTTTGCCTCGCCCCAATGACAGTAAGGCCATAAGGGGAGGAGTCCAATAGTCTGGTCTTTTCCAGACCATCAAGTTTGTGAGTCTTAGTTACTAGTATATCACGATATGAACTCCAACACCTTGCTCTTATATTTCCACACCCCCCATTACCCGATATTGATACATTAAGTCCCTATAGGTCTAGCCCCGATACAGTTTCCAGCTCCAATTCATACAGCCACAATACCCTCGATACATAAAACAACCATAGTTCACATATTTTCCCCGATACATTTTCCAGTCTCCATACATGTTCTTGTCCCAATACATATTTTACATTTGGCACAATACATATTTCAGACCTAATATATTTTTCAGCCCCGATACATGTTCTTGACCCCATGCCCGACCCGATACGTATTCTCCTAAAATCAGTCCTAATAGAAATCCCAACCACAACACATAGATTAGCCTCGATATAATTTTAAGCCCACATGTATCCACCCAGACCCTGTGTGATAGCCCCACTCTGGCACTCCCCATAATTCTCCACCTAGTCACCATTCCAGTGCCTAGTAGGTCTAGGGAATAGAACCAAGATAGGGCTTGGTCTCCATCAGAGGTGTTAAACGGGCCGGACTGGCCCGGGCCCGGCACGGTTCAGTCGTGTTTGGGACAGCACTGTACGCTACAGTGCTGTGCTCGGGCCCATGCAGGGTGCACCCTCTGCACCAGTCGTGTCATTCTGGACCGAGGAATTTTGGTCTGCATACCGTGTCAGGCACGGCACGAGTGCCTGGCACTTGGGCACGACAATGGGTGACCACACACCGAGTGTGGTCATGTTGTCACGATGGGGGACGATGAGCCCATGTTCGACAGGGTGCCGCAACACCGAAATCCTAAATTTTTAAAAAATTTAGGGGTTTGGCCCAACCCGAACTGGACCGAACCGACCCAAAATCAGATGGATTTTGGGCTGCGGGTCCATGTTGGGCCTGATCTCTAACGAACCGTGCCAGGCACGGCATGGGTATTGTAGCATGCCGTGCTTGGCACAGCACGCCAGCCCTGCCCAAAAAAATTGGGCCGGCCCATTTGACACTTCTATCTCCATCCCTCAAGACTAATAGGCAGTTTAATACTGCCTTTTCCATCAGAATAGCCTTAAGCTTCATATAACCATCATATGACATGTTCAGCAACCATTTTTGATAAGAGATATATGAACCATTTATGCACACATAGCATACAATACATGCCATGCTACCCGAGATTTATTTTTCAGCACATTTTTTTGCTCCCCTTACATGTATAAATATGCAAGCGCACACTGCTTCACTTACACATAGGACCGCGATTAATTTTCTTACATTTATTTTCTCAATACATAATAGCCAAATAAGAAAACTCCCATATAGTCTCCCCATGCAATCATGCAGTTTAGAAATTCATGTCATTCCAGTTCATTTTTTTATCCCTCCAACCCTTTCTATCATGACATCCTTTGCAACACAACATTACCACACCCTTGTGTGCCTTCACCTCACCCATAAAATCCCTTAGATAATGTTTTGAAGATGCCAGAATGTGGCTACTCTTCAACCACCCTCCAAAACTCAAGCATAAGATTCTCCAGCATGAGTAGATAAGAAAGCATAACCTACTCACCTGCCTTTCAGTTTTAAAGGAGCTGAGGTTCCCTGTGCTTCTTCTATGTTGGCTCATGGGGGACAGTTTCCTTTTGTGTGTTGTCCTTTATTTTTATTTCTGAGATTCAAAGAAAGATCCTCTTTGGGAGTAGATGAGTATTTTTTTTTATTTGCTTTCATCGAGATGAAATCATCTTTCTCCCACTCTTCTTGTGGGACATTCACCCTTTCCTTTTCCTCCACTCAATGAGGGTTTTCTCTTTTTTCTTCTGCCTCCCTTGTGTTCCTTGCTGCTTTAGTGGCTTCCCCATTTTTTTGGGATTTTTTTTTGGATTCAGGAGGGGTGTATCTTCTCTCCTATTCAGATCATTAATAATTTATTGGTCTAGTGGGCTGAGTTCCTTCATCTTTTTTGACTGTATCCTCTTTTTTTTCTTCCGGTAATTGTTAATCACATGCCCAAACATAGAATAGAAATAGCAAAAAGGAGGTAACTACTCATATAATGCAAGTTGACTTATTTTAGAAACATCCGGGAAGCTGAGGATAATTTCATTTGATAAATTATCTTTAAGGTCTATTTTTACTAACACTTTAGCATAGACTATTTTAGAGATGTTTAAGGTTAACTTATCTATATGGAGGGGATGACTAATGCAACTAGCAATTTTACTTAGCCCAATCAGTTCCATAGATGGATGAAAAAGTTTGGGAGCTTCACCCAGACATATATTTTAACCATATCCTTTACACCATAGTGAAACCCCTTTGGGAGGGATTTGATTTAAAGTGGTTTCTCAAATACTAGGTATAGCTCTAATTTCAGTATTTCCTCTATGTCATTTAAATTTTTAAATTTAAAAATTATCCAACCACTGGGGTGTTGTATAGCATGAGCTTCTTTCCCTTATTATTTTTTCTTGAACCTAATAAGGAGGGTATGCCTGGGGTTCTTTGTAACAAAGTACCTCAAAAGATAGTTCTTCCAGTGTTCAGTCCCATTGAGTAAGTTATCTATCTTGAAATAAGTATTTCTAGGCAATTTTGAGGGTAAGTAGAATAGTCTAGTGGTGTTAAATAGTGTCTTGTTATTTAAAAATAGATTGATCCATAATATGTTATTTTTTTAGAAGTATTTAGGGATCACAGTTACATTTTCATCATTTTTTATAGAGTTATTCAACTCATTATCAATTACAGGGGGTATGTCTTGTCCCGTGCCTCGTCTATTAGAGGTAGAATTTCTTTCAGAGGTTCGGGGAATTCGTGAATCCGAATTCTCATTCCCAACCCCCAAGTTGACATTGCAATCCACCGTGATGTCGTTAACATTAACATTGAAGCCATTAGCATCACCAATACCATATTTTGGATTACCTCTTAGTATATAATCATGTAGTTTTTATATAGAATCACCATCAGTGTGTAATTTAAAGAGCAAATATTCATTATTTAGAAGAGGATTGTTAGAATCGAGTGAGGGTTTACCGAAAAAACCTTATGAGAGTTACCGTCTTCAATAACATACTTGATAGCATCAACATTTTCCTCCGAACACAACACTAACCTTTTTGTTCTATTGAAGGGGAGAATTTGCTGTAGGTTTGCATCAGCAAGCTTTTGGGTTGTGGAGGAGAGGGCGAAGTTATTGGGAGGGCTTTCGGCGATTAGGTTTCTCGAAAGTCCCGTATGTTTATCGGGCAGTCTTTGATAGTCCATTTATATATGGATATAGATGGATAAAATAGTTTTTAAGTCCCGAAACAATTTTTATCCATCTAAACTATGCAAAGGAGCTTGTCCAAGCTCAAAATCCACAATGGAGGCAAAGGATTTAGGGTTTTCTAAGAGTCACGGGGAGGATAAAGGGAGTGGAGAGAAAAAATAGGGTGTGCATGTTTTCCATCATGACTTGGTGTCATCCTGAATAAGATAATATCTCAAAATGAAACTTGGATACTTTAGGAGAAATACTAAAAGAAATAAAAGATAGAACTTGATGAGAATGACTTAATTTATGAAATCGTGTGTTGTGTATAGCTCTTATGTTCCTTCTTTAGAGTTAATAAAAGTTTAAGATAAGAGGGATTGGCTACAGGATCATGTAGATCATTGGTAGGCTCGTCTTTAGTCTAAGTGGATTAATTTTGTCTCTCTTCTGGTATAGACTAAGTCTTGGGTGATCAATTCTTAATTCTTACTGATTTAATATAAGTATATACTACTGTATCATCTTACTCTGAAAGTGATCATACTACTTGAAAATTCTCACTTTATTTAATAATAGGATTTGAATTTATTGGTAGTTATGATGATTTTATGAGAGTAACATTATATTGAGTACTAATATATATAAATATAGCAGGTGTGTAATTCTCTATATTAAATGGTTTCCAAACATAATTACAACAAAGTGAGAAAGATTAGTGAATTCATGTATAATATTTGGTTTCACATATTTTTAGATTCATTAAAAAATAAGTCGTGGTAAAAAAAATAATATTTGTACTCATTAAATTTTATCAATTTTTAGTAAAAAAATATTTGTACCTTCTTTGGATACTAAAATATCCATGTAAAGAACATTTCAAAGTCTTGGATGTAAACTTGTCTTATCTTGAAGAGTAATTGTAATAAAATTATGTCATCCAAAAATTTTAGGAATCAAGCTAAATATTCTTTTTCTAGTATATAGTATTTTAAAGGATAGATACTAAGAAAAGGTTGTGACATTTGATTGATGAGATAAATTATGATTAAAATTTTATTTCATCAAAAATAGGAGTATATTAGTTGTCTTAATTAGATTTTTATTTTTCATTTCAGTATCTTTTGTGTTAAATTGTGTTGGTACATATAGACTGCTCTATAAACTCATTATTCGTATGATAAGTGTTGAATCAATCTGACATTTTTTTTTATTATTAATTTTTAATTTTTTAATATTTTTATCAAATTAATTTTTTATTTTTTTTTTGAAAATTTTGAAAATTAAAAATATCTTGTGATTTATTTTGAAAGTAATATATCTATGTATATCTCGAGTAATCACCGTTAAAAGTAATTTAATAACTAAATCATTCTTCGGTCACAACTCTTCTAAGTCGCTATATATTATAGTGTATTAAATTGAATAGGTTTATACTCAAGCTAGACTGATATGTAGGTTAAAAGATTTAATAAGCTTTACTAACTGATATGTCTCTTACTCTATGATTAAAATATTCTTAAGTCTACTCTTATTTTAAATGGTCTTTCTGAAAATCTCACAATTTTGTACATAAAATTAACATAAATAAAAATAAAGTTATAATTAAGTTGTCTGGATAAAATAACTCACAAAGAATAAACTAAAAGAATAATTGTGGATAAGCAAAATACGAAAAGATACAAAGATGCATCTTAAATATTATCGTATCAAATATTTTATGAATATTTGTTACTAACTATAAATTATAATGATATTTTCAGTTCAATAAAAGAATATAATAAATATGATATGAATCATATGATTATTTGTAATGTATATATAAACTTATGTATCAATTTTCTAGAACTCTAATGGGAGCGGCTACACGAAATAATTGGTGATAATTTAAATAATGAAATAATTTGTTATTCTCTTTGATAAAAATTGTTTATACTCTTCTCAAATAAAAGTAAATATTATAGTATATGAATTCTGTGAGAATCTTTGAATGTATCTGATAAATAGTATGTATTTTCCAATATTATGTAAATCTCCCAATCTTCACTTTGGTATTAATGCATAACATTTGCATTTGGTGTGACCCATCCTCTTGTAGTGTGTGAATGTAACTGGTGTTGTTCGACATCTACCTCTACTATAATAATATCTGTCAATATGCTAACTAAAATTAGTATTTTCTTAATCTAAAATTCTTAAATATAGAATTTCTCTAATAAATTAGGGTTCAATAAATATTAAATTTTAATTTTGATTTTTTATTGATTCTTCTAAAACCCAAAACTCTAATTTAATAGGAAATTCATTATCACTCAAAACTAGGTGGAATTTTGGAAAATCATTTTGTAATGGATATGGGAACATCATGCTTGGCAGCCTCTCTAGTTGGCTTTCTCCGTTCATAGCCTCAATCTATATTGGAAACACCTCTAATAAATGTTTATTCTATTGAGTAAACTACGTATGGTGAATAATAACCTATCTAGACTCCGTCCTTTCTAATTTTAGTCAAAAAAATTGAGTTAGCATATTATTTATTTGTAATGTTTGGGTTGAATATAAATACTTGATGAAAAAATTGAACTCAACTTTAATTAGATGAACTGTCACATCACTTTTAGAAGTCAAGAAGTTGTTTGTAGTCACTTCTCCCTCGAATCATCATTGAGTGGTATCTTTCTTAGGTGGTTTATCATTCTCTGACCATGATACCCATGACTTATGTAGTAAATTATGATTAATTTTGATCTTCAAGCTTATAAATAGTAATTACCTGGGTTTAATTTCTTTCATAAACATGTTGTCTACAAATAATCACCCCACAAAAAATATGGATTTAAAGTCTACCGAAATCCTTTCCCACAAAATGAATCAAACAACTAGGGTCTGGCTCAATCGAGACCTACAGCTAAAGAAAAAATATCCAAATATGCAAGTATAATTTAGGCAGCTTCTGTTGGACAGAAAATACGAACCAGACAGACTCTCTAGTGCAGTTTGATTGGGTTTTGATTCACCCGAGACTTACCAGGAGTTGAATTGAACCATAAATTTAGGTTCAATAGTTTTTGTTACACCCAAATTGATGATTCCTAGTGCCACTATTGCCAGAATCACTTACCACACCTTCTCTCAACATCGAATCAGCAGGCTTTGATGCTTGTGGCACATGGTTTTGCGACAGTTGGTACAGGTGGTGCAAAGTACCATGTTCCTCTCTTTCTTTCTCTTTCTTCAACCCATGTGAATGTGTGCATTGTAGCACGCACTTACGCATGCACTGTGCTAGTAAATGCATTTTCCTCTCTTCCCTCTAGGGTTTGTAACACTTGCACACCTCAGGGCATTGGCTTTGACCCAGTGTTAAGAATAAACTCACAAGGAAAATATAGTCATACTGATTGAGGTAGCCCACAAGTTGAGTACTTTCATCAAAATATGAAAGAAAACAAAAGAATAATGAAAAGGAAAAACACAAGATGGTAAATTGTAACACTTACAATATAAAAATTAACTTGCATGGGTAACATGATGATGGTATAAATAATCGTAAATGTTTTGTTGTTCATCTGGCTTTAATTCAACTAGTGCTTTCTATGTTCCAGAAATTTAAAGTATATGCTAGCAAGCTCTATTTATTTTTTTGTAGAAAGCAAATATTCTTGAAATATTTCATTTCTTTCTTCCTATTGAAAAAATTTTGGTGGTATCGTGAGCAGAAAATGCCCTAATGATATTCATACAAGGCAATTACAATTCAAAGGCTTAAGTAGATTTTATTTTGAAATTGCATTCAATAATTTGATAAATACAAAAAATATCATTATTTTGGCAGTTAAAAATAATATTTTGTCATTTAAATGATGAAAATAAGTAAAATATTTTTTTTCTTTGTGCTACTCTTGCTGATATTATTTTCATAAATCTCGATGATGCTAACTGAATTATCTATAATATTGTAGTTATGCAGTTGCATTTTATGGTGGCTCTTCACATCCACATTTAGTAGCCCTTGTTGCACAGGTATCATGTGCATTTTCATAGCTTTCATATTGGCTAAAATGCTAGATTCTTCTTCAGATCTTTTCTACTTGTTTCACGAATAACTCTGCTTGTTATTTGCCTGTGCTGCAATTTGTATAAATCTGTAGTGTGCAGTATGTACTTATTAAAATCTTATGAGACTCTGTTGAGAAATACTTATATCTTCTTTAGGTACTAGTGTATCTAAGAAATATATAATTGAAGACTCTAGGCCAACTTATCTTATCCTAGAGAGTGATTGAGGATAAAACAAGTGAATCTAAAAAGTATGTGATACAAACTAAATAGTTTATTTCTAGAATGTAGTATATAACAATGTATGTGCTAAGAAAGGGTAAACGTGGACATCTAATTAATGAAATAGATTGTTGTTGAAACTACTCCCAAAAATATTTAAGAATATTTTTTTCAAGTAGAAGTCTCTAAACACTTCATTCTGTTATGTACTTCATTCTGTTTTTTATATATCAGTGTAGAAAATCTATTATATAATCTCATTTATATTATAAATGTTAGATCGATTTAACATATTTTTTTAATGAATTATCATTTCTTAATTTTTTAATATTTTTATCGAATTTAATTTTTATAATTTTATAAAAATTCTAAAAAATAAAAAAATATTTGATCTATTACGAAAGGCATGTTTATGTATATCTTTAGCAATAATCAACAAAGATGATCATGTACTTATATTTTTGTTTGGTTGAATCTTACTATTTTTTCATACGTCTTAGTGTATCAGGTTAAATAAGTTTCTGCATTAATCATATTGGCATGTAGTAGAGAAAACTCTAGTAAATTTTCTTAGGTGACATGTCTCACACTATAGAGTCGAAATATCTTTTAGATTATAGTAGTGTATTCTCATCTTGACCAGTGATAAGAGAAAATAGAATCTTCCTTGGAGTCTTTTGATCTAGTTGATAAAGGTCATGAGAAAAAAAAACAAAGTAATTATTAAGTTGTCTAGAAAAATAACTCATAAAAAGTAAACAAATAAGATACTATAGAATAAATAAGATTCTTGGAAGTAACAAATAACTATATTAGATATTATTATATCTAATAATTTTTGAATATTTGTTATTGATTATAATTTTATTTTTAGAATAGAAAAATGATATAGAGAAGAAAATATCATTATCAATGATGTAATTTTTTGTTTCTATGTTGATCATTCAAGATTCTAAAGTTAGAGTATAAGTGAAGCAATTAGTAATTACCTGAAAGAAAGAAATTTGTCAAAGTCTTAGACAAGAGATTTGTATACTCTTCTCTAATAAATATTATGATAAATAAATTATGTGAGTTCTAGATAAATATAATAATCACGTGTCTTTATTGTTAATGTGTAATTCTTTTGGTTTCTTCTCTGAAAATAATATCTAATAATTAATGAGCACACTAGAATGAGACTTTCATCTATCTCTCTTTGATACAATTATTCATATTTTCGATAATCCACATAGTGTGCACGCAACTCACTATGCATGTGCCTCTGCCCACACTATGGGAGCACAGCTCGTGCGGGCATTACAATTGTGTGCGCACCTACATCGCACATACTACCTTATTTTTGATACAAATTGTTATGTACTCCTTTTAGGGTTTATAAATCCTAATGCACATATACTCATGTTCCACTGATATAATATTCTAAGTTGAAATGCAAAAAAAAAATATTAAATATGAAAATATCATATAATTAATGTTCTTATATAATGGGCGAACATAATTGGTACATTCCAAAGATTAAGTGCTCCTATTAAAAATATTAAAAATAAATAAAAATTAAATAAAAAAAATCACAACAATGTAATCAAAAATTGATGATGCCTTAGTGTAGTCTTAGAGTTATTGGAAACTCATGAATGAAGTCTTAAACTATATTAACTCTAGATATCATTACCTCATACATGTCATTTTTTAGTTCAAAATATATATTTGGTAATTATTTTTGTATATAATACTTATTAAATTAAGTTTGTTGAAATCTATCATAAACTTTCTCTAAATTGATAAATATAAAATAAGTCTTATTTTTTTTTTATATTTCTCGATTATTTGTCCTACTAAGTTGATAGACTTTATAGTAAATTATTTGTCATAAGTTCAAATTCATTCTTTGAAATATTCATCTCTTCTTAGTCTGTATTTAATTATTTTTTTTTCAAAGTTTCATATTCTCACTCATGAGTTTAATATCTCAATAATTAATATAATCGTAAATGACTCTTTTATTTTTATAAATAAGAATTATATCATTGTATCAATTCATTAATATCTTTTTGGTCATAATGAATTTGTTAAATAGCCTAGTCAACCATATCAAATCGTGTTAGGTTTGTTCCAATACCGAGTATTAGATCTCAAAAATGATGGGGATCCATGTGGAAATCAAGCTTAGTTCTAATACCAAAATATTAGAACTTCGGAAAGTAAATCACACCCATGTGCATTAATACATTCTATAGTTAAAAAAGAATTTTAAATTCTTGGAGTAATCTCTCTCCAATGCTAAACTAGGAATTAAGGGATTCTTTGGTTTAGAGGTTCGAGAAGGGAAGTAATCAATCTCTCATAGAAGAATCACATTCTCATATAAAAAAAAAGAGCAACGAAGAATACATGAAATGTAGAGAAAATTTTTTCACTCTATTCACATTTTGTGGTAAAGTGTCTTACATCATTTTGCTTGTTTTACTCTCACTTCTTTGTTTCATAATTTTTTATATAATATAGTAAAAAACTTGTGATACTTAAGTCTTAAGTAACGACTGCACTGTAACAACTGCTCTATAATGACTCAACTGTAATGACTGCACGGTAATGACTGCACTGTAATGACTGCACTGTAACGGCTGCACTGTAACGATTGCACTCAATATGTTATGATTTCATTCATGTGACTACCTTAAAAAATAAGTCATTACTTGAATCTTGAAGTCAGCAATAACATCATCATATAATAGATTGTGATTGATCATAATATCACAAGTTAGAGTCATGATATCATAATACATATTACAATTTAAGTTGAGTCGCAATTTTATCATAAAAGTTGACTCCAGTCATAATTTCTAGTTACTGCATCACTTAATTGGGTGCGGCTCCACAACATATGTTCAAACTTTAATCTAGTCACATTATTGTAGAACGCAGTGTGACTCCTCGGTACGTGTTCGAGCTTTTGTTCAGTCATTTCACCACAAAACTTAGTCACAACTCATAACTCTACTATACAGACAGTAACTTTTGAAGAGTATGAATTAATCCTAATATTTTCTCGTTTAGAAAACTATTTTCTCATTATCTCAGTCTCAACTTTGCATCACTAGAATTTCATCGAACCCACAATCTTTGTCAATTATTTAGTGATATTATTTAATCTGATAATTTTCTGGCTGAATTAGTCTCTGATCAAGATACTGAATGAAATGATTCTGAATATTAATGTTCTTTGTCCTTGCATGGAAGGTTGGATACTTTGCTGAATGAATGATAATTTGACTATCACATTTAAGTCTCAGGTCGTTTTGTCCAAAATCAAACTCTTTATATATCATTTATATCCAAATAACTTTCTTACTCGCATGAGTAAAAGTCATGTGGTCTATCTTCATTGATGAAATTACAACAATAATTTACCTTTTACTCATCCAACTCATAGGAATTATCATGCAAAATAAAAATATTATCACTTGTAAACATTTAAATATTCAAATCTATATTCTAATCTACATCAACAAATTCTTTTGCCTCAAATATTTTGTAATTGTTATTTTCATTTAATTGTAATACATAATTAAGAGTATCGAAAGAATATAGGGTACTTTTTTCATGGTGTTTTAGTGTTTATTTTTTTGGATTGGACATTAATCTGTTCAACACTCTAATAATATGTGAAATTTTGAGCCTGGTATATATTATGACATATAATAAGCCTCTAATTATATTAGCATACAGGATGAGAGTCATCTCTTCTTTTTAGCTAAGTAGAAGGGCATTGCTTGTCTGTGAATTTCATATCAATTGTCACAGAAGCTTTCACATGGTTGTAATCAAATATATTGTACATTCGAAATATATTTTTCGCATATCTTTGTTGTCTGAGATTAGAGGTGTCAAACGGGTCGAGCTTGGCCAAGCCAACCCTTTTTTTTGGGCTCAATCGGGCTAACATGCCATGCCAGGCACATCATGCTACAGTATCGTGCCGTGTCATGCACAACATGGTTCCTTGGAGGGCAGGCCCGACATGATATCATCTCGGGATTGGGCTGGGTCGGACTGGTTCAAGTTAGTCCTTTTTTTAGGAAATTAGGGTTTGGGCGCTACGCCGGCGTCGCCCATCGGGCCTCGCCGAATCATCCTCACGTCGGGCATCATTGCGTCGTCCCCATGTCGAGTATCGCTCGGTGTGTGGTCACCAGTGTCGTGTCCACATGTCAGACACCCCTACCGTACCTAGTATGGCATGACATGATTTGTGCTGAGGGTCCGTCCCGCACATGCTTGGGCTGCCCGGCCCGTTTGACACTTCTATCTGAGGTAATGTTTTTTCTCATCTTTTTGGATCTTCATACTAAGTTAAAGATTTATTGTCTCGAGATCAGTCATATCAAACTTCTTAACGTATAATTTTTTCATCCTAATAATTTATCAATGTATTTTCTATTAATAATATGTCATTCACATTTAAAATTATTATTTTAAAGGTACTATCTAATCTTTTAATATGGATGTAGTGATCAGCCTCCCATCTGTTGAATCTTAGCCACAAGACAAATAAATTAAATTTATGATATTATATTTGAATAGATTGCTTTAGATCATACAATGATTTCTTTACATTGTACACTAAGTCTTTTTGTTTATTACTTTTAAACAAATCAGATGTTTCACGTAGATTTTTTATTTCATATCATCTTGAATAAATATTGTATTCATTCTAATTGTTCAACTTCCAAGACATACTTTGCTACATTAGCTAATGCCATTTGGATGGAGGATATATTTGCTATGGGTGAAAGAATCTTGTAGTAGTCTTTGCCATCCACTTGAGATTATTCCTTAGCAACCATTCATGCCTTGTATTTTTTAATTTTTTTATCATTTTTTATTTAACATCCATTTGTATTCAATCATCTTTTGATCCAAGGTAACTTCATAGGTCTCCAGGTGTTGTTTCTCTTCAATGACTATAATGTCTCATTAATGGCTTGCTCATATTGAATTATTTTTTTAAAACCTTGCATCCACCATTGAATTGACTCATTTGTGCCTCCAATGGGATGGAGTCGTGACATTCTAGTTCCCTATTGCCACTCTAAGTTTCTTATAACCAGTTTGGCCTGTTATCATGACCTTGAATCTATCAATTACAACTTCATTGAGATTTTATCAGTTTTGTCCTTCCTCCTATTTTCTCCTCTTGATTTAATGTTGTGATATTCTATATTAACATTATAACTCTTTGTTCTCATGTCTCTACTCTAGAATATGTCAAGATAGTATATTTCATTATCTCGGCTCTAAGTTTTTTGATATCATCTTTCCAAGTCAAGACTCCAACTTCATGGGCAGGCTTTGTTGCATGCTTTGTATGTTTTTCATGTCTTCTTTCTTTTTAGAACTTAAGAACTCATTGTCCAGAGTTATGTTATGTGCTTACTCACATATTGTACAAGTTTTTACAACTTATTCATCAAGCATTTATCAATTTTCTATGTGTTATCTTACATCTTTTGTCTTAACAAAAAAGTTTCACACTATCATCTATCATTGTACTCATTGAGATCATATTTTTACTCAAATCATGAATGTGTATTACTCGTGAAAGGAAACTAATTGTATAATCATGCATCTTCATCTTTAACTTTTTATAGTAAATTATTTTTATCATTATGTCGTTCTACATAATCATATCTCCTTATTGAATGATTCATACTAATGAAATTAATTTTGATGAGGAGTCATATGATATGATGTATGTGTCAATCTACCAAGTGTTCTCTTCAATATGAGTATCACATATTTCAGCAAAATGAACCTCACTAAGTGAATGGCTCTCAGTCTATTGATTGTGACTTGTTGATTTCTCTGGCAATCCCTCACTCCCTCTCGAAATGGCTTGCTAATTTATATTTTTTGCATCTTATTTTTAGCTTATTTATATTTTTTGATCTTTCTTTTGTATTTGGTATGCTTTCAGACTATACACAACTTTCTCCAATCCTCCTCACACATAGAATGTATTATTCAAGTATTTTCTAATATTTTGTCTTCTCCTATCCTCAGACAATAGTGTTAAAATTATTGTCTAACGGGATAATTTTGTTATACTACTACTAACAATAATAATCAAATTATCTCATGAATTAGGTAGTAAATGGATGAACATAATTATTTTATAATTCTTGCTAATCTCATAGACAATAAAAGGTAATTAGCTAATCAGTGTGTGAAATTTATGTAAATATGAAAATAAAGAGTCAACCTTATTCATGCACGACTTGTACATCTACTTCCTCAACAACGAGTTGTTCGCTAATGATGTACTTTGATAAAAGTAATTTCAACTTCTTTCAAAAATCATCTGTGATTTTCTTACTAGAAATATTTATTGAGATTATTTCTGTCAAACATAGTCAGGTTTAACCTATTCTAATTATTTTTTTTCATAGAAGTCATCTCTAATTTATGATTGCATATCATTGATTTTGATTCTTTGATTACATACTAGTAATTTTTATTAACAAGTAGATTCTTTTTCATTTTCAATTTCGATAGTTCGAAGTTCTTTCTTATAAATTTTTCAATCTTAATCCTAGATATTATTGTACTTGTTATTTTCAAATTTATCTTTTCACAAATCTAGTAAACCCTAGATTTGAATATTAAATTAGACTTTATGATCAAATTTTTTTTTGTTACTAAATATTATGTATCCTCTGATAGCAAGTGTTAAATCCTAAAGACCATAGGGATCCACATGTAAATCAATCTTGGTTTTGATACTAAAATATTAAAATTGTGTATTCACACTAGGAATCAATGTATGGATTCCATAATATTGATTTATGAGTTCGAGAAATGAGAGAATTGATGTCTCATAGAAGTATATCATCATATAAGAGAGAAAAAAAAAGACTACATGGAATATAAAAGAAAACTTTTTGCTCTTTTCACACTTTTTGACAAAGTATTATAGATTATTTTGTTTTTCTTACTCTCTCATTTATATATTTTATGTACAAATCTTTTTATAAAATAGTAAAAAATTTCTAACACTTATGTCCTAAATCATGAATCTGTTTAATATGTCGTGGCTTTATTCATGTCACAACTCTAGAGAATATGTCATGATTTGAATTATTAAGTCATTAGTCATAATAACATACAATAAGTTATGACTATAATGATGTAGTTATGCCATAAACGAGACTCATGATATCTTAACACATTACAATTTTATTTAAGTTACAACATTACAACACAAGTTCACTCCAAAGTATAGTTTCAATTATAGTACCAGTATCACATAAAATGACATGAATCCTCAATGCATGTTTCAATATTAGTATAGTAATAGCACCGTAGAATAGGATACTTCGCATATCATGTTTTAATTTTACTCTAGTGTTGATATTATAGAACATGATCGCTAATTTGTTGTACAGGTAGTAGTTTTAGAAGAAGTATTAGTTAACCCTAACAAATTTTTCATTTTCATGATCCTCCAAATATTTATAGGGATAATATAATGCTCTATAGCTTTTATCTTGGTTATATATCTATGATTGTTTAATTCTCTATCACTTTCAATATTTAAATATGTTTTCATTAATTTGTTTACAAGATAATGAAAATAAATCATTTATTTCTATATGAATTTTAAATTTATATTTGTATCTGATTATTTTTATTTTTAATACACTTTATTTAACTATTATATCTGATTTTTTTTCGTTAATCCTAATTAGCTTATAAATACTATTTTCTTTTCCTGTACTTTGTAATATTTTATATAACTTAGCATATGCATTAAACTAAATTTCATTCATTATTTTTTAGTTTTGTTTTTTGTCTTTATATAATTTTATAGTATATTTTATTTTGCAATTTTTGAAAATTATTTCTTTTTTCTCGCGAATAAAGATAAAGTCGTTAAACTTAGGGTTTGTACCACTAGGATTCTCTATACAAGTAAATATTTTTTGTAGATTTGCCTAAAATTTATTTAGATATTTATATATATATATATTATTTCATGTCTTATGGTATTTAAATCTATGTCCAATGATCAACTAACTTCATTATCTAGTTTCTTTCTAAAATAATTGTTGGTTTTTTTTAGATTCTACTATTTTATTTTCAAACACTTATTTCAAGTGTTTCTATAATTATATTTTCTAAGACTTGTATCACTTATGACGAGTTTATATAAAGTAATTAGACTCATCTAATATTTTTTTATAGTTTTTGAATAATCTTTTATCTTCTTTATGAGAAAAAATATATTTGATTCTTGTTAGAATCACTTTTGAAGGTCAATAAATATTATCCTTTCTTCTTAAAATATGTATTAGCTATGAAAATATCCTAAGGTAAAGTAAAATCTAAAATTGTTCTTTTCATTTTTTTTGTTTTCTCCAATTTCATATCATTTATAGTACATCTCATAACTTTTATTACTTGCCATTGATTATTTTTTTTTGGTATACATTCTACTAATCTATTTATCACTTCACACATTTTTATTTAATTTTTTCACTAAGTCTTATTTGTAAAGCATAGGTACTAATATTATTTGGAATAATTTTAACCACTATTAATTTAATTGTTATACATTTTTTATTAGTTTTTTTGATCTCTACAACTTATATTAAGTTTTTATTCATAATTTTTTCAATAATATTCCTATTTATCTTTCATTGCCCATTAACTAAAATTTATATTTGTCAATGTCATTAGATTTTTTATCTTTTTATTTAGTTCTTTATAAATATCTTATATTAATATTTTTATGTTTTAGAGTATCATCTAACTATAACTATTTATCATTTAATAATCAAATATTTCAAAAACTTTCTCACAACCTATTCACTTGATTACTTATCCTTACTTTTTTTCACTATGACCTGGTAGTGTCGCAATGATCCTTGTCAAGTCCTTACATTTGGTTTATATTGCATATTGCTTAAAGTGTACTTTTTTAGCATCGTGTATTAATAATTTTCGATCAAAAGAAAATTTTATGACAAATGTATTAGGGTTAGTTGTGTACTTGACATCATCTTTCTCTTGTATTCGTGCTTGAGATTGGTAATGGAGTGTAGCTCATATATGTAAAGGACTAATACACATAAACATCCACACACACACAAATCAATACACACCCACACACCCTCACAGGCATACATCCTTCTCCTTCATCCAAGCTTGGATCGTCAATGCAATAGTAGCTTAAACAAGTGGAGTTTGTTTGAAGGATCAAATAACATCTCTAAGAAAATGAATCCCTCATTTGATTTTTTGAGGTTGTTGGGTTGTTCTACTTGGAGGTTTATGCTCCAAGTCTTCTTACATTTCAACATAATCACATAATGTTAAGTATTACTCTAGCTGGAGAAAAAAATTGATACTTTTCATTGTTATTTTATGATTATTTGAGCTCCAATACTTTATAGTTGACTAAGATCTATTGGTTATTTTGCTCAATTAATATGTTATTACATATTAGTAGGGTCAATAGGTGAATAGTATAAAAATTTGTTTTTGTTTGTGATAAGATTTTTTCTAAGAAAAGTATAAAATTTGATGCTAAACCTCTTTTGTTACAAGCTTTTGCTCAACATAAATTTGAAAAATTGTTAATAATTGGTATATATGATCATTGGAAGAAATATGAATACTTTGAGAATTAGTTATTTATTCACATATATAAAGAATTGTATTTAGGTGAATATATTGTGAAATTTTTAAGAAATGAGTCATTATATTAATTGTATCGGTTAAATTTGATTTGATGATGATCAGATTGTTAATATTACATTTGATTATATATATAATGAAAACTATCAGATTGAACACCTGCTCTAAATGAACATCTTTATAATTTGAACCGTTTATGAATGCACACTTAGTTTTACCATATAAATGAACTTTCTTAGAATGAACATTGAACATTTTTTTTGGAATACTCCATGTAAAAATTTCTTGTCATATTGAATATGAGTTTGAAAAGAAAGTGCACTAAAAAGGTCTTTGCAGAAAAGGCTAACACATTGAAATACTTGGATAATGAGATGTTGGTGAGAGATTGCACCACCAAAGACTATCTCGGTAGGTGCTATTGTCAAATGGAAAAAGAACAAGAAAGAGATCATGATGTCTATATCTGAATTTCCAAGTCTCTCTTAGAAAAAATCTTTCCAATATAGTGAGAAATGCCAAATTCATCGATGAGCGCATTTACAAGGCATCCAATGGTTGGTTGATAGCATTTCGCAAGCATCATTATATTTAATTTTGTCAAATGTCAGGAGAAAACACAGACATGGATGAACAAGTTGTCAACAATTGGAGCAGCACTTGTCTATCATCATCCAGAGCTATGATAAGAATGACATATGCAACGTGGACAAAAGTGGCCTTTTCTAGAAAGGTGTGCCTAACCACAGCTTGGTGTCCAAATGAGAAAAATATAAAGGAGACAAGCTTGCCATGGAAAGGCTTACCATCCCTTTTCTCTGTTCGGTAGCTATTGATAAGTTCAAGCTTTTGGTAATTGGTAATTCCCAGATGCCAAGAGCTTTCAACAAATAACTTCTTTGACAAGTTACAATCCGAAAGGCAAATACCAGAGTCTGGATGACTTGGGTGATCTTTCTAGAATATCTTCAGCTGTTTAACTTCAAAATGTAGTTTGAGAACCAAAATATTTTTCTTTTTCTCGACAATGCCCCTTGTCATCTAGAGATAGCGCTATCCAATGTAAAGCTTGTTTTCATTCCACCAAACACGATAGCAGGAACCCAGCCCTTGGATTATGGTATCATTTGATAATTTTAAGGTCAATTATGGAAAAATCTTCTTGAGTTTATTTTCTTCTATGAAGATGTGGATGCCTTGGATGCTCCTTTTAAAATGATGAATGTTGGTTATACCATTGATTGGATCGCTCAAAGTTGAAATAAAGTCATCATTTTTACCATTCAAAACCAAAATCAAGTAAGATGATGAGTCAACTCAAGGTGAAGAAGCAATGATTCTTTTTCTTGCATGTGATGGAAGACATCATAAACTTTTATACTCTTGAGGATGACTGGAAAGATGTCATCTTGTCTCCACCACAGACGGAACTTGACCTCGAATAGAAAGAGCCAGAAGTTTAGTTCTCCAATCCAACAATTTTCCAAACTTTCAAAGACTTCATATTTTCATAGATTTTTTTATAGCTAATTACTTGGATGATTTTGCTCCATTATTGATCCAAGCTTGCAAGTAACTCTTCAAACATCAAATGCAAAAGTCAAAGTAGGTGATATTTAATCAATTCCTTCAAAAGAAGCTATAAAATAATAACTTTCTTATCATTCCTCTTAGATTGAATAGTTGCCTACATTGAACAATATGGATCAAACACACAGGTGTTTAATGTAGTCAGGTTATACTATAGTAGAGTCGATTGGTGGATTCACATAAAATAAGAAATTGGTACATGATTAAATTGAACTATCTACTGGAGAACATCCTAAAAGGCTTATCATTACCTTTATGAGAGTATCAATCATGATACTAGAAGTAAATCATCAATCTATAAAATATTATCAATACAGTAAAAATTTCTACTAAAGTTATGTTGGTTATTAAAAAGAATCAAAGAATGTATCTTAATTCATACTCCATAGCTAAGTGAATCCACTACAACAAATATGCCAATTATCTTTTCACCACATGAACTAATATTCATAGTAAACACCTACTTGTAATCAATAATAAACTTTTTTTAAGGTTGATGTACTAAATCCTAAGTCTTTTTAGACTGGAGGATCATTCTCTTTCAACACTATTTGACATCATACTGCGTGAGGCAATCTCTCATAAGAAAACTTAGGTCTTCTAATATCGTCGATTGTAATAATAAAAAAAAGTAAAAGAATAAAATAATATGATTGTAATAAAATTTATGAAATAAGATGTTGATTACAATTCTTTTATTTCATTCAAAGAGGTATTAAATGATTAAGATAAAAAGAGTTAACTAAAAGATCATCTAACTTCTCAAAAGGCTCTTTTCTGCTTTGAACATATTGTGTATGTCTCTTTCTCTCATCATAGGCCTTTATGTTATAGGTGGTCGAATCACTCATTCTTCCGCTCATTTTGAGTAGGATAAGAATTAGAGTAGACTCGTGAATTACCATATCATTTAAAAGCGAGATGATTTTATCTCTAGAGTATTCTTTTTCTATAATCAAAATTATATGTACATGTTGGTACATATAGTGTCTTTATAAGAGTGTTATTATACAGTGGACCAAAATATTTTGATACAGTTATTGACTCTATCTTGACTTAAAGCTTAGGTGGGATTGTAGAGGAGTAAGCTATAGTAACATATCCAAATATTTCTTTTGGAATCATATTTGTCCTAGACTCGTTAAATATTGATTTTTACTTAAAAATGATAACATCGGCACTCACTAATTTTTATTAGATTTTAGTCAATAGCTTTTATATTATTTTTGGGTTCTATAGTAATTAAGAAAATAGTACTTAAAAGTTTTATGTATCTTCTTATCTCAGCATGGAAAGAGATCTTAGACAAAACTTTTTAAGATTTTGAGAGACAAATTGAATAATCTCTTAGTAGGAAGAATAATCTAGGGGGACACGCGGTGAGAAATTTTGGAAAACAGCATTTGATTAATGAAATATTTTATAGTTAATGCTTCATTTTACCAATGCTGCTTTGGAACATTTATACCAATGAAAATTATCTAAATTATCTCATTCGAATATTTTTTTTATAACTTTACTTTAAGTGTGTGCTAATATAAGAATTTTGATGTATAATTATGTAATTGGTATAGTTTGTGTTGTTCTCTAATATATATTCTAATTTATTATTGTATATAAATTTTAAAATATTTTTATTAAATTGATTTTATATTTTTCATTAAATTATTGAAAATAAAAATAAGATCTCAATTGAAAAAAAAAATTAACGAATTAAAATATATATAATGTTAGGATTGAATCATAATGTTGCAATTCATGTTTAGTGTCCCAACTTTAACAGAGTCGTAATATGTTATATGTTGTGATTAAAATTTTTAAGGATTTCTTATGATCTTGTTTTTTGGTATCGTGACTTGAATGAAATAAAAATTTTGTGATTAATGTCGCGGCCTAAATTATGAAGTTGCAACGTGAACAAAGTAGCAACCTCAATTATAAAGTTGCAACTTAGACGAAATTAAGACTTTAATGGAGTGGCAATTTTTCTTAATACCCATATCATGGGGACCCTCCCCTATTATGATGTCACAACTTGAACAAATATAAATTCTTGTTTTGAAGTTTTGAAGTTGTGTCATAGTTGTGAAAGGTGCAAGGCGTACCAAGATGCAAATGCCTCCTAAAGCCTTAAGGTGCAAGGCGCTCTTAAGGTGCGAGCTTTTTTATGTAAGATATATTTTATTTTACATATATATTTTTAATAAATGTAATCAAATATAAAGAGTCTTGCTTGTGGAGAGTTTTGTGTCTCGGGGAAGGTACATCTGCACGAAGGCGCCCCTTACCCCAATATGAGGCGCCATGTCTGAACTTCACCTGTGTCTGAGCCTATCCTTGTCTTTTACAATCATGGTTGTGACCTAAATTATGAAGTTGTAATCTGAATTATAAAATAATGACTGAATGAAGTTACAACTTGAATGGAGTCACAATCTGTCTTAAATACCTATATAATAGGTACCCTCCCCTATTATGGTATTGTGTAATCTAAAAGTTATTATAATATTATAAAATAAGATAAAATCTGGCATTTGTATCATGACATGAATTGTTATGTCATGACTCAATTAAATTGGTGATCTCAATTATGAAGTCTTGACTTGAACAAAGTCTCAAGATATCTTATGTTGTTGTGAATAGATGACTTGTAGATTTAAATTATGATTTTATTATTTGGTATCACAACATTAGGATTTTATATTGCGACTTGGTTTTAAAGTTTAAAGAATTTTTTTTTATTTTGCTATTGAAACATTTGTAAATGATTGTCACAAAAAAATTATTAGTTTCTTATGAAATTTTTCTTTTGTAATTTGTCTTCTTCTTTTTTTTTATATGTTATTTTCTTGTGCCTATGTGTTTTATCTATAAGGGGTTCCTTTCCCATTTTTATGATCTTAAATTAGTATCTCTTGGACACTTGTGAAAACCTATATTTGGTATCCTGGTATATTTGATATTAAGCAAATCCCAAGATTTGGTATTGAAAGTTACATCTTGTTTCGGAATCTTTTACATTTGGTGTTAGGGGGATTTATTATTTTGATACCTTAAATTCTTTTATCAAAATTTTATTATTTAGTATCGAAGCTCAATGTTATATTGCCTAGTTTGAGTATGAAATTGAGATGGTGGATACAATGATATTTATGATAGAGATCAATGAGTTTTTGGCGAAGTGTTTCAAACTCTAAAAATTGAAGATAAAAATTTGTTGGTTGAAAGAAATTATTGATCGGTAATTGAAGATCATAAGTCAATTATAAGTGATCAGAAATTAGGGATAATATCTATCAAGATTGTTAAATAGGATGAGTTGGATTGATGAGTACAAGACTTAATCTGATTGTGTTTGGCTAATGAGATAATGATGAACATTTAGTGAGAGGATGGTGAAAGATTTGTCGAAAAAACTTGAAATGCAATTCATTGATCAACAAGTTATTTTTGAGAAAAAAGTTGGCCAAGTTATGCTTGGAGGGACTGACTCATTTTTATTACACTTATATGATTTTTATATACTGATCAACCAATTCTTATGAGATATTAAAGAGTTATTTTGTTGTAAGATTAGTAATGATGATAAAATCATTAATCTCCTCTGTTCACTATCAAATTCATGATATTACTTGATTATCATCATTGGTAGTGATGCAATAGGGTAATTATATGAGATATTAATTTTAGCCCTACTACTTGAAGATATGAGAAGGTAAAATATAAGAAAATACTCTATTGATATTTTATTTATGAATGGAATGACTAAAAAAAGTGAGTTGTATGAAAGTTTAATGCAAAGAGGAAGAATAAAAATTGTGGATAAGCTAGAATTAAAGTATTAGAAGTGCAATAAAGTTGGACACTTCGAGTGGGATGGCTGGAACATGCTAACTCTGTGAGAGTTGGCTTGGAAAATAACCAGCTATCTGGGAGAGATGTAAATTTTGTAGATGCATGTTTTGCTCATATTAATGAGGATACATGATAGATTGATATATGTGCGTCATATCATATGATTCCTAAATCGAACTTGTTAAGCTAGTACGAGTCTTATGATTGAAGAGAGATGAATATGAAAAATGACTTAATGATAAAAATAACTATTCATGTGAATGTAAAGATAATAATGCATTATGGGTCTTGTAAATTTCTTGCAAGTATGAGTCTAAGTAAAAACTTGATATCGGTGAGTGTAATTATTGATGATAATATTTATTTTTATTATGACATTAAGGCTTGCAAGATGACTGGAAAAGCATTACTAATTGCTCGAGGAATAAGGTCTCGTGATTTAGTTTTGAGTCCCTATATGAAAACTTGGAGTCGCAATATGGGAACATGATATTGTGATATAAAATCATGTCATGACATTAGAGATTATGCAATATCAATGAGAAGAGTCTCATGATTGTATTCTCGAATAGAATGATGGAATGAGTATAAGATTGTTTAGGAGGATATATCTTTTGTGAGGATTGCTTGTATGTAAAATATAAACTGGTGAAATTGAAATATACATCCACTAAATCAGAGGTAGTATTGGATTTAATTTATATTGATTTATTTGGAGAAACACCAAATATATTATTTGAGAGACCAAGCTATTATGTATTTTTTGTTGATGATTTTTTCATGTTTGTAAGGGTTTATTTCATTCAGAAAAAAATTGAGGTATAGACAAGTTAAATGAGTTCAAGATGCAAGTGAAAAATTAATTTAATAAGATAAAGGTTTTATGGACGGTTAATGATATGAAATACTTTCTAGTTGATTAGTTATATACTGAGCAGGGTATTGTTGGGCAGAACACAATCAAGATGACATCATAATAGAAAGGAATTGCAGAAAGTCTATACAGAAATTTGATGGATAATGCGAAGTACATGAATAGTTGTGCAAGAATGAAGTCAAAGTTTTAGGCTGAAGTAGTTGTCACATTATGCTACCTGAATGATATTACTATTACTTTTATAGTAAATGGTCAAATACTTTTTAGGTATTGTATAAGAGGAAGATAAATGTATGTCACATTTGAGTCTTTGAGTATGATGCATATGCCCATGTATCAAAGTAAATGAAAAATAAGCAGGATTTCAAATAATTGAAGTGCAAGTTCCTTGACTACAAGGAAAACATCAGAGGCTATAAGTTTTGGATCTCCAAAATAAGAAAAATCATCTACAATGGAGATGTGGTGCTCATGGAGTATGGGAGTGATGAGTCTTAATGAGTCATATAGTGGGAGACATTTCCAAAAAAAAAATTAATTTCCTATCGCAATTTCACAAAATATTTCATGGCATCTTCCTGTTGTGATATCATAAATGGAGTCATGACTTCATTTCACTAGTATTACAAATTCTTTTAATGAAGAGGCGAAGCAGACATAGGAAGATTTTGCCAAAGATGATGCATCGAGATAGCACCTGCATTGAGGAAATCTACACGGGTTAGAAACATATATTTGTGATATACTGAGAGTGCATATCATGTCATTCATGACACATGAGATGAGCCAAGCATTGTGTGGGAGATAAGAGCCTCTGAGGATTCAAAGAATTGGATGCATGCCATGATAGAGATGCTATAGTTGATGGAGAAGAATAATATTTGGAAATATTTTGAAATTTCCCTTGAATCGGAAGAAAATCCAAAGAGTGCAAGTATAAAAATTTGTAGTTGGGCAGAGTTGTGATTGGGATAAAAAAGAAATATTTAATAAAGTAGGAAAATATTAAGATTAACTCTTTTTTTTAAATTGCAACCTATTTTCGATATCGGAGACTAATTTATGAAATCATGGCTTGGATGAAAGCTCAATATATTCTATATTGTTACAATTGAATTTTTTAAAGATTCAAGTCAAGATCATGTTCTTTGATGTTGCGATATGAATAAATTTAAGATCTTTTTTTTTTGGTTTTGTGATTTGAATGGAGTCAAAATTATGTATTTTGTGTTACAACATGAATCGTGATGTCGTGACTCAAACAAAATCATGAACTCGATGATGAAGTCGCGACTTGAACGAAGTTAAGACTTGGAAAAAATCATAATCTCGCTGAATCGTTGGTCTGGTGATTTGACTGGATGAATTAAGTATTCAAATCACGACACTGTTATTTGGTATCTCGACATAAATAAAGTATTGACATAAAAATTCGATGTCATGACTTACGTTTTAAATTTAAAGAGATTTTTTATTTTGCTTTTTACACATTTGTAAATGAATATAACAAAAAAAAATTATCAATTCCTATGTGTGATTCATATCGCAACTTGTGAAATGAACTAAATCATGAATCATTATTTCTCAAATACTTATAAAATCCTACATTTGGTATCGAGGTACATTCGGTATCAAGTTGATCCCAACATTTGGCGTCAGAGGTTAGATCTGTTATCGGGATCCTTTACATTTGGTATCAAAGGAACTGCTTACTTTGATACATGAAATTCTATTACTAAAATTTTTATCATATAACTATCAATAAATATGATGAAATGTTTAATATTCTCTCATGTTTTATTTTTATTAGATCCTAATATGTCTTGTGGTCTTGTGGTTATAATAGGAAACTCTAGTATATTTTCATAACTGATACAACTCATACTCTAGTCTCAAGATATCTCTAACCATATGATCCAACATTTTCAGATTGATTAGTGATTGATGATAAAAGTTAAGAACGAACAAACAAAGAATCAACATTACTTAAACATCTAATTTGATATTATGTTCTCAAAGTAAAAACTTATAGTATGTCATACTAATCTCATAGGAAATATTATGTTATTGCAAGTAAATATTAGTAAAAATAAAATAAAATTATAGTTGAGTTTCATAGAATGATAACTCATTGAAAGAAATTAATTTTGCATCCAAGTATAGATTGAATACGTAAAAGAAATTAAAGATCAAGTTGAATATTATCATAGCCAATAATTTTACATGACATTTTATTAGTTATTATAATATATACACTATGAGATGCCCCTTCAGATATGAAGAAATGTTTAGTACATCTTAGAACAAGCCAGCTAAACAATTACTGCATCCATGGTTCACGACACTGTACTCATTGTGCACTTTCATGGCACCCACGGTGCAATTCACTACACCCAATGTGCACGTTTCTACTACATGATTCACACACACTTGCATTCACACCACACTGCTGACATGCTATACACATGTCAATATACTAGTTTTTCATGTTCAATACTTGTCATGTTGTAAGTGTGTATGAGGATGGCCTGGCCCGTGGCACAGCCTAGAAAAAACTGAGTCAGTCATGACCCACCCCAACGGCTCAAGCTCGGGCTAGATTGGGTTTCGACCGTGCCTACTGCAAGGTTGTGTTGGGTTTCTCCAAATCCTGACCTGACCCACCATGTACCGGTTTGATCTACATGCCATGGGGTACTGTAGAGATGAATTCTACTATGGCATGTAGTAGAGATGAAGTTCTTAGCGCTGTTTTTACTTGTCTAGTTTTCGCACATTTCTTCAAATCCGGACCAGTAACTTTGTTTAGCTTGGCAGGATGAAATTGTGAGCGCTGCTGGTCAGGTCGAGCCCCCTGGATTGCACATGATATATCTTCCATATTCTGATGATATCAGGCAAGTCGAAGAGGCAAGTCCAATCTTGGATTTTTTTTTTTTTTTTTTTTTTTTTTTTTGGTTAAATAAATTCTGCAGCTATAATTTTTAAAATTCACCAAAAACAGTGATTAATTTGCAGCTGAATTTTGTTACGAGTGGCATGGCACCTAGAGCATCAGATGATCATATCAAGAAGGCTTCTGCTTTAATCAAACGTATTGATTTGAAAGAGTTTTCAGTATTCCAGTTTGCTAATCCTGGTAAGTTTTTCCTTTTTTTTTTTAATATGTATATTTTATTGTGCTGTGCTCTATAAATCATATTTTGTAAGGAGTCCCAGTTGTTAGATAGATGCCTCTTGTTCAAAAATATTTTTTTCAGCCTTGCAGAAGCATTATGCTGTTTTACAGGCACTTGCTCTGCAGGAGGATGAGATACCTGAAATCACAGATGAGACTCTCCCCGATGAAGAAGGGATGGCAAGGTATGACACATATTTTAGTCAACGGTTAGGTATTGTTTAGTTCACTATTTAAACCTAGGGCTTTGGGATGCGACTTGTTTGTTGATTTGTTCTGAGAATTTGATCATTTATCAGCTTGTCAGCTGTTCTTATCTTTTGCTTGCAGAGATGGAATAGTTAAAGCGATGGAAGAATTCAAACATTCCGTATATGGTGATGAACATGGGGAATGTGAGCAGGAAACCAATGAAAAAGAAGCAGGTGCATCTAAGAAACGAAAGGCTATTTCTGAAAATGCTATCAGGCGGTATTCAAACTATGACTGGGCCGATCTTGCTAACAATGGAAAGGTTTTTTTTTTTTTTTTTTTTTTGGAAATTTGCTGATTCTAGATTACTCTTGCTGAGCAATAAGGAAATAAATTCATCAACTTAATCCGAATAAATAACATACATGGGAAACTCTTATATAATGAGAAAATTAATTTGGGCAACTCCCTTCAAGTTGAGTGTTCTCATCAAAATGTAAAACAAAGAAAAAAAGGAAAAAAAAAAAAACAAAGACAGCTGTAAATTGTAGCACTCCTTCAAGTTGATGTGTAAAAGTTCACCACACTAAATTTAGAGAGAACTGTAAGTTGAGGTCTCTTCAAGGATTTTATTAAGATGTTCATTGATTATTTTGAAATCTGAGTGTATGTTGTAATGGTAGTGTCATCCTGGATTTTTTTTCTGAGAAAGAAATAGCTTATCTATATATGTTTTGTCCATTTGTAAAATGTTAGATTGGAAGTTAAATGACTTGGGATACCTAATTATTATAGTAAAGTATCTTGTAAGTAAGTATCATCATCAATTTGAATTTTGTTTTGTACTGTATCTTGAAATACTTAACTATTTTCTTAATTTTTAGTAGTCCACACTATGCTTTGTATTGTACCTCAATGTAAGTTAGTGTCAAACTTAAATTTGAATATCCGAGTAACTATAAATAATGATGATTGCTGAAAGAGATCTTAAGTTCTGAAAACTTCTTCGCATACCTCAATATGTGAAGATTTTGTGCCCAAATAAAACTAATAGGAATAATCTAGAAAATAACTAATTATATTAACTACAAACATGATATCTAGTCTGATAAATTAATACTAATAATTAATTTTTAAATGAATTGTATAATTCATAAATATGATATTATATTGTGGACTAACAAGTTCATATGTAATTGATGGCTATTCTGGATGCAATTAATTGGTGATCAAGCATGGGCTAGAACTATTGGTGAGAAAGAAAAAGTACTATGTCCATATGTAGGTTCTAGACATACACTCGTTATAGGCTGACTAAAAATAAGTGCTACCTAAAAAAAATCTACAACTTATTAATACCTTATAAGACTCTTATAAAAAAATATTTGGGATCTATATATATCATATCTCCTTTATTGTGGTCTTTAATTAATTTTTACCCATTAATAAAATTGTGAGTTTTAATTTTTCTTTGGACCTTGAACAGACTATTTGAACATATTGGTTATGTTGTGGTGTTCACCATGACTTATCGATTGGATCTCTGTCACTGAATGTGGTGGGCTCACATATACTAAGGTTATTACTTTCATATGAGCAATGGGTCAAAATTATCCATCCAAGCTGACACTAGAGTAGCTCTTCTAAACTTATTTTGATCATGGGCCACCTCATAAGTTGATAGGATTTATATCAGTTACGTACTTTAAGAGATTAAATATTCATTTTATTCTTTCATTATTAACTTTCGATCTAGTATTTCACAAAAAGATAAAATATGTCGAGGTATATTGTTATTATATTCTATTTCTATAGTAAATTACAAATATTTTCACAAATATTTTAAAAAATTCTTAGTTTTTTTTTCTCAGTAAGTTTGGTATTTTGGACATTTACGTATTTATTTAATGTGGGGTGTTGTAGTTTTAACTTATACTTGTATTATTTATATATGTTTATTGTTTATAGTTCATAATTGATGGGAGAACCTGACATGTATGATATCTCAATCTGATTTGGTCATTATATAAGTGCACATATTTTTATTTTTTTGTTTGAGACTTTCTTTCTAGTGAGGTTTTTATGCTTTTATGGCTTGGTTCTTATATTATTAATAATAGAATTTTCTCTTTTTCAAATTTATTAATTCACATTCAACATACAATTCTTGTAATTATTACATGAATTATACAATTTTCTTTAAGGTTGTATTGTTTTGGTAAAATATAAATGCGAACAACTCATTTATATAACGAGCAACCCACTTGTTGAATATTCCCATCAACATAAAAAAAAGATAAAAATATAATAATAAAGGTGAAATCTATTAATCAAATTGGTGTGTACAAGTCCGGGCATCAAGCTTTGAGAAAAGAAATATAAGTTGAGACCTTTTCAAATCATTAGTGAAGATATATATTATTTAAATTGTTGTGTACAAGTTGGAATATATATTATAGTAATTTCTCATCCTATATTTGTTTATCTGAGAAAAAAAGTAGTTTATTTATATGTACTTCATCTATTTGTAAAATATTTGATTTGATATTATATGTCTCATTATCTGACTGTCACAATAAAATATTATAAGAAGTGAAAATGGAAACTTCATCTTTTCAAGTATGTATCTGTTGCAAAGTATCTCAAATATAATAATCATTATCATTTTAACTCTATATATGTATAAAATCCCAAAATAATTATTTTTCTTACTTTTTTAGGAGAGAATTTTTCACAAAAAATATAAAAAATTGTTGTACTTCTTTCATTGAAAGTTAGTAGTAAACTTGAATTTTAATATGTGATTTACTATGCACGTGATCGCTATAGGAGATTTCATGCACTATAGACATCATCATATATCTCAGTATGTAAAAGGATCGCATCGCATGTAATAATTAGATGATTGATCTTCCAAGTGAATATTCTATAACTAGTAGAGTTAATTATAGGGGCCGCATTAGATTTTAGAAGTAAAATCAGTATTTGGATTAATAAGAATATTTATTGTAGTTCAACTCAAATGTTTCTTTTAAGAGTATGAAACACATATCTTATTTATAATAAAATAATATTTCTCATTAAGTGGGACACACCTTTAATTTAAGAAACTATTTAAGTTTCTGAGAAATTTTCTTTTGAAATTTTGATAAAAGATATTTCATGTTTTGTAATCAGAATTTTATTAATATATATAATAAGTAAAATCACTCTCTTTTTAGAGATACTCTAAAAAATAGAAAAAAAAAAGCATAAAATATATGTGTAATTTAAATAAAGTAATTACTTGTGAAAATCTTATTAATCAGACACTTTGTAATCATTTTTGGCCGTATAGTAACTTTTGTAATTTCAAACTATGTTTGGCTACTTTGCTCTAAACCCAAATAATTGCTCCAAATATACTTTTATCTAAACATTATCATGAAAAAAAATTTATTCATGTTTAACTAGTGTATTGTCTATTTGTGAGATGTCATAGAAATAAAAATTTGCATTATCACCATATTAGCATTGGAGAAAAAATGTCTTAGTAGACTCAAATTCGTCATAGAAATAAAAATTTCTTTATTATAAATCATGTATTCGAGTAATTTATCTTTTCGTCTAGATATTTTTTCATAATGAATATTTGTCTGCAACTAATAAATAATCTTTTTGTAGGATGTGATAGTAGTATCCAAGTTTCATTGGAGTGAATGTCATATATGTATTTCAACATAACCTGACATCATCTTGGGTGAGATAATGTCTTAGAAGTAAGAATGAAGAACTTGTATATGATTATACTTATAATTATTCTATCATTACTGAATAGCAGCCAGACGATCAAGATCTATATGTTTGGCTATAAGATCTTTTTGCTCATCAATATGCTCATCTCTGATCTAACTAGGTTGTATATATCTTCTTCTCTGATTATAGGTCCTAAGTCTAGGGTGATCAGGACTCCTAGTCTTTGACTCATCATGAACTTTGATTGATGTGGACTCTTAAGATACTTTGTCATTTGGATTTGAGAGGATTTCCTTTTTTGGAGGAACCTAGCTCTTTTTAGAATCAATAAGATATATACTTGTTACTATATTTAATGACTCCATGGGGGTATAATTATAATATACATTAACAATTTTAGATGTAAAAGATTGGTGACATTATCCTAATTGAAAAACAAAGTTGGACCATTGAGGAGTAAGGTAGTGTATTGGGTTCAGATATATCCCATGGACTCTTATTCTTCCTAAGTTCACTAAAATAACTCATGTTCAAAAAAAGTAATATCGGTACAAAATTTAGGGCAATTAGGATTCCTAATCTTTAACTCTTCATGAACTTGAACTAATATTGAGATACTTTGTTATTTGGATTCCAGAGAGATTTTTTTTTCGGAGGAATTTAGTTCTTTTCCGAATCAATAGGACATGTACTTGTTACTATATTAAATGACTCCATCGGAGCATAATCATAATATATATTAACAAATTTAGATGAAAAGGATTGGTGACACTATCCAAGTTGGAGATCCAAGTGGGACTATTGGGGAGTAAGCTAGTGATATGGGTCCAGATACATCTTATGGACTCTTATTCTTCTAAGTTTAATAAAAAATAAATCATGTTCAAAAAAAGTAATATCATAACTTATTAAATATTTATTAATTTTTGGTAAAAAATATTTATATCATCTTTGGGTATTAGAATATTAATGAAAGATATATCTCATGGTCATAAATGATAACTTATTCCATCATGGGAAGAGATTGTGGATAAAGCAAGAGCTCGCAGAAATTTTAGGAGATAGCTAAATGATCTCTTTTTAGGATACAAGATCTATAATGATATGTACTGAAAAATGATAAATAAATATATCAAGTTGATAACATAATTCATGATTAGAATTGTATTTTTTTAAAAATAATTCAGAACACTCCTTTCGATTAAGAGTATCCAAGCCATCTTAATTAAATATTTATCATTTATTTTAGCTACCTCGTTGTGTAGATGTGTGTTGACATACAAAATTTAGTTTATAATCTCATGATTCATAAAATAAATATCGAATCTGACTAACATGTATTTTAATATATTATCACTTTTTTTATATATTTTTATCATATAAATTTTTTATTATTTTATAAAATATTTGAAAAAAATTGTAATTATCACAAAAAAGAAATATTCACGTATACTTTACTACGTCATCATGTGTACGAATATATCAAATCAAATAAGTTCATACTCATATATTGCTGATGAGTAAGATAACAAGTCCTGATATATTTTTGTAATCAATATATCTCAGATTGTAACGTAGAATTATTCTTAAGACTAAGGTACAATATTTTCAACTTAGTCAATAGTGAATGTTAACGTCTAGAATGCACAAACAAATTGGTCAACACACTTAAATATATAGAATAAAAATTTATCATAGGAGAGAGGAGATATAATTCATACTGATCAATCTTAATTTTAATCTTTCTCATAGTCTTCCAATTCATAATGATCAATCTTAAATTATTGTATTATTTTGAAATTGTATTGATGGAATAATCTGAAATAATTATAACTTGATGAAAGAATAACGAACTAGCCTAAATGGTTTAGTTTTGTAGGATTTGCCATTAATAAGAATGAATAAAGATGATTACATGTAAAGTGAGCATCGGCTCTTATATCTACATTGTAGTAGTTTATATATTCATTTCTAATAAGTATTTTGATGGATGAACTCTGTGAAAATTCTTGGATAGCTCTAATAAATAATTTATCTCTTTCGATACTGAGTAAAGTTATCAGCCTTTTCTCTTTGATGTGACCTATTGTTTTGTATTGAGTACGTTGAATTGAGATTTTGCTAACTATATCTCTATTGTGTTAATAATTCCTTATGTCCAATACTTAGTTTATAATCAAAATATACCTAATGAGGATTTTCTAAAATTTTAATTTCTATCAAAATTAGTTAATCTTGAATTAAATTTTCTTGCTCAATTTAGGACTTTCCAAAACATCATATTCTTCTGTCAAAAATTAGTTGCCTCAAAATTAGAGCTTTGGGGGGCCCAAAAATTTGGTTTCCTCAAAATTGGGGTTTCTTCCCAAAATTATTTTCCCATAATTAGGGTTTTGGCAGCCTAAAAAATTGGCTGCCCCACATGCGTCGATGCTCTGTCACACAATGGTTGTGCGATGACTTCAAACAATGTGCATGGTAATTGTGCGCTGCTCTTCTAGAATTCATGTGTGCACTCTGCTAGTAGATTGCATGCAATTATAGTGAAATATGCTCGTTCATAAATCTTTAGGTTTATCTCACCTAAGGGATTGTTCTAATACCATGTTAAAATATTAAATATAATAATCTCGAATAATAATATTTATGCAAGAACACTCATATGTAATAGACAAATTATTTTGTGACTACCATCAACATAAAAAAAAAAAGAAAAAAAAATACAATAATAAAGATTTATAACAATTTTTTAATTGGGTGACATTATTTTTTGTATGATTAGATTATGTGATAAGCATCTTACACAAAATAATATACTTAGTTATTTTTATAAATAACATATCTAATTATTTTTATAAATAATTTTTTTAGATTATTATTATTGTTTGAATAATTATGGAGAATGTCGTATCCATTACACAAGGCTCTTGTTTTAATACAATGTTTAAGAGATGCTAATATTTTGATAGTATTACCCCTGAAAGTCTGAGAAGGTACATCTATTTACTCTTGAACTCGAGATCTGTTATACTTGTATAAAGGTATTTATAATCATAATAAGCTATAGTTTCTAATATATACTTGTAATATAAAGATTTTCTAGGTGATTATTATTGATAATATTATTTTTGCTTAAGCATATTTAATTTTGAAATATTTATATGATTCGGTATATTAATATTTGTGTAATCACACATTATTTGAATAATTATTAAAATTAATATTAAAAAGTTTGTTTTCTATGGTATATTCTTTAAAAATATTTTTGAAGGATTCACATATTAATATTAAAATAAAAATGTCTATTATATTTTTGACTAATTCATATATTTGAGGTCGTAAATATAATAATATTATGATTTTTAGAATTATTTAATTTTAAATTTTTTTTTTATGTTTATAACATTTAATTACATAATTCCAAAAAGTAGCCCTAGGGATTCTATTATAAGATATAGTAAAATCTCTATAAATTAATATTATTAGGATCATGATATTTGATTATATTATAGAGATATTAATTAATTGATAAATTAATATTTATTAATTTAAAGAGTTATTATTATGCATCATATTTATTAATATTTATTAATTGATATTATTAATATTTATTATAGAGGTATTTTAAGAATTCAACGAAGTAGAATTTTTTTTAGATGAATTTAAATAGGTTAAAAGTTAATTTATGCATCATATTTATTAAATTAATATAAAAAATAAATCTATTTTTAGGATCATGAGATTTTATTATTTTATAGAAATATTTTATTATTTGACAAATTAATATTTATTAATTTAAAAAATATTTTTAGAATTCAACGAAGTCGAGTTTTTATTAGATGAATTTAAAGAGGGTACAAGTTAATTTATGTAACTTATTTATTGAATTAATATAAAAAATAAATTTATTTTACTTTTTATTATTAAGAAACAATGAATTATATTTAATTATTAAGAAATAATATATATTATTTATTTAAGAAATGATATAATGAATATTACTTAATAAGTTACACCTTCATAAATAATGAATAATAATATTTTTAAACAATTATTAATTAATGATATTAATATGATCATGTATTTATATAGTGAATCTGTGAAAGCATATTATCTTATTATATTATCGAAATTAATTTTTCAACTGGCCTAAGTCGGGACTAAACAGAAATATTATTTTCCAGAGTTTATTAATTCATCAAGTATTAATTAAAAGAGATCCTTCCCTAAATTGTATTAGAAAAAACATGAGTTATAATTATAGTTAATTATTCTCTTAAAAATTATCAACATTAATTTTTCGTACGTTAATTGGTACATCTTCTCATGGGTGACATATTTATATTAGATTATATTTTCAACCTTTTTTTTTATTATTATTTTTATTTGTTACAATGAAATCATTATGATGAAATGATTAAATACAATGCGTAATAAAATAAAAATAAAAAACTAATTTAACTAATTGTGTTGAACAGTTAAGCCAGTGGGCTTATATTTTGAAGTTAAATATCTTTGGACAAAATTAGAACTGGAATGATTAACAACATGTGTGGAAGCATTTGTGTTGCGTGCATATATTAGAGGTCATGTCTTACTGCAACATGACAAGTGTCTTCTTCCAAGGATGGTGTTTTCTTCTCTGATTTTTGAGTTTAAGATTGTGCACTGAGCACAACCTTCTCCTCCTCTATAAGAGAGTTTTTTGAAAAGGTGATGATGGCATATATCTGGTGATAAGAGTGAGAAGTGAGCAGGAAGGATGGGGGAGAGAGAGAGAGAGAGAGAGAGAGAGAGAGAGAGAGCAAATTATAATGAGAAATGCAGCATACACACAATCTGAAATGAAAAATGGTTGATCAAATATGGCCTTAACATTTGCCTACTTATCTATTGGTTTGTTGGTGTGCTAGTAGATATTTGCTTAAAGAGTCTGATTGTCCCTACAGCTGAACAACTTGACCGTAGTGGACTTGAAGTACTACCTGATGGCACATAACCTTCCAGTTGCAGGGAAGAAAGATGCTCTCATCACCAAGATTTTAACCCACATGGGGAAAGTGTAGCAACGCTAATGTTTATTCTGATATTAGTTAGGGTTTTGCATATTATGTTGTCTATGTGGAAATTTGTTATCATATTCCAATGCTTTGCAGTGCAGTGCGTGTGCGTGCGTGTGCGTGTGTGTGTGTGTGTGTGTTTGTGTTTGTGTGTGTTTGTGTTTGTGTGTTTGAGTGTGTGTTTGTGTGTGTGTTTGAGTGTGTGTGTGTTGGTGCGTATGTTGGTGCCTGTGTTGGTGCGTTGGTGCGTGTGTTGGTGCCTGTGTTGGTGCCTGTGTTGGTGCCTGTGTTGGTGCGTTGGTGCGTGTGTTGGTGCGTGTGTTGGTGCGTGTGTTGGTGCGTGTGTTGGTGCGTGTGTTGGTGCGTGTGTTGGTGCGTGTGTTGGTGCGTGTGTTGGTGCGTGTGTTGGTGCGTGTGTTGGTGCGTGTGGTGGTGCGTGTGTTGGTGCGTGTGGTGGTGCGTGTGTTGGTGCGTGTGTTGGTGCGTGTGTTGGTGCGTGTGTTGGTGCGTGTGTTGGTGCGTGTGTTGGTGCGTGTGTTGGTGCGTGGTGTGTGTTGGTGTGTATTGGTGAGTGTGTATTGGTACGTGTGTTGGTCAGTGTGTGTATTGGTATGTGTTGCTGTGTGTGTGTGTTGGTGTGTGTGAGTGTGTGTGCTTAATTATATATGTATATATTACATATCAATAAATTCTCGATTATTTTTTTGTGAAATACAAGGAAAATGTTACTCTCTTTATAAAATATTGGGATAATTGATTAAAAGCAAAAAAAAAGTATCAAGTTGCAAATCTAGACTCCCACATCTTTACACTCTAAAAAATATCCTTATTTTTTCATATAAAATTATATTTATGTCATCAAAAATTGATGTATATTTACACTTAAAAAAATTGAAGTGTGTGCATAATTAGGGTGTCCTTATTTACACTCTAAAAAATAAAGAAAAAAATTAAAGTATATTTATGTCAAAAATTGAGTCATTACCAAGAGAAAGGAAGTGAGTTGTATGTAAAATTTTAAAAATCTTTTGAAATTGAATTTGTAAATTATAAAAATAGGGAAACAAATGTTACAAGATCAATATACGCACGCACATAATCATCTACTTTGAAATTAAGATCCCGGTGCCGGAAAAGAGAGCGGAGCGGCTAATTCAAACTAACAGATGCCGTTGAGCTCTTGGAGGAGGAGGAGACGGAAAGAGATAGAGGCAGAGAGAGATGACCGAAATAGAAACCCAAAGCATACTCGAAGAGATTAATGTTCTCGTTGCTGATAAATTTCAAGTGGTAACTTTGTATTTCTCTCTTGACATCTTTTGAACCTGATGTATTTGTTTTTCCGTGTACTAATCTAGTCTTTGTTGAGTTCCGGGTACTCTTTTCTGTGGTTCTTCATTAAGTTATCTTATTGTTAATCCAATGTTCTGCTATGGGTTCGTAAAACGGCGTCACTTTTGCTAATTCGATGTTTAATTGGCTGTTGAGTTTCTCGGATTGGGTTAGGCTTTGGCGATTTGTGTTGGTGTGCCAGAGAATTGGACTGCTTAATACAGAGCACGAGAGGGGAGACAAAGGAAGGACTGTAATATATTAATGGAAATATATAAAATCTCGTCTAACCGTGGGAAATGGCATTCTCAGATGAAGCCCATGGACTGTGTCAATGGCAAGGCAATGTTGTCTTTCTAGTGTTGGTTCATTTGGAAAATATGAATTTAGGGTTTAGATTTAGCCGTGATGACTTTATTTTGATTCCTACCTTTTGATTTGGTGTGTTGCTTAGCTAGACTTCAATGTTGTAGGTGCGTTCTTTGAAAAAGACTCGAATATTACTCTCTAATAAGCTTCTTGTTAGCTTAGATTTAGTGTCATGGATTGTACCAATGTTTTTAAGGGTTACAGTTTAAGATCAAAGTATTGAGTGACTAATGTACCAATGTTTTCATTAAATTCTAGATTCACATTGCGACGAATGTTGTGAGAAACTTCTTTTAGGAGTGCATCATGGTAGCTGCAAAAAAGTTGCATTTAAATGATGTTGGTTTGTTATTGCTTCCATGAAAGGCATGCAGAAGTACATAATTAATGGAAGTAATCAAGATTTTTAAGAATTTTGATTAGAGCTATAACTATATTGCATATAAAAATATGCCAAAAATAGAAACAATTGGGGACGTTGGCTCAACAATGTGGGAATGGTGCTACAATGGCATTTTCAACATATTTTCTCCAAAGCTACCCAAAACATTGATGTTTGGTGTGGGTTTTGTTTTGCACTTGTGTCTTGTTATTCGTTGAGTTGCTGATTTGCTAGATTGTTGTAGCTTATTTGGTGACCTCATGGGTGGACACTTTTTGTTATCTCATTGAGAAGACTATGAAGTGGGCGAATATTTTGCCCACTGGGCATCTATTCATTGGTTCCCTTTCTTTCATAATCTTAATCTCGCAATCTTTGATGGAAAATTATAGTATTATTCAAGTAAAGATAGATTAAGATCATAAAAACATGAGCTTGTGATATAGTTACGCCAAATGTCAGGCTGGTTTATGCAAGAACTATAAGGAAAGGACCCTAGCCCCCCCCCCCCCCCCCCCCCCCCCATGAAATAGAATATGTCATTTATATGCTGCTCTCTTTTGAGATGAAGTCGAAGCTTAATCACTTATATTAGTTTGCTTGATGCAAGAATTATAAAGAATCTCTCTTTAATTAATGAAAATTTCATTTTGGTATGATATTTTTGTATTGGTATTAGACTTCATTTTGTATTTTTTGATGAGAGCATCTAATATATGAATAGTCTCATTTTATTTATTTATTATGTAAGAGTATTTGTTGTATGATATTCTTTTATAGTGATTTTATATTTTGTATGGGATTAATATATTTTATTAAAATTATATGTTTCGTATGGAATTAAAATGGTATTAGAGTATGGAGTACCCTAGGGAAAATATACCCTTGGATTTGTGTGTATGTGTGTGAGAGATGGTACACTCATTGTATGTCAACCCTTACTGTCGCAAACCTGTTTTGTGGGATGGAAACCAAATAAACTAAGAAAGGAGCAAGGTAGGAGTTGACAATGTGTGTAAGTAGAAATTGAAGAAATTAGAAATTTGTCTAGTGGGGATATTGTGTTTCTAATATTTTATTTTTGTGATAGTATGAATTTAAAAATATTAATGGAAGAAATTAGAAATTTGGTTATTATTAAGAATAACTCATAATGGGCTACAATTATTAAGAAACTTGGTTTCATGGTCATGGTATGCTTGACCATTTGATGGAAGAGCCACTCATTGATCATAAAAGTAAAATGTGATCGCAGATAGACTTTTGATAGCATTATGGCAATCCATTGTGTGATAGTTATTGTCAATTTTTTTATCTTATGAAAATATGTATCTTTATTTTTCTAATAGATGACACATATCTATGATTTTATCTCTCAACTACTTCGACTAAGATTGAAGAGGATCATTGAGAATTTCCCATTGGAATGTAGTTGTACCATAGAGTTGATCAGTTTATATAAGGTAGGTTGGTAGAGACTGAATAGATGTCTCATGCTAGACACAATAGAGTCAGTAGAGATACTAGCCAATATTTTTTATTGATTTATGTATTGATTTTATTTCTGATGTGACTCTTTTAATTAATTTTATTACTTATAGAAAATTTATAGGAAATATTAATTAGCTAACTAGAATCAAGGTAAATATATTACGTGTAGTTAATATAATTAGTAATTTTCTAGATTTTTCTTTTGAGATTCACTCTTATATTGTTTTTCACATGTTGTGGTATGTGATGAAGCCTCAAAGATTTGAGATTTTTTTCAATGGCCATGAATATTTATAGATATTCGAGTATTTAGTTTTGAGTTGGGTATTGGCATGTGCACATAGAATGTCTACAATAATTTTTTTATGTTTTTTACAAGTAGTTTGGTCTCATAAAAAATTTAGAAATAAATAATTATTTTGGGATTCGGTGAAGAGATAGAGTTATTTAATATTGACTATCACATGTGAGATATTTTAAATTTGTTATTTTATTTGAGGAGATTAAATATTTATTTTCGTCTCTCATTATTATTTATCGTCACAGTCAGGCAGCTAGATATATAATCTCAATTTTAACATTTCACAAGCAGACAAAATACATTGAGTTGAAATATTTTTTTCTCATGAAAAAAAATTCAAGATAGAATTATTGATATAACATATATTCAAATAGTAGAGCTGCAAGTAGACATCTTTACAAAGTTCTTGAAGAAGTCACAACTCATCTTTATCTTCTCTAACCCTGGTGTTCTAGACTTTTACGCATTAACTTGAACAAGAGGTGTTGTAGTTTTTACTTTGTATTTAAATACTTTTTTATTTGTTTGGTATTTTTGATGGGTTTACATTATAAAATTTGGGATATCTTAATATGTTTTTGTTTATTATATAAGAACATTTATTGTATGATAGATTATTATAGTGAGAAATAAACTATTAGAGTTTACATTATAATCTCATTTATCTAAATAAAAATGAAACTTATTAGAATTCACTTCATTAAAATATTTCAGCTTGTTCTAGTATGTTATATTTATTTCTTTTCCAAAATAAAACTTAAATCCCAGTTTAAAAAATAAAAAGTGGGTAAAAAACATATTTTATTAAAATATTTAAAAATATTATAAAATAATATCCCAAAAAAAAAACAATTATTTAAAAAAGTAACAAATCCATGAAGAGCTATGTGGATTACCTTTTTTGAAAGTCGGGCTAGGTGTGCCTCACATCAGACAAAAAAGGCTAGCCTTGTTGAGGTCAACTGTCACCTAGCTTGAGATTACTTTAGGGACCTGACACATGGGCTTCAACCGTGCCTATGCTAAAACAATGCCCATAGTTTCAATCGCATGTTATCATGCGATAACATGATAATGGTCAAGAGTGAGCAAGAGAGAAGTGGTTGTTGACTCTCAAAATTTAAGAATTTGTGTGTCCATCTTGTGCCGTATTAATGACTCATGAATGGAACACTAACTTGTTTTACCAGGTTTCATACAAGTGGCTGAGTCGAAATTTTCAGGTTTCATCAAACCTTGCAAAGAGGTATTCTTCTTGGAAATTTAAGTATTTTTAACTTTTTTGCTGCTGTGTTTGGCACTCATGGGTTTTCGAAGTGTCTCTTAGGTTGCTTCAAGATTTTGTTGAAGCTCATGGAAGTGAGATTGAAGTAGCATACGCTCTGTCTGGCTGGCAGAAGAGCGACCCTCCATGCTACCACATACAGCTCGTATCCAAGCCAAATCTTGAAGGTAAGATCTTGAAGCCTTGATACCTGGAGCAGTAAATATGAATGCATATATTAATATATGAATTTTATGAATATATCATTCATAAACTATGATTGAAAAGAAGTAACTAGCATAAGTAGTAATTCTTTGAATATATCATAAATATTGGAAATTAAATCATGCCGTGTAATGAATATATCCAAGAAATTTCATGCTTATATCTGAATATTCTCAATCTTGAAACTAATTATTAGATTATACTACTAAATAATGAGACTATTAGTTTTGTAGAGATCAGAAATATTAGAAATATCATTTTTTTTATTTTTTTTTTATTTTTTTTTAATCTTTTTTTTATCTTTTTTTATCTTTTTTTATCTTTTTTTTTTATCTTTTTTGTTATCTTTTTTGTTATCTTTTTTGTTATCTTTTTTTGTTATCTTTTTTGTTATCTTTTTTGTTATCTTTTTTGTTATCTTTTTTGTTATCTTTTTTGTTATCTTTTTTGTTATCTTTTTTGTTATCTTTTTTGTTATCTTTTTTATTATCTTTTTTGTTATCTTTTTTGTTATCTTTTTTGTTATCTTTTTTGTTATCTTTTTTGTTATCTTTTTTGTTATCTTTTTTGTTATCTTTTTTGTTATCTTTTTTGTTATCTTTTTTGTTATCTTTTTTTGTTATCTTTTTTTGTTATCTTTTTTGTTATCTTTTTTTGTTATCTTTTTTATTATCTTTTTTGTTATCTTTTTTGTTATCTTTTTTGTTATCTTTTTTGTTATCTTTTTTGTTATCTTTTTTGTTATCTTTTTTGTTATCTTTTTTTATCTTTTTTTATCTTTTTTATCTTTTTTATCCTTTTTATATTTTTTATATTTTTTATTTTTCTTTTTTGAATAAGAAAGATACTTGAATCCATAATTCATTGTTCTTGAAGAAGAAAGCTACTTCTTGTCATTGCATGATGACAAATCTCTTAAAAATAATCATTACGTAATAATGCTAACTATGGGAATAATATTTTCATGGTCATATTAAAAATATTAGAAATATTGAAAATATGTTTTGCCTAATATTAGATATATCAAAGAAATTTCATGGATATGTATGGATGATTTTCATCATAGAATTAAAATTTGCCTGTGATCTAAGAGTGACTAATAATCTGACAGCCTTCATAGCACCCAGGTGATCACCTTTTAAAATACTATTCCTGCACAAATATTTTAAATTCGAAACCTTTCATGAGATCTGATGTGTTGGTGCTCCTGCACATGAAAGGTGACAATTACATAATAATGCTAATCATGAGAGTAATAATCTCATGATTATATCAAAAATGCTAGAAGTAATGGAAATATCTGATTTGTCTAGAGGTGTCAAACGGGCCGGGCCGGGCCGGGCCAGCCTGATTTTTTAGGGCACGATCATGCTACCGTGCCCGGCCCGGCACGGTTTAAAAATAGCCGAGCCCAACACGGCCCGTAGGCACGGCGGGCTGTGCCATGCCTTACCTGGCCCGCTCGGGCTTGCTTGTCCGAGCGGTTCGGGATACGGGGGACCACGGGTCGGGTCGAATCAGACCTGACCCGCAGTCTTTTTTTGCGGGAGGGGCATCGTGGGATCGGGCTCATGGGACACCCGGCACGGGACAAACCCGTGCCGGTGTGCCGTGCCACAGGCCAAACCTTGCCGGGTCAGGCACGGCACGGGCTAGGCACAGCCCGTGCCTAACCCGGGCACGGCACGGGCCCGGGCATGGAATTTTTCCGTGCCGGGCCGGCCCGGCCCGGTTGACACCTCTAGATCTGTCCAATTTAAATTCGTTTTAACCATCACTAATGTATTGAATCTCATAAGAACTCAAAAGTTAAATGAGCTTGGTCGCGATCACTACTCGAATGATTGACCAGTTTTGAAAATTATCATATGCATCTACCCTAGGGATGGTAGGTGGGGGAGTGTGAAAAAAAAATTTTAACAATTTAATGGGAACTGCCTGACTTGGGAGTATTAGTCTTGCTTTCTTTATTTGATCTCTGCCCTGCCCCCCTCCCAATTTTGTCCAGAAGCTAAGAAACAATTTAGTGGGAACTGCTCAGTCCAGGTCTACAGTGTGCAAACTTGTATTCCAAAGGATCCAGCTGCACTTTGGAATTCTGAATTTGTTCAAGCAGAAGATCTCTTCAAGCTGCCATCCACAGCTGATAATTGCTTGTTTGATAACCGGTACGCCATGCTTTTGAAATGTCCCATTAGCCGTTATTTAACTCCACCCATATGAATCTATCATTAGGAATGATGATAAAATCACAAAATAGATATGGACATTATATAGGCGTACATGCACACGTGCGCGTGCGCGTAGAGGTTGGGTATGACTTTTATTAATATGCCTCTTTCTGACATTATAATGTCACTTTTTTGTTGAAGGTATTGTGGGGTTCTTAATTCTTTTGTGAAGCGCAATGATAACAGAATTCAACAGTCATCCACAACGAATTCTGAAACAAAAAATATTGCGGTTGCTTGCCCCGAGGGTATCAAGGTTCGGCAGCATCCGAGCCCAGAGGTTGGCGGGCGCCCTCTTATCGGTGTAAAAGAAGAGAAAATTGTGAATAGAAGAAAAATTGGGCAGGGTGATGAGGGCGCCCCTAGAAGTAGAGGTTCTTTGGCGAACTTGTGGGATCTAGCAGCTGCTAAGTCAAAGCCTGCTGCCGCAAGCAGCAAAGTCACTCCTAATCCTCCTGGTTGGCTTTTTTTTTTTTTTTTTTTGGGTTGAATTTTGATCTGGCTAGCCGCGTTTGGACTTGTTCGATCGGGTGGGCTATGTTTGTGGGCAGCTTGAAGTTGGGTTCATATTTATTTAGTCCCTCCTTGTGCCTAGCCTGTGGCCCATGAAAATGCCCCAGGGGTGTTTTTGTAACAACACCCTGCATTGAATTCACCCCCCCTTCCTCACATGGGCTAGCACTAGGCACTAGCTTAGAACTTAAGCTAACCTTGATTTTCAACAATTTCTTCTCGTGTCCTCATTTTTTTCTGTTCTCTGCATGTTGCTAGTTTCCTCCGACGCTCAAATATGTGCTCTCGAAGGAAAAGAGGATGGGAGTAGTGACGATGAGGTTTGTTATGGCAGTTTTGAGCGCCCCTCTGCCGGTCAAGGTGGTGGTGGGAATGCAAAAAGGAGGGCAGTTTTTGATTTTTCAGATGATGAAGATGAAGAGATAACCAGACTGGCATCCCCAAATCCTCCCAGAGCTGTTGGTGGCTTAGGGGAAGAAGAAGATCAATCAGCAATGGAGGAGGAGAAGAATAATACACATAAACTTGGCAAGAATGATGATGTTGAAGAGGATGAAGTGGCTGATGCTGCCCAACAACCTTCCGTTAGGAGGAGGAAAGTGTTGAAGACCCAAATCGATGATCATGGTAGAGAAGGTACCTTTTTTTAAAAAAATTTATTATTAACAATTTATTCAAAAAAAAACATCTCTGTATATAAAAAAAACTGATTTTTTTCATAATTGTTAATTTATTTCATTTTTTTTAAAAAAAAATTGGATTAAAAAAAAAATACTCCTCGTTGCAGTTACAGAGGTTGTTTGGGAAGGAGGAAAAGAAGCAGACAACAAATCATATGCCACAAAGAGAGATGAAAACAGCACTGTGAACGGGTTAGAATTTTTGATTTCTTCTCTTCCTCTCCTCTGCATGTTGTGATTCTCAGTAATTATTTATGAATCCAGGTCAGCACCAGCTAAGAAATCTCCAGCAATCGTAAACACCGGTCCGGCCAGTTTGGGCGGAAAAGGTCGAACCAAAAAAGGGGGGAACAAAGATCAGAAGCAGGGCAACATTCTTTCCTTCTTCAGGAAATTTTAACGTGAGTGTTCGCTTCACAATTTCTCCCATCAGCCAAGTTTTTTTTTTTTCTTTAGTTTCAATCTCTTTTAAGTTAAATATTTATTACAAAATAACTAGTGAAAATAAAAGGAGTGGCAGGCCTCACTCCTCAGCCGTCTGGCTCTGGTATCAAATTGGTAGGCTCGCTCAGAACATAGTTGGGTAATTCATATTTCTCACCTACAAGGTACAGCAGAAGCATTCTGACGCCAAAGTTACATCTTAGCTATAGCTAGCAGTGTGGCAGAAAGAAAGAGTTACCTTTTTCATCATAAATTATTGGTAAATTGCCCCCTTCGGATAGAACATTAATTCCAGCACTCTCTATGATTGCTTGTGCAAAGGCTGGCTCACTTTCTGTTGCAGCTCGGAGTGCATTCCAAATTTCTGAAGCCAAGGAAATACATAGGGATAGCCTTTAATAACATATCTTTTTAGCTTCCGTAACACTTTTTTTTCCTTAAAACAAAAGCACATGGATTAACACATATAGAGGGGGGGGAGGGAATTGGAGAGAGAGTGATCAAGTGGGAGGGAGATGGTGGGCGAGAGTGATCAAGAGGGAGGGAGGGAGATGGAGGGGGAGAGAATGATCAAGAGGGAGGGAGATGGTGGGGGAGAGAATGATCAAGAGGGAGGGAGATGGAGGGAGAGAGATGGAGAGAGACAGAGTGATCAAGAGAAGGTGCAGGAGGAAGAGGGGGTGTGATCAAGAGAGAAAGCAGGAAGGACGGAGATAGTGATCAAGATAGTGAGCAGGAGGGAAAGGGAGGGGGAAAGAAAGTGATCAAGAGAGGGAGGGAGGCAAGGGGGAGGGAGAGAGAGAGACAGTGAGTGATCAAAAGTGGGAAAGAAAGAGACAATGAGTGATAGAGGGAGAGTTATCACGGGAGGGGGAGAGAGAGACAGTGAGTAGTGGAGAGAGGGAGAGTGAGTTATCAAGGGAGGGAGGGAAGAGAGAGTGAGTTATCAAGGGAGGGAGGGAAGAGAGAGTGAGTTATCAAGGGAGGGAGGGAAGAGAGAGTGAGTTATCAAGGGAGGGAGGGAAGAGAGAGTGAGTTATCAAGGGATAGAGAGAGAGATAGAGAGTTATCAAGGGAGGAGAGGGGGAGAGTGTGTGTGAGTGAGATTGAGAGAGAGAGAGAGAGAGAGAGTTGATGAAGGTGACCAACTCTTAGATACTCAACTTGCCTCAACTTGAGGGGTTGATCAAGGTGGTCAACTATATAAATTGATAAACAATCAATTTCTAGAATGATTGGTTAAGAAGATTTAATAATCACCAGAAGCTGAAATCCATTTAAAAAGACTCATGATGAGATCGAGTCTATGGATGCCAATGGGATGAAAACACATCCCGCCACTCGACGACTATTCATTTCAACAAATGGGTGCAGTGCAGGAGAAGGGAAGACACTACTCACCTTTCTTCCCACCGTACAGAGGCGCTGTATCCCAGAATTCATCCCGCAGCTCTGAAAGCTGAGCCTTGGTCAAGGGCAGAGGATGCTTCCATGACTTCGGCTGCCTAGGTAACCCTGTGCGCCCCAATTCATAACAACTGCAATGTTAGAACGCAACGAAGTAGTCCAACAAAATGCAGACCAACTCGCACCACAAGCCCCCAAATCCATCTGATATGAACCTAATTATGGAGAGGAGTGTTTAACTTGTCCCTGCGATTTCTACTCCTGGTTCTTCGTCCTTGCTCTGCTGTGACCAGTCATCTTCCCAGGGCGGGCTAATTTTGCAAGAGCAAAACTCGCAGGCGCAAACGAAACCGAACGTCGAGTTCTCGTCGTCCAAAATGAAATTGCAACTCCCGGAGTTAGGTCAGGGCAGAGCAGCACGGGAGCACGAACCAATGCGGGCGAGACCGCATCCGACCTCGCCTAGATCGATCACGCGCACGAGACACGAGAAACGAAACACGACGCTCGCGCAATCGGCGGATTGCGAGAGAAGGATTGCCAGTGGCACCTGCTTTGACCGGCGCCGATCGAGCGCAGCCCATCCCGCCAGCGCACAGAGGATGCAACTTCGATCGATCTGCAGATTTTGCAAGTGATGGGGAGTTTCCCAGGCGCGAATCGCGATGTTGCCCCCGTCAGCCAGCGCGGTGCTCCGCTCCAACTTCATTCCAGTCCGACCAGATGGAAATGACATTTTATATGAAAGTTCTGGAACCTTCCGAAACACCGCATAATAATGTCAGCTCATCGTCATCCTCATCCCTATGAGCAGAAGCTCTGCTCGATCGTATTCATTTCGACTCTCTGCAATTCAATATCTACTGTTCTCGAAGTGATCAGTAATTTGAGTACTATTTTGACTAAAACATTATTTAATTTTAGATTTTTTAGATGTGTTAGTGTTCGTGTGCTTGCACACTATATGAAGTATTTTTTTTCATGATAATAGTCGAAATTAATAAATGGTATTAACGTCATCAAACAGGGTAGATTTTAATCATTATCCATGTAATAAATTTAAAATCACCAAAAAAATTATAAAATTCTAAGAATAATGAAAATGTTAAAGCTATAAAGTTTATAATACATACATACATATATATATATATATATATATATATATATATATGCATGTGTGTGTGTGTGTGTGTGTGTAATTGCAAGATAGATAAGGTGTAAAATAAATAAGATTTATAATTATCTGAAAAAATTTTTAAATTTCTATGATTTTATTCATTTATAAATCTTATAATTTTTGTTTTATATAGGATATCGTCAATTTTGGATATTTCTTCGTAATTTGTTTTCTGCCATAAAAATTTAAATTCAAAATTAATTACAGAGCTTTGAAATATAAAAATTTTAAAAATAATAATTTAAACTCATAATAAATTTCCAAATTTAATGATTCTATATATGTATTTTTATAGAAGTGCAATGCTGGTAATTTGTTTGGATTTCTATATTTAGAATTTCATGAGTATTATAAAATTGATAATATTATAAATCTATATATTCTACCACTTTTATGAAACTAATACTTTTAAAAGATTAAATATTTTTTATATTTTGTCAATATCTTTATAAATTGTATGTATTTTTGATGGATCTATGTGATTCACTCATGTGGGACTTGGTCTGTATTTAATAATAAATTTATACGATAAAAGCGGCCAATAATCACGCAACAATACTTGACCTGCGTGCTTTGTCCCTCGGAGTAGGAAAGCAACTTGGTTGCTTTGCTGCCCTCGTCGCATTTCGCGCATCAAGAGGTTGAGAATTATCTTTAAATCACACTAAAACCTAGTCAAGAGGAAAACATATGGATGTCAAATATATAATAAAACGTAAATGCATTTAGATACATATGTGTGGATACATGCATATACTTGTGTGTGTGTGTGTGGGTGTTTGTGTGTTTGTGTGTACAATAGATACATTGTATCTTGCAATATACATGTGTATTTATTCATACATACATATGCTTATGTATATGTGTATAAATTATTGTATAAGCATATACACACACACACACACAATCTCTCTCTCTCTCTCTCTCTCTCTCTCGTATATACATATACATATATACATTTATAATATTCATTACATAAAAAAAAAAAGATAGAATTAGAAATGTCCTATTCTGTTTCTAATTTTATTGCTATGGTTTAAATAGCAACATAATTATAAACGGATTTTTTCTGAGTCTAAAATCTTCTCTATATTTTTAGAAATGGATAACGTAGTAACGTTTCTATAAATAGCAGCGGCAACAAGATCTTAGATTCCGTCCCTAAATTAACGATGGAAAAAAAATAAGAAACGTATTATTCATTTCGAAATGAACGACAGATTAACAAAGAAATGCGTGATCCATTTTTTATTTAGAAATAGATTTAGGAATATTATTTTCTGTTTCTATTATCAACAACATGAATATGTATCATTTATGTAGTTTCTGTATGACTTGCAACCAAATAATCAATTCACATATTATTCATCAAATGACATGCACATAATATCAATTATAGAATAAAATATCAGATAACAAATATAAATATTCATAAATGACAATACGCAATTCATAACCTAATTAAAAAAATAATAATATTAAAATTATAATTTTATATCAAAAATATTCATTACAAAAAATTATTAACACCTCATAAATAACTACAAGTATGTCTTTGTCCAAAAATAAAAATAAAAAAAATAAAAAAAACAAAAAAAAACAAAAAAATAAAAACAACTACAAGTCTTTGTCCTAATGAGTATTGTCCTCTAGATATTCTTGATTAATTCTCTTCAGAATGATGAAAAATAGATGATACTTTTAATAATTACATATTATTTTCTTATCTTTAAAATTATATGTTGTATTTTATTCTCTAATAATTCTTTTCTTCTCTCTTTTCTTTCTTTTCTACTCTCTTTTCATTCTTTTCTCATATCTTTTCATTCTTTCCTTCACTCTTTTCATTCTTCCCTCCTCTATAATCATTTTTTTTCACATCTCTTTTTAATCTTTCAATCTCTCTTTTTTTCATTTCTTCAATTTCCTTTTGTATTTTTTCATTTTTTTTTTTTTTTGCATCTCTTCCTTGTGTTATATTTCCTCATTTTCATTTTTAATATATCCTAAATTTCCTGCATCTTCTCATGCAAACTCTCATTAAATATGTTATTGTATTAGAAGATGATGAAGAATTTCAAATAAAACTTTGATATAATATAGATCCATGTATCAATACCATACATTCTATTTTTTCGGCTCCACTCAAAAAGCCTTAAGGTAAACATACATAATATCAATCTTTTGTGTCTTTATAGAAAGATATGTTAATTATAAATCAATTACAACCATATTCTCTACAGCTTCTTATAATTGTTAAAATATAACATAACTCATTATTAATATATTAAAATAAATTTTATACCCGCACAAGAAATTATCTTCTTCCTACTAAAAAATAATATAAAAATGAAGTTAGTCATCATATTTAATGAGTCTATAAATAATAAATTATTATTTATGATAAAAAATTTACTTGATATTGCATTTTATTTATAGTTAATGCCAAATAATTAATTTTAATTTTTTTTTATTCATTGTAATTTTCATATAAAAATACAAGTACAATATGAGAAACTTACATTTATATCATTCAACACTTGTCTACAAATGATCCATCTATTTTCTTGTGTATTTACTTGAATACCTCAAATAACATTGTTAAAAGTCTCAACTCATCCTCTTGAAAATGAATATTCATTATTATCAATGTACATCATTAATTATAAAACAGATATTATCCTTTTCATTCAAAAAAAAATTTAAATAATAACAAAAAATAAAAAATAATTATACTAAATTTATTGAATGTTGGTAGGTCAACTTTGAACCTCCAATACATTTTGAAAGTCCTTATCCTTCACCTACTTTCTCTGATTGATGATTGTGTGAGGTCATCTAAGATAAGATCTTGAAATCCTCATTATTCTTATATTTCCACCACTTTATCAAAATATTAAGGGGAACACTATCACACTTTGTATTTTTACCATATTTTTATTTATTTATCAAGTTTGTCATTGTATGTCATACTTGTTACATATTTTTATGTATTCTTTACCGAGACAACCAAAGTATTATTATATTTGTACTTTTTCAATAAAAATTAAATAAAACAATAATACATTATAATATATTTATTTTAAAAGAAAATTATATTAGACCAAATTAAAAAATAAGTAAATACATGAAAAAATATATCTCAATTTTTTCCCAATAATATTATTTAATGCTTGGAGGTATTTTGCTTTACTTTATATCCTCTGTAACTATTTTCTTCTTATATATCTTTCTAATTATATGAAAAGTAGAAAGAAAAATTTATAAGTAATTAAACATTAGCACATACATATATACATATATACAAAATATACCAATTTTTCTACTATTAATTTAAAATTTAATTTATTTATATTTATTATCCAAAACTTTATAATGTAAATATTATTTTAATTTTAAATGATAATATTCGATAAGTAGCAATATCATATGTTATAATGTTAAATTACCAAATTTCAAATAAAATAATATATTTATAATTTCATTCACATATTATTTTATATTTAATTAAAATGAAAAATAATAATGAATGCATATAATAAATTTAAGAAAGCTATATCTGTTTATTGTCGATTGTGGATTGAATTAAAATTTTCTCATAACTTAGCATACAAATTATGGATTATGAATAGCCTGTTGGTGTCATTGTTGTTAATCAATGTATGAGCCTCCTAAGATAAGTAGAACGAAATTATCTGTATCTTTCGGTACAAAATGAGACGAATATGAAATATCTATGATAGTAAATTCACGTATATCATGATGAGGTGATGTCAAAGTTTCTTAATTATGTATAGGAGAATGCAAAGATACATTTGTAGTGTTATCGTCACTGAATACATGTAGAATTTTTCTTCCACGAACTATTTGTTGACCTCCTCTACCCCTCCTCATATATTGATATCCTCATTCACTTGAATGATTACCTTCTCATGTCTAAATCAAAGTATATAAATATCAAAATATATAGAGACAATAAAAACATATTATGAGAATATCATAATAAAAAAACATAATCATCAATACATTAACATTAAAAAAAGCAAATAGAATATTTTCATTTAACATTCACATAATAATAATTACAAAATAAAAATGACAAAATATCAAGACAATCAATGAATTTCTAGTCATCGTTAATATTCAAATAGTTTCAACCTCTACCAAATAATGTTAAAAGCACATCATCTACCTCATGAATGATTGAATAAAGTTCTAGATTATTTTCTTAAAATGCTTATACATGCAATGAAGTGATAATAATATCCTTTTCAATAACTTTAACAACTAATCTAAGTTTTATTTTACATTTTTCCCACCAGTGACAGATTAATTTTTTGTTGTTGAATAAGTTGTATAACACACTTATTTGGCTATATCATAAGAATTAATGGCTCGTACTTATGATAATATTTTTTATGGTACACATCAACTAAGTTATATTAATGATGAATTCTAGTATTCATATTTGAAATAAGATCAAATCATACACACTTAAATAGAATAGTCTTTTCAATTGATAAAGCGAGATTCTCTACATATAGAATTTTAATTAGTCGACAATAAAAATCAATAGTAGGTATAGTTTAGTTAGACCCCTTGATGCAAACACTATTGTTTATTATATTTTTATTTGAATCATATATCAAAGTGTAAAATTTGTATTCATTTACATAATATATGAAATTTGTTTATAAACTTTGTAATTATCATTTTATAAGATTCTTCATTTGACTATTATATATATATGAAGAAGAAAATTATATATACAAAATGATTAAGAAAAAATTCATACATATATAATGTTGTACGTAACTATGTGAATCATTTTGCGAAATCCTTTTCAAGTTTTGCATTAATTCAAGTATCATCGATATGAGATTTTCTTTTTCTTAATTCTTTATTATATATTTTTCAAAAACAATATTGAAGGTATTTTAAATTTTTAAAAAACTATATCGTATACAATAACAAATAAATGAGAATATGATATTATATATTTTACTCAATATTAAGTATGTTACTTCAGGTCATCCAAAAAATATATTGATGTTGTTCCACCTTACAATTGACTTGCATTTCTAAAAATAGAAAGCATGTCATTTTTTTTTTGATTATATAATTGTGTTGATTATATATTATTTGGTGACAACATATTATGTTGATTATATAATTGTGGTCGAAAGTAATACGCACAAAATATCAAAATCTCTTACACCAAATAGACATTGCATATTGATTCTTTGACTTTGACTTTATTTTAAACATTATTTATCAATTTTTTAAGATATCTGAAATAGATATATATTAGAACAAAAAATATTTGTCGGATACATTAAAATTTTTAGATTAACAAATAAAAAAAAATAACCTCTCAAATGAATATATCCATCTGTATTGCACATGGCTTGCTATCATGGTTTATAAGGCATGTAGGTTGGAGGATGTTCCATGAAGTCGAAGAATATAGGAGAAAAAAATATGCTCAAGTTAATATAAAATAATGAGATATTATTTTGTAATTGTTTCTTTTCATCCTTTCTTATGACATTACAAGCGAGTTTATAAAAATAATAAGAAAAAAAATGCTTATTTTGTGGAAGTAATTTAAGGAATATTATGGGTATTAGCCTCCACATGAACTCATGGTAGTCATGACTTTACATTTCAAATAATATATACTTCATATCAACACATCTTCTCATGTTAGATGCATATTCGTCAAGAAACCTGAGTTCTATCAATCATTTGCATATACTACAAGAAAAGCATGGTTTACCTACAAAAAATTCTATAGGTAATATAAAAAATTCCTTCGGTAATTAAATTTACCTACGAAATGCAGACAACTATATTTCATCGATTGTTGTGACGTAGGTAAATAAATTACTGTCAAAAAATCAATTTGTAGGTAAATTAACTACGAAATTTCCATCAATAAATTGTAGAAGAGTGATAGGTAAAGTTGAGAGAAATCTACAAAATAAGAATTACCAACAAAATTCCATAGGTAATCTATCAGTAATTTACCTACGTAAGTCCGTTGGTATTTTTGTTGGTGACTTTGTAGGTACTCCGTCAGTAATTAACAACTTTTATAGGTATTTTGTTGGTATTGTGTCGGTAATTAATTACGAATATATTTTGGAGGTATTTTATTAATGGTTTTATAGGTAATTCATCGATAATTGGCAACCACTTTTATAGGCATTTCGTTGGTAACTTGTCAGTAATTTTCTATGAATATACTTTGTAGGTATTTTGTTGGAAATTTAATATGTAATCCGTCAGTAATTGGCAACTACTATTAAAGGCATTTCGTCAGTATTTTGTTGATAATTTGATTTGAATTTTGTTAGTGATTATTTGGGTAATTTATTGATAATTGATGATCAGTTTTGTAGGTACTCCATTAATAAATTATTCGTAAATTAGCTATGAAAGTCCTTTATCAGTATTTATCGATGATTTTGTAAATAATACTTCTGTAATTGATAATCATATTCACCACTTTTGTAGGTATTCCATAAATTGTAGATGAGTATAAAATTATATTTATATATTTACTACTATAATTTGGCTCTTAAAACTTAATTATGATACATTTTATGATTCTCGTAAAAGCAAATTTATGTAATACAATCATGCCTGATAATATAACCAAGGAAGCACGAACACGGCTCCCTACAGCCGTGTCCACGTGTCCGACACTAGGACACTATACGGACACGGCACGAATACGTGTCCGATACGCCACGTGGCGTATCATTAATAAATCCGTATCCAATACGCCACGTGGCATATCTAACGGTGGCGTATCGAACGTCTAGTGGCCAACGTCGCCCATGCGGCAACGTTGGCCACTCGACGCAGGCGGCAGGCACGAATTGGGGGGGAGCAGGGGGCGGGCGCGAATTAAAGGGGGGGAGGCAGGGGGCGGGCGCGAATTGAGGGGGGGAGGCAGGGGGCGGGCGCGAATTGAGGGGGGGAGGCAGGGGCGGGTGGGAATTGAGGGGGGGAGGCAGGGGCGGGCGCGAATTGAGGGGGGGAGGCAGGGGGCGGGCGCGAATTGAGGGGGGGAGGCAGGGGCGGGCGCGAATTGAGGGGGGGAGGCAGGGGCGGGCGCGAATTGAGGGGGGGAGGCAGGGGCGGGCGCGAATTGAGGGGGGGAGACAGGGGCTGGGCGGGAATTGAGGGGGGAGGCAGGCGGGCGGGAATTGAGGGGGGAAGCAGGCTGGCGCTAAAATAAAATAAACTATTTTAATAAAATAAAATATTTTTATTTTATAAAAAAAATATATATATTTTTATATAATATAAGATAATTTTAAAATATTATTTTATAAAATAAAATAATTATAACTATTATCTTATAAAATAAAATAAAATACAACATTTTTATTTTATAAAATAAAAATATATATATTTATTTTATAAACTAAAATATTTTAATTTATTTTATAAAATAGCTAATATTTATAAAGAAAATAATTTTTATTTTTAATTTTATTTTTTTTATCATGTCGTTTACTAGCAATATACGTATTCTAGTTTTTTAGAATTTGTCGTATCCCCGTATCCTGCCGTGTCGTATCCACGTGTCCATGTCCGTGTCTGTGCTTCTTAGATGGTGGGGATCCTATGATCGCAAGAGCACTGACGATAAGGTGATCTTAATTTTTTACCAATCATTAATAGAAATATTGGTTTGATGTGGCTCCTTGGATTTTAGGAATGTATTTTCAAAATTAATAGAAATATTTATTAATTTATTTTTAAAAATATCAATACATTAAAATTATTCAAAATTAATATATTTGTATTTATTTTTTATATTAACATTATTTATCCTAGTAATTGATTTATCTTATCAAATTAATTTTAATTTATAAATTATAAAAATTTTAACTATCTAATTTTTTAATCAAAATATGTTGTAGTATCTGTATTTTCAAAAATTAAGAATATTAATGTGAAAAAAATAAAAAATAAAGTAATATTAAAAATTTTAAATAAAAGCATTAATGGAAGAAATGAAATATTTAATATTGAAATTATAATTTAATTAACTTAAATTTATGGAATAATGTAAAATAATTTTTAAATTTAAGTTATGTTTATATGGTAAAGACTTTCAAAAAAATTCAATAAATTAATTTGAATTATTATTAAAACAACTTTTTCATATTATATATACAAGACTGTCAAATAGTGAATAAAGATCAAAAAATTGATAAAAATCTAGAATTTCAACGATATTTAGGTCCTGTACAAATACATCGGTGAAAAAAATGGAAAATTTCATGATTTTTCTCTCAATCAACTATTGAGGGCCAATTTCACTTCGTTGGGTATTTATATCATATGTATTGGAAACTTTTATCATTGAGTATAATAGAGTCGACTCGATACAAATTCAAACTTAATTTTAATTAATTTAAAAATTTAAACTCAAAACTTGAACTTGATAGAGTTTTTTTTATAGATATTTTAAACTTAACTTGGAAAATGATCGAATCACTTGAACTCAACTCAACAAAGCTCAAATCACTTGAACACAACTCAACTTAAAAAAGGTCGAATCAATTCAAGAATTTATAAATAATTATACTTTAACAGTTTTAACTCGATTAGAAATTAATTGAAGTTTGTGTCGAGTACTCCTTAATAAATTTAAACTTATGATACTTGATTAATAAATAATCAAATAGTAAAACTTTATTAAACTCACAAGCAGATTGAGTCGGATATTATAATACTTGGACTTGACTTGACAAGTTATTCGAGTGGCGCCAAGCGGGATACCAAAAAATATGAAGCTTCATTTTTGCTTACAAATTTTAAGTTTCATCCACAATTATATATTTTTGTGGATGAAATCATTTTCGTACCCAAAGATTTTCCTCAAGTGGTGGTAAATTATGTCGGTAATCTGTAGGTAATTCATAGTTAAATTTTACCTACAAAACATTTTTGTCAATAAATAGTGAACTTTTTATAGTGTGATTTACCTACGAAAGATTATTCATTGGTAAATTATGTTCGGTAATTTGTAACTACTTTATAGGCAAAATTTACTTATGAAACACTTACGTCGGTAATGTTTCGTATGTATTCCATTGGTAAATGGTACGGGTACCTAAAATTTGGCGCATGAAGATTACCTACAGAATACTTTCATCAGTAATTTTCTGTAGGTATTCTATCGGCAAATAGTACTAAAAGTTGGCACCTACATTCCCACAAAAATTACCTACAGAACATTTCAATCGACAAGTTTTTATAGGTATTCCATTGGTAAATGATAATAAAAATGTGGAAAAAATAATTTGCCTTGTTCCGTTGATATTCTGTCGGTAATTACCAACAAAATTTAATTCGTCAAAAATTTTTGTCGGTAAACTATGAATTTCTTGTAGTGATAAAGCTTCCTTTATATTCTTTTTAAGACTATAATAAGCCATAGAGAATTTAATCGTTGATTTGTCCATATGTAACTCTATTCATGAATATAATTCTTTCAAATCCTCTCTTGATTTGGCATAATTTTTTGTTTTTCCTTCCACATTCATGATAATATTAAAAATATTATCAAAAAAAATTCTTCCTAGTGTACATCACATCTAAGTTCTGTCTAATTAGATTGATTTTCCAATAAAACAAATTCAATAAGATATTTCTTATTTTCCAACCACAATGATATTTCTCTAAAATTTATGCATTAATATAATCTGTATCAATATCCATAACGTTTTTGAATCCATATCTTTCAATTATATTTGATTTTTCATCACATAACCTCAAATATGGTGCATTTTTAATGACTTTGTGATATTTCCTAAATGCATCAATATTAATCTGAAATGAAAGTTTCACATGTAAGAACTTACGGTGGTTATCAAACTAAAAAGTATTTCCACCTTTACACAGATAAAATACATATAAGTCTTCTATGCAATAAGGACAAGCTAATTTTCCTATAGTATTTCATAATGACAATATTGAATATGTAAGAAAGTCACTTATAGTCCACATAAGTGCTGCTCGTATTTTGATGTTTTGTGCTTTCTAGATATATCATATGTTTTGACATCAACCTTCCACAAATTTTTGAGCTCTAATATAAAGGGCTGTAGGAAAATATTTAATTCGTCTTTTAGATTTTTCAAACATGACATGTTAACACACAAAAATATATACTCATCTTTTATGCATATTCATGATGATAAATTATAAAGCATAACAATAACTAGCCATGAATAATATTATTATCTTGTTTGCCCAAATGATTGAAATTCATTTGTGTATAGCTATAATCTAACATTCTGAATTTCATCTGCACAAGATAGATTACAATTATCAAAATATTTCCAAGAAGAAGAACCTGAGCAATGTTGTATTATGATATTTTTAATAATATATTCTTTGCGTAAACTCATGTCATTAGCATTGGATCCAAATGCAAATAATCTTTGCAAACGATGAGTCTATGGGGAAATAATATATCTTTTTGTGAGAAATATTTATTTTCTACCTTTGACATATTGTATTTCTTTTGTACCAAGGATAAATACAGAAATTATATTCAATTCCTTCATTGTCAATGCCCTAACATATCATGCAGCTATTAATACAATAATATATTTTTTTCTACTATCAAACTCAAATCTCTCATTAACTTCTTTGTGCTATAAAAATTTTCTATCATAACATTATTCTTTGGCAACACTTCAGATAGCCACTGATATATTTCATCATAACATTTTTCTAAAAAATAATGTTTTGTATTTAAATTAAAGAGTCTGGCCACCACAGATTACTTTGAGTGGTCATACGAATTATCTGGCTAAATTTCTTCTTCTGAAACCTTTAGTATTTCATAAAATTATTTTGCTGATGATATTAGGATATCTTCAAATTTGAATTTTATGAGAGATCAATAACATGCTTCAAAATTATTTCACATATATCGTTGAGATTAGCAAATTTCAATGTAATATTTAAATCAATATTTTTATATACATAATGCTTAGTTATTTGTGACACAACTAATTCCTCATATTTATACCAAATATAATAGTCTCTAACAAATCAATTTTTTTTGAGATGATATCACACTATGTCCACATCTTGAAAATTTGATTTTGACATTTACGCATATTACATGACCATCTTATTTTTTTAATCCATAAATTCAAGTTGTTGATCATCAAAGTCAATAAACTCCTCAATCCCCTCTACAAACTCATTAGTCAGAATTCATCTTTCATTCTTATATTTATCCATTGACGATCATGTTATATTTTATTTTCCATTCCTATAACATATAACACAATCATATTTTGAATTATAATAATATAGATAGAAATTTTTTTTGTAATAAATATGTAATTTTTGTATGACATTACATAAACCTAACAAAGTTGTAGTAAAATTACATAAAAGAAATTAATTATCGATGCATAACATTAATAAATTAATGAGAAAATCTTCTAATCTATATGAAGTATGTAGTATACATAATCATATACCATATGTGACATGTAATACGATTTTTTAAATATTAAATAAATTGAAGTGTTATTGCACCTTTAGTGAAATGCAGATCAAACAAATATATAAATTTTTAAATGAGTTTTTAATTTTTTTTTAGTTTTATAATTGTTTGTTATGTTTCATCCTTCCAATTGTATACCCTCATAATTTTTTTATGATTTGTATTATTATTACAATTAAACTTTTAGTATTTGTTATAATAATTATAAATTATTTATTGTTAAGGTTGTGCCATTAGTATAAGTTATTTTTTAAAAATTTATTAAATTTCATGTAATCGTAGTAAATAAACAAAATACAAATTAATTATAATGATTATAACAATAGGTCAAAAAAATGCACAAAAAAATCATACCTCAATTAGGTAACACAAAAATTTAATAAATCCAAAATGAGAAAAAAATGTAAAATATAAATAATTTATCAATTAGAATTATAATTATTCAACAAAACAATAAGAGAGAACTCAATATGGATGTTAAAAATAAATACAAATTAAACGTAATATCAAAACTTACAAATATAGTTATTCCCAAATACAATACATACAGGATAAAATGAAAATGTTAATTTTATATCTCAATTATGGATGAAATGTACATCGATCAATATATGGAAGAAGAACAATCTACAAATAATTCAGACAAATTCAGAATCAAAATGAAAAATCCCTGAAACCCTTAGTATATTCGAAGTTTTGAAATGTTATTTGATAAATTAATTATCATAATATAGCTATGAAAATTATTTTGGTTGTTATTATAGTAACAGAATAAATTTATGCCACTACTTTTTTTAAGGATATAGTGGTAGATAAGCTTGTTGTTTCTATATTTAGTGACGGAAAGAAACGGGTATGTATTCTGTATTTCTGTTTCTAATAATACATTGATATAAAGTTTTCATCAATAAATACCACAAAAACATATCCGTGCACCACTTTGCGTCACAATTAGCAACTGATTTAAAAAACTCATAAAAATCCATTGCTAAATAGCGAAGGAATTTTTTTTCTTTTTTAATTTTTTCTTGTTTTATCATTTTTGTTTCTGATCTATTTAAATTTTGTTCCTAATTTTAAAAATAGGATTGAACATTTCTAATGTTCATTTTTAATTGCTTCTTTTCTTATAGTGATTGTTATAGTACATACATACATACATGCATATATATATATATATAAATAATACATATATTTATGTGTATATACATTGTAGTATACATGCTTATGTATATACACATTTAGATACTTGTACATATAGTTACACACATATTAATAGTTTGTAAGTGTGTTTATATAGATATATACACACACACACACACGCACGCACACACACACACACGCACGCACGCACACATATATTTAGTATTGTAATATATATACATGTTTCATGTAGTATCTATGTATGTACATATATGTGTGTGTGTGTGTGTGTGTGTACAATAGTATATATGCTTATACATAATTATATATTATTACCTATATATAAATTTGTATGTATGTATGTATGTATGAGTAATCATATATGTACATGCATATATACTATTAGATATATCCATGCACATACATGTATATTATATGTGCTTGTGTGTGTGTGTGTGTGTGCGCGCGCGTGTGTGGTAGAGATTTAACAAATATTTAAACTTACATACATATATACTCAACTTCTAACTAGTATTTCTTATTACTTGATTAAATTATAGATTTATCTTAGTTGTTGACATGACATGAATATTGAAATATTTTATTTCATTTATGAATGTGGGGAATTGACTAAGAGTAATTATGCGTCAATTGAATGCAAGAGTTGTTAGTCGAGTTTGTGTCAAAATGAATATGTAGTTAAATTCAGTTACCATTTACTTTCTTATGTGATTTCACTTTAAGATGATACATTTGAGGTAAAGATGTTATGTTTTAATATTACATATTATCACATTTATCTGGCCCAATTATTATAATAATGAAAGAAATGCTTCAAACATTAAGGTAATATCTTCCAAATTACTATAGATGTTATATCATGTATTTTGTTTTAATATTATATATAATAATTATTATTATTCATAATGAGACTCATTTAATTACTATGTCTATAGCTCAGTTATGGGTTCTAATTCCACATATGTTGATAATGCATATACCTTGCTTGCACACATAGGCACTCTGATACATTGATCATTTATTAGTTATAAACTTCATTTGGTTTATCATCAATATGTGCTAGATCACATAGTTCTACACTTAGAGTTATCCAAATATGATAGTTTATTATGAAGATGAGCCAAACATTCTCGAGTGCAAGTGATTTCCGTGATATTGTTTACTTGATATCCTTAACTGGAACATTCTAATATAAAATTTAAAAATATTGTTCAAAGCATATGTTTGTGGTATGAGATCTTGTAAATTGTCCTTAGAAAATTATTAATTGTGCTATAGAAAACTCTAATGTTGCCCAATTACATAGTTTTCATTATTTTCACAATTATTCTTTAAAGAATATTGTTCTATCAGTGTTTATTTTCTGACATAATAGCTAAGGATTTTGTAAGACTTTATAGTTTACACTTATCATATCATCAAGCATGGTTTGTAAAGGAGAAGTCAACAAAACATATAGTTTTATATCCTCACAATTACTATAAATTATTCCTTTGTATATATCATCATATTGTTAATACAAACTTGGGAAGTATATGAAGTTTATTATTTAGTATTCAAAGTACTGAATTTTTATGAGTGTTTTTAATTATTTTTATGATATGATTGTACTAAAAATAGGTTTAAAATACAAGTATTTTACTAAATTGTATTTTTTATAAAATTGGATGAATGATAGTGGAATCGGATATAATTTAGGTATAAATAATGGATTTAATAAAAAGCTAAAATTAAATACAAAAGAGCAAAGAAGAAGTCATGCTATTTCTAATGTCATGATATTTTTATACTAGTACGTGCCTATTGGAAAGTCACAACAATCTTTCTTCGTCATGCTCTATAAATAAGTCGTGTCATCCATTACACGTTGCAACTTTGTCATCTAGTTTTATATTCTTTCATTATATAATACATTCTTAGTGATCATGATATTATCTTGGAGTTGTTAGATTAATGTTGAACATAATTTTGGCTATAAATTTATCTATACATCATATTACCTAATTACCAAACTAGTATGAAAGATCATGATATTTTTCAGTTCCACGACTTATTCTTTATAGAATCAAAATCACATAACTCGGTTAATTTTTAGTCATGTTATTTTTTTTCTCACTATAACATTGTGCTCTAAAGAGGATTTTCTTTAGTTATGATAATCTTTGATGTTGTCAATTTGGGTTCTAGAGAAAATTTTCTTTAGTCATGACATATTTGTCACCACATCATTATGTTCTAGAGAGGATTTAACATAATCACAACTCCTGACCATCGTTATCACCTCAACTTTGTACTTTAGAGAGGATTCAAATTTATTTTTTGTCACAACATCAACCTAAAGTCATGACTTTCAACTTAATGATCAGAACATGATGGAATCTTGATGACATAAAATATGGACTTAAAGAAATTCAAATGAGAGGTGTGTGATTTGATTTTTGAGGCCAAGAACATATAACCACCAAAAGGGCATGAACTTTACTCCTAATTAGAAAAAAAATCATGTCGAATTCAAGTAATGATAGAATGGGAATTAGATTTGAGACATATTTTCATACCTGTTATCATGAGGAACCCTCAACCCAACAAATTTCAATTATTTTACATGAAATCTTCTTCAATGTCAGGCTAATGAGGAATTTAGGATTAGTTTATATATATATATATATATATATATGATGATTATGAATTTATAATGATTAATTATAAAATTTATATATTTTGAATATTGATGGATATAGATATTTAGTAGAATATAGATTTATGGTTTTACCACCTAATAGGCTTTTATGTCTGACATGATGGAAAGTGACAGGTAAGTCATGAAATATACCCACTAGATTGACACTGAAGAAAGTAATACTCATTCTATTTCTAATTTCTATCTCATTAGATGAATCTATGTGCAAAAATCCTAAATTTATGTAAGTTAAATTGATGTGAGTATGATGCTCATAAAGTCGACAACATAAATGAAATTATAATCTTTTCATTATATATCATCTTGAAGAACTACCCTTCAAATAATATAGGGATCATGTAAAATGTTTTAACCTAGGGTTTCACCAAAGTGTAGAGTCGTGTGTTGGTTATTGTAGACGATGATAAGTAAGTCATGGAAAATGTGCAGAGAGATGTGTTTCATAAGGTGGTGACAGTCTTGTGATTATTTCCTCTTGTATGATTTTTATAGGTGAAATAAGTAATAAGATATTTATTATTTAGTGTGATTATGATACTTATGAAGTTGAAAGTTCAAATATAATTATTACCAGATTATTTTTATCTTTATTGATTATTAAGGTTGAAAAATAAAAATATACACTCGAAGTGTTCAACAATGGTAGTTGATATATTGCTTAAAGGAAGTAGAAATATAAAAGACTCATGAACATAGAGTATAGTTTTGATAGTAGAATATCAAAGGCACAATTACAAGGGGATCATCTTTGACAATGATAGTCGATGACATTGCATAATAATAAAAAAAAAAAACTAATCAATACACAAAGAAGTAAACTAACTCTAGAATCTAAGTATCTATCTAAGACTCAAGTTTATTGTCTCAACTTGAGCAATTATTAATTTATTGTTGATTGGTTAAATTACTCGTTTAATTTTTATGGAATCAATATCAAGATTTATATCCACTGTATTACTTGTACAATTCATATACTTATGAATTTCTACTAGATGTATATAATCATATAATAAGCTTTTGGTATTGTGCTACAAAGAAAGTTTTGAAAAATAGTAACAAAGTTGCAATATTTACTCATTTGGAAGATGGGCATTCTGGTCAATGTTTTGTTGCATATTCCATATTTATTCAAGGTTTCATCATGAGTTATTGATTTGTTATTGATATTGACTCATCGCATATGAATGACTCTTATGGTGGAGCTTTTTTTTTTTACCACCACATATGATATTAATGATTCTGTGTTTCATTTAGTATTTGTGGTGATAAGCTCGAAGAATTATGATGATTGCCATTAATTTTTGGAAAATTTGAAGAATGTCATTATTGATAAAAATGTTATCATTAAATCTAATAGACCCCTAGGCCTTCTGCATTTTATCCCACAACCATATCATATGTAAAACCATGCTTATTGTTATTACTACTTAAAATAGAATTTTGTAATATTTTGGGTAAACATAATATTAAAGGTGCAAGGGTAAGAAAATACACTAAACTGACTTAATAGCATTACTATTATATATGCTAGGTTGGACCATGATTATAATATATTTTTGAAAGAGCTAAGAAAGTTAAATGAAACTCTAGCAATTTGAGTTGAATCAAATAAACCAAAATACTAGATGATGTTTAAGTTTTCAATGAAAAAATAAGATAAAAAAATGACAACCAATCTTATTAAGTGTTTCAATGTTTGGGTTCATGCTGAACATCATCACCTAATCTACACTTTCTAATGGAGCATATGACATAGTTAGGTATGCTTTTCGTTAAACATAAGATAGAGCCAATCAGTTGGAAGGGAACCATTGACCCTAATATTGAAGAGCAGACAATGTCTAACGTTATCAAATATCAATCAATTTTAGTATCTTAATTCACGAATGAAATTTTTATAGTTTGCATTGGGAGACTCACAATGTTGATATCATTGACAAAAAAATATATTTGTAGAGATAGATAAATATTGGGTATCCCATCTGAGCATGTGTATGTAGTATTATTATTAATTGATAAATTTTATTAATATTCAGTAAAATTCTGTAAAGCAAGAATTTATATATTCAAGCCCATTTTTAGGGATAGAGATGCATGACATGTCATCAATTTGTAATGATGGGCAGGTACGTGATGTTTTTGGTACAATTCACTTTTTTTATATCCTAATGACTCTAAGTGCCTATTTGGAAGATCATGAAAGAAATGTCTGAAGTCTTGACTTATGCACAAATGAATTGTGTATTGTTTTACATGCAACTAAACTAGACACAATAAAAAAAACTCTGAGTTACTCAATTGGCTTGATTAATTGTCTTCTTTTTCATTAATTATGTTAGTCTTTATATTGTGCAACTTTTATGAAGTGATTATGTTTGGTGTGTGTGTGTGTGTTTGTGTGTGCGTGCGTGCAAACATGTTATGCATAAACAAGTTATGCATAACATGTGTTTATACATTACAAATATGTTATGCATAATGCATGTTTATGCATAACATTAACATGTGTTTTTCATAATGCATTATGCATAATGTGTTAGTGCGTAACCCATTCATTGTGTGCATGTGTTTCTTATGCATAACTAGTTATGCTCATGCATAATGCGTTTTTTTAGCAAAATTCGTGTTTATGCATAATGTATGTTTATCCATAACCAGTAATGCATAACTAACAAATATGAAAATGAAAACTAAAATGAAAATGAAAACATTTGTGCAAGAGAGTGATTATTTACAGATTTATGAATTCTCTAGCCCCAAATGTAAATAAATACTTTATGTTTTTTGGGTGTTTTTTTTTTTTAAAAATAAAATAAAATATAGAACAAAACATAGTTATTTTGGTTTTAGACCCCCTAAATATATTTGTATAATATTTGATAATATTTTAAATATTAGTATCATAATATTAAGTATTTTTGTATGAATCATTAGAGATAATTTTTTAGAATAGATTTTTCATATTTGATATATGTGTCACATAATAAACTTAATAGCACAGTCAGCTTAGAAAATATTTTTTCTCTAATAAGAATAAATATGAAATATATTAGAACATATTAAGACGTCTAACAAACTATAACACTTTTATAATATATGTAAATCAACAAGCCTAAAATTAAGAAATTCATACTAGATATTAAGTATCATTGGAATTCTAAGAGTAAAACTTAGCAAACTATAAGTTTTACTACTAACTTGGTCAAACATGTATTGGTCTACCACACTCTCATATCATGCATTATGCTTAATATTTTTTACCAATGATATTACTCATGTCATTATGAAACATGATACCTACACACACACATATAGGTAGAAATCATAATAATCTTATAGCTGCATGTATGAATTCTAGGATTAAGATTGAAAGTAATAGAAAATATTATAAAATTCATATTCACTTACATGAACTGGAGAACTATGATAATCCAAACCAGACAAATTGACTTTATAATATTGGACTTTCCCTAACATATTTTTTTTATTGTATTTTTGTTATATTTTTTTATAAGTATTTATATTTTATATTTTTAAATGTGCTTATTTTTTTATACTTTTTTACATTCATTTTCATATGCATTGTAGGTTTAACTAACCCATATATTTCTAATATTGGCCTTATCATTCATCCTTGCACATATTTAAATAAAACAAATCTAGGTTTAACTTACTGATTGAAAAAGCACAAATCAAGTTTAAATTTTATCATTTTCAATTACCATACACAAACATTCAATCTTTGTTGATTTAACTCGATCGTTCAAATTATAAGTTGCCTTAATTCATGTTACCATATGATTTCCAACTACATCAAATCATTTATAAACATTTTTAATTCATAAATAAAAATACAATTTACATATCACCCACACACTCACACTCGACAACATAGAGATATATAGAGACAGAGAGAGAGAGAGAGAGAGAGAGAGAGAGATGAGTGTGTGTAAACTAGTGAGAACATCCCATTGAAAAACAATCAAAATGGATAAGATTTCTCAGGGGCACATTTGCGGGTTTCATAATAATCAAATTTAAGGCAATGGTCACTTTTGGGTTCATCCATTTTGGCAACAAACCCATGTGAGCTTCTATCTCTTGGTAGTGATCGCTGCTGCCTCATTTTATCCCGATTCAGCCCATAAGTATAACCTGCGCCATCACCTAGGTTAGGGTTCGTGTGATGCCTAGTAGCTCTGCATTTGCTCGGCACACATTGGTGCCTTGCAGTAGATTTACTCTTGGGTGGCATTGTTTCGGGATATGAAGCAGTCGGATTAGGAGTTTGTGACCGTCGGATTTCGAGTTCGGGAACAGGCACAGCCTGAGCAAGACCGGAATGTGGAGGAGAGATGTCGTCTTCTGGCAATATCAGAGAATCCCTCAATGGAGTGAGACCTTTCCCATGAGCCATTGTTCTTAGCCAGGGAATGAAGCGGAGTAGGGTCGAACCCAATGTTCCAGAACCAAGCTTGACCATGTCGGCTAACAATTGCCTGGGGGTTGGCCAACAGGTGCCTTCTTCTCCTTGTCTCTCACCAACCGCAATTGGCTGTTCATTCTCTTTCATTGGAGGATGGTCTTCATGCTCACCCACCACGTTCCCTTGCTGCATTGACAAATGAAAAGTGAAAATGTTGAATGAACCAAAGGTCCTTGGTCGTGGGTCTAGAACCAGACCGCGGCTCATAGCCATTACCAGCCCAATCCTGGGTAGGTGGGCACACACACACAAGGTCTCAAGAGCGAGCTTACTGATCTCGAGAAGGAAATTGCCAGTCCCTGCTGCAGCATGCATGCAACGTAGCCAACCAAGACAGCACCAATGGTCACCAAGGCATCTGCCAGCACCAATTATGAAGCACATTAATATAATGTATTATTATAAAACAAAAAAAAATCATACCGAGTGTTCAAGCCTTCCCCACTTAGGGCGGGATCTGGGAGAGGTGAATATATCATACCGAGTATACAACTCTCTCACTTATTATTATAAAACAAAAAGATCACAACTTCACCTTTGTGATCGCTGAAAGGAATGTTATGGGGGCTGGCACGGTTCGGCCGTGCTAGGCACGGCCTAGAACCGTGCCTGGTCTTGGACCGTGCCGGCCCGTGGCACAGCTCATGCCATGCTGGGCTGGTTCGAGCCTTGCTTCATGCAGGGCCAAGCAAGACCAGCACGCCTGGCCCCAGCAGCATTGTCCACCGGCACAACAATCCAGGACCAGGCATGGGTGGGTCTCGGGTCACGCATCATGTCTCTATTGCACGGCATGCCTGCCCTTCCCATTACGTTTTCATGCAACGGGCAATGACAAGGACAGTGACAGGCACAACCAACCATTGTCCATGCCAGACTTAAAAAAAAAAACAATTTAATAGTAATTGTTGAATATAATATGGAGTGGCAGAAATTGAAAAAAAAAAAAAGGTTTTCTCTCTCTCTCTCTTTTTCAACATGGTATCAGAGCCAAGGGAGAAAACCTAATTCTCTCCCAAAGCTTTCCGAAACCTTCAACTTTGGTGGCGCAGCTGCCGCGGCTGGAGCGCCGAATAATAACACCTGCTCGGGATTCAACTTGAGGTCGCTCAAACAGCTGCTGCCCATTGTCGTTATCCTGCTGCTGAACTTCCTGCCCTCCTCCGACCCTGCCATCTACTCCATCTCCAGGTCGTATCCATTTGAGTACAGGTTCACGACGCAGAGGGGTGGAGTTAACTTCTACGTGAAGAGTACCAAGTTTGAGCTGGACTACTCGCCGGGGACCCAGAAAAGAGTCGTGCTGGAGGATAGGACCGAGGGGGACTACGCTTCCATTCTCGCTAAGAACTGCCGGCCCTCCGAACAGTTGTTTGGGCCACCCTAGACTCTCCAAGTTCCAGAAGATGGTCCCTCGTTTTTCCACTTTGTCGTCACTTTCGTGTGAGTCATGTCAGCTTGGGAAACATACTCGTGTCTCGTTCCCAAAGCGTTTGGATAATCAGGCAAAGTCTCCTTTTGAGCTTGTCCACACTGATGTTTGGGGTCCTTGTCGGACTGCGTCTACTTTAGGATTTCAGTATTTTCTCACTTTTATTGATGACTATTCTCGATGTACTTGGTTATTTTTAATGAAAAATCGAGCTGAGTTATTCTCTATTTTCCAGAAATTTTATGCTGAAATTCAGACCCAATTTAATATTTCTATTCGTGTGTTACGCGGTGACAATGCTAGGGAATATTTTTCATCCTCATTTACTTCATTTATGTCTCATCATGGGATTCTTCATCAGTCTTCTTGTGCTCATACTCCTCAACAAAATGAAGTAGCTGAATGCAAGAATCGACATCTTGTTGAGACAGCTCGTACTATCCTTCTCCATAGTAATGTTCCTCTACATTTTTGGGGGGACGCTGTTCTTACCGCATGTTATTTGATTAATCGTATGCCCTCCTCTGTTTTACATGATCATATTCCTCATTCCCTTCTCTTCCCTGACCAACCACTTTATTTCCTTCCTCCTCGTGTCTTTGGTTGGACTTGTTTTGTTCATATTCTCACTCCTGGACAGGACAAGCTTTCAGCCAAAGCCATGAAGTATCTCTTCTTGGGATATTCCAGACTTCAGAAGGGTTATCGTTGTTATTCTCTTGAGACTCATCGCTACTTTATCTCCGCTGATGTTACTTTCTTTGAGGACTCACTATTCTTTTCCACCACTTCTGAGTCTCTTCCTGTTTCTGCAGTCTTGCTCATTCCCATTGTCTCTTCACCTGATGTTGTGCCTCCTCGACCACTTCAGGTTTATCATCGTCGCCCTCGTGTCGATTCTCCTCTCCCGTTTGCTGTGGCACCTACTGACTCACTTTCTATCCCTTCGGCTTCTCCTGCCCCAGCTCCACCCTCTCCTGATGACTTACCCATTGCTACTCGGAAAGGTAATCGCTCTACTCATAATCCTCATCCAATTTACAATTTTTTGAGTTATCATCGATTATCTTCACCCTATTCTGCTTTTGTCTCTGCTATATCCTATGAATCTCTTCCAAAGAGCACTCATGAAGCTCTTTCCCATTCAAGCTGGCGACAGGCAATGGTGGATGAAATGACTGCTCTACACTCTAATGGCAGTTGGAATCTTGTTGTTTTACCCTCTGGTAAATCTACAGTTGGTTGTCGTTGGGTCTGTGCAATTAAGGTTGGTCCTGATGGTCAGGTTGATCGCCTTAAGGCCCGCTTAGTTGCTAAAGGCTATACTCAGATTTATGGTTCTGATTATGCTGACACATTTTCCCCTGTTGCCAAGATTGCTTCTGTTCGTCTGCTTCTCTCCATGGCTGCTATGTATTCTTGGCTTCTTTATCAGTTGGATATTAAAAATGTCTTCCTTCATTGTGATCTTGTCGAGGAAGTTTATATGGAGCAACCTCCTGGTTTTGTTGCTCAGAGGGAGTCTGGTTTAGTGTGCAAGTTATGACGTTCTCTATATGGCTTGAAACAATCTCCTCGAGCATAGTTTGGTCGTTTTAGTTCTGTTGTTCAAGAGTTTGGCATGCTTCGCAGTATAGTAGACCATTCAGTTTTCTATCATCATAACTCCTTGGGGCAATGTATTTATCTGATTGTTTATATGGATGACATTGTCATTACAGGCAATGATCAGGATGGTATTCAGAAACTAAAGCAACATCTTTTTACCCACTTTCCGACCAAAGATTTGGGGAAACTCAAGTATTTCTTGGGAATTGAGATAGCTCAATCCAGTTCCGATGTGGTCCTTTCCTAAAGGAAGTATGCTTTAGACATCCTGGAAGATACCGGTATGTTAGATTGTAAACCGGTAGACACACCTATGGATCCAAATGTCAAACTTGTACCAGGACAGGGGGAGTCTTTAGGAGACCCTGGGAGATATCGACGACTCGTAGGTAAATTGAACTATCTCATCATTACTCGTCCAGACATTTCTTTTCCTGTGAGTGTTGTTAGTCAATTCCTACAGTCACCATGTGATAGCCATTGGGATGCCGTAATCCGCATTCTTCGATATATCAAAAGTACACCAGGCCAAGATGTGTTGTACGAGAACAGAGGTCATACTGAGGTTGTTGGTTACACAGATACAGATTGGGCTGGCTCACACACAGATAGACATTCCACTTCAGGGTACTGTGTTTTTATTGGAGGTAATTTAATATCTTGGAAGAGTAAGAAACAAGATGTAGTGGCTAGATCTAGTACTGAAGCCGAGTATCGAGCTATGGCTTTGGCAACATGTAAACTCATATGGTTGAAACATCTTCTTCGAGAGTTGAGATTTGGAAAGGATGAATAGATGAAACTCATTTGTGATAACCAGGCCGCATTACACATTGCATCCAATCTAGTCTTTCATGAAAGGACCAAACATATTGAAGTTGATTGTCACTTCATTAGAGAGAAGATCGCATCATGATATATTGCTACAAGTTTTGTTAATTCAAATGATCAACTAGCAGATATCTTCATTAAATCTCTCAGTCGTCCTAGGATTAAATACATTTGTAACAAGTTTGGTGCATATGACGTATATGCTCCAGCTTGAGGGGGAGTGTTGAATATAATATGGAGTGGCAGAAATTGAAAAAAAAAAGGTTTTCTCTCTCTCTCTCTCTTTTTCAATAGTAATCATTGGATTAAATCCAACGACTACTGATAACTGGCTAGAAACAGAATACGATGACTCAATTTGGCTACAAAATTTAAAAAAATAAAAAATATATATATAATTTTTTTTGAATTCTCTATAAATAGAGAAAATTTTAGAATTTTTATTCTATATTTTTTATCATCTCTCACTCTCTATTTCCTTTGTGCCCTCATCGCTCCTCCTCTGTTGAACTTTAAATTTCTGATATATAATTTTTTATTAAAAATTACTTGTTTAATTATTTACTTTATAAAGCATGACTTACAAGTTATGCTTATGCATACGACATAGACGGTTGTCCGTCTATGCAATTTTTCTTAAGGTTAAATTAAAAAAAAATACTAGAGCTTTTACAACAAAATGGTCTATGATAACGATATTTTTTGTTCTTTAATTGTGTTTTACTTTTTTTTAGTTTAATAATTTATTTATAAATAAAAATATTTAAAAATATTAATTTTGTAAATCTAATAATATTTAATATGAAGTTGACATAAATATAGATAATAATAATAACCCTACTGAAAAGTTCAAGATCAAAATTATGTTTTATTAAATGACATCGACCTATATTCATTTGTCATCTAAAAAATAAAAAACTAGGGAACAAAATTAATATGAATATATTTTAAAATAATAAAAAATAAAAATTTTAAAGGTACCAAAAAAAATTAGTATAATATTTATATTATCAAAAGATATATAAATATAAAAAATAATGTGGAACTGAACACTTAAAGAAGCATACCGATCAATACATCAAAAAATATTATATAATAGATTCAAGGAATACCAAATTTAACAGTGTGATCTTTCAAGTTAGATTTAGTTCAGCTTTGTTGATCTCCTTCATATACCACAATGAAGTTAGGAAAGAATGAATAGCCAAACTATAGGTGTCAAATGGGCAGGGTGGCCCGGGCCCAGCCCGAAGCCCGACCCATTTCAGGTATGCCTTGCCTGGCATGGCACGCTACAATAGCGTGCCCGAGTCTGTGCCGGGCGCACCCTCGGCACGCGTCATGTCGTACCATGTCGAGGGTTTTCGGTCTGCGTGTCATGCCAAGCACGGCACGGGCGCTTGGTACGTGGGCATGACATGGGTGACCTTGCATCGAGTAATGCCTGATGGAAGGACGACATCATGATTCCTGATGGGCGACGGTGGCGCGAGCATCGCCGAAGTCCTAAATTTTTAAAAATTTGACTGGCCCGACTCGAACCAATTGGCCCAGACTGGGCTAAACCGGCCCAAACCTAGTCAATTTTTGGGCCTCGGACTAGAGGTGTCAAACGGGCCGGCCCAGCACGGCCCGGCCCGTTTTTCACGTGCCCGGCACGGCACGGTTTTTTAAATTCGGGCACGGCACGGCCGTGCCGTGCCGGCCCGCTCGGGCACAGGCACATGGCAAAGCAAGGCAGGCGGGGCGGGGCGGGTCGGGTCTGTTTGGACCCGACCCGCGGTCTTTTTACCGGGGGCGGGGGCCGGTTGAGTCGCGACTCACGACGCAGGCACGCGTGCCGGCGTGCCGTGCCAAGGCACGAGCCATGCCGGGCCAGGCACGGCACGGCACGTGGTTTGTTCGCCCGGGCACGGCACGGGCCCGGACACGTTTTTTTATCGTGCCGGGCCGGGCCGGCCCGGCCCGGCCCGTTTGACACCTCTACCTCGGACCCATGCCATGCCTTCCCTCCAAGAATCCATGGTTGGCACAGCACGCCAACCCGATTGAGCCTAAAAAATTGACCAGCCCAACTCGCCCCGTTTGACGCCTCAAAGCCAAACTGATTATGATAATGAGTTTTTCAATTATATTTTAAAAAGTCCTAAGATAATCAATATTATACATACTCACTTCCAGTCCACGTATCATAAGATTCATATATTCACACATAAAAATTACATGATAAAATATTACAAGTTAAAAAAATATTTAATAATTAATAAATTTAAAAATTTTACTAGAATAATATCCATGAGGTCTAATATATGAACTAATCAAGATAATGCATAATTTACATGTTTCACCATCCATTATGTAGACTCAATTAAAATTTAATAAAAAAATTTTAAAATTTTATAAGATTCTTCGTCCTCGTGATTACTATGTTATATATAAGTGTATGATGTGAATTTTAAAAAAATATAAAATTCAGAATAAAATATTTAGTATTACTTTCAAGAATATTTCTAATAATAAAGTAATTAAGTAGTATGATTTTTGAACTATTAGAGACAGACTATTAGATGAGATATTTCATGTTAAATTCATATGTTACATAATTAATCTGATAATACAAACTTATTATTTTATGATACCTAACAGACAACAAGAATTCAACAGTCTTTGATTGCTAACGGGCCTAAAAAAAATTCAAAAGAATATCAAATAATATTGGAATTACACTTATCATATGTTAGAGTCATGTGTTTAGCTACTAATACGTAATATTCAACTATGCCAATAATAAAAATGATAAATTTATTATTGATAATTCAGACTAAAATAGAAGAATTTATTTTATAAAATACTAAAAAAAAATTTATGACACGATAAACATCTATTCATCTATATATACTCCCACTACATTCACCGATTTGCATCTTCAGGTGCATTCGTTTATCGTGTCGTTCTAGGCATGATATGACAGTCATGTCATGCTAGGCACAGTACGACAATCAGGTCATGCTGGCATGGTACAATAGTCATGTCGTGTTAGGCATGGCTCAACTAAAAAATGACAAGCCCAACATAGCTCGAGTATGGCCAAATTCAAGCCGAGTCATGCCAAGTCATGTTAGGTCGTATCGATTCAGACCACTTCAGGCCAGGATTTTTCAACCTAGCCTAGCATAGCTAAGACTCTAAGATCAACTTGCAGTCGGCTCAACATCACCAACTCGATATCGCTCCTACCAATTGCAAAATTGTGAATTAATTATTTAAAATTTTTTTTACAAGTTTCTTATTTTAAGTTACTTATTACTCTTTATGAGTTGTGATATTATATTATTTATTTATTTTATATAAATCACAAAAAAATAAATTTATTAACATAAATAGGAAAGTATAATAAATAATCAAAATATCAAAAAAAAAATTCATTATTCAATCTAAAAATAAATAAAATAACACAAAATTATAATTCATAACAATGAACAATAACATAAAATAAAAATTATCAATCTCAAATTTAATAATGCAAGTTTAATCTCAATGTCAATCAATATAAGTACGTAACTATTATCATCACGTAAGCGTCTGATTATATCACTAGCGGTGAGTTTAACCTCCTCCAAATCTCATTAGTCATCATCTGCCAGTAATTCTTTTACTCTTGTTCCAACATTATATTGGATGTTCAACCTTAAATCCTCTCAATCCTTCATATATGTTAGTGTCTTAATGATATATAACCGCAGTCTCGATAGTCTATCCAAAATCATATTGACTATTATAAAAAAAGTAAATTTTGATGTTATGCTTGACACTAAAAGAGTCAGTAAATCCTATGTCATCTTAGGCAACACAAGATAGGTGAACTCATATGAGTTCTCCCATAACCCATTCAGTATCAAAGTACCAAAACAGTTTGCTCATATTCGATGGTCCAACCTGTTATTTCTTCCTCGTTAACTCGGTGAATTTATCATGAATGACCCTTTTGAGTTGGTATTTTTGATTCATGTATGAGGATATATATGTCAATATATTCTCTACCCCTTTCACTCCTGCTATAGGGTTCATGCTCCATGCAGACAATCAGACAATAAAGAGATGAAATGATAAAAGTAAATTAATAATTTAAATACTTGATTTCTATCTCAACAATTATGTCACTAAATATCAGAGCATCTCTAAACTTCCTAAGCATGCCAATAATATTACATATGCACCTGAGTGCAATAAAAATGGTAAAAATATAAACTGACAAACATATGTTCATCGTGTCATAAAAAATCTTCAGGAATTTCATAAATAAAATTCTTGTATCACAATCTTTATCATTAATAATAAGTTTATCATACTTACTATTGACGTGGTTTGATATTACGTGTTTATATCTAATATATAACTCTAATATTAGGTATGTATAATTTTAATGGTGTCTTACATCCATTTAGATTTTTTTTTGGCCCACAAACAAACATGAACTAATAAATTTCTATTGTCTACTAGGCATCCGAAGATATTTTAATGAGTTATGAATTTTTTCTAAAGCAAAAATAATAATATTCATCTCTGCTTATACTATCAACTTAATGACATAATATATACATTTAACATGAAAAATCTCTCCTAATGGGTCTTCTCTAATAGTCCTAACAAATATGTTAATAGCATAATCAGATATCATGTATTTATATCCAACACATAACTCTAACATCAAATATATGTAATTCCAATAATATCTCATATTCGTTTAAATTTTTTTCTTTTTTAGACCCACAAACAAATAGAGACTATTTAACTCATGTTGTCTGTTAGGCATCCAAAAATATTTTAGTGAGTTACGTATTTTTTTAAAGTGGAGGAAATAACTTTCATCCGCACTTGTACTATCAGGTTAATGATATGATACATGTATCTAACGTGAAAAATCTCTCCTAATTAGTCATCTCTAATTATCCTAACAAATATATTAATGACTACTATATTATTAGATGTGTTATCAAATATGATACTATATATTTTATTCTGAATAATATATTCTCTATAGATTATCATCATGTATTAAAATAAGGCCAGATCATTATGAGAATATATAATCTCTAAAAATCCTAATATCTTTTTATTTAGTATATATTTAGAATTTTCATAGTGAGTGTCGAGACATATAAAAGATACATCATAATGACTAATCCAGATATCAAATATCACGGACACTATGTTACTATATTCCCTAAATTCATTAATTATTATTTATTTTTCTAATTTATATTGCATTAGTATGTAATTCCTATATATAGACCTAAAAATCCTATAATATGCAGGCTAAAAGAGATACATATAATACTAATTACCCTTTAATCTTCTAAAAATCTAATCGAAAGACTCATCGTGATGATCAATTTGATCATATCTTCTCTCTCTAACTCGTTGAAGTATATGAAGGAGATCAATATAAAAACTAAACTAAAACCAATTTCAAAAATTCCACCACTCAGTTAGATTTGCCTATGAACTATTATATCATATTTTTTGATCCAACATCGCCCGAAACCCAATCTGAGCACGGTAACCTACCATGTTGTTGGATCGTGCCTACGGGCCAGGCAACCGAGTCATGTTTGGCCCAGAACAAGGCTAGGCACCCCCTAGCCCGGCACGAGACCCAGCACCCCTGGCCCAGCACAACATGGGTCGAGTCATGGTTATGGATCGTGCCGTGCTAGGCCATGCCAAGTCGGATCGTGCCTCGGGCCATGCCTGAGCCACATTCCACCTCTAATTTCAGCCCAAAATCTCCCAAATTGTTGATTTTTTTTTTCTGTAATATTATTTTATTGTGGTGTATTTTCACATATAAACTAATGATGGATCAGAAATTTTTTAGATACTTGGAAATTTCATTTGATATGTACTCTCAACCATTAATTGTATGTAAATATTGGATCAATAATCTATAGGTACTTCTCCTTTAACCATTTTTTTTGAATTTCATGAGAAGTCATCCATAAACATAACTTCATCATCACTTTCAGCTTATGATATCCAACAGGTCACAACCATGCATGTCATAGATCAATAATCTCATTCTTTCAAGTTTTGTTCACGTGGGCAAATTCTACTTACATTACATAGATGACTCCAATATGCATCCTTCCATCATTGGCATGCCAAAGATTTTGATATCTTGATATACCTTAACATCATGTGAACTGAACAATACATAATGACCTAATAATGTCAAATGTGACAATGACATGAAATTTTTCTTCATGCATAACACATGATAAATATCTTATAGTGACATCTTCTAAAAACTAGTCAACAATATGAGATACAATAGCTATCTTGCCAATATGGGCTATTGGCAATCTTGAGTTATTGGCAATTACCACCACGTGCCTTCATTTGTAATTGATAACATCTTTTAACCATTTTGAATTATCAATCGTGATTTAAACAACTAGAATCAACGATCAAATCATTTTCATAATCAATTCATTTAGCAATAGTTGTTATCATTGCTAATGCTTCTTCAAAGATTAAATGAGGCTTCGAAATCTCTTTCATCATCACTTTGACTCTTCTTGGAAGTCACTAAATTATTTTTAGCATAGTTTTTCTTTGACCAATAGTCTTTGGCCAATGACCTTTTTCACCATAGTTGTGAGATCTATCATTGAATTTCTTTCTGAATTGATTACTTCTGCCATTATTATTCAAGACTACCCCCAATTGTGAGATCACACAATGACCATTTGGTCTATCATCTTGCCTCGATCCATTCCTAATATTCTGCTTCAGTTTTATGTTGCTCTTTCTACTAAAAATTGCTTCTTTTTCACCTTCAATTATACAACACTCATATGCTTAGCCATGACATCTTGACTAGCAAGCAAATTTTCAAATTCAATGATACAACACACACTCTTGTGTAGCAGCAACAAAACCTCTAAAATTAAGTCTTAATTCATGGATGACTATTTTTTTCATTCTAGAATCTAAAATTTTGGCGTCTGGATCAAGTTTAAAAATCTCACAACACAATTTTTACTTTTTGAAAATATTGTACAATTGTTATATCTCATTTAATAGTGAAAAACAACTCATTTTCGGAAAATTTGTAGTCTTCAGTCATTTTTCTTTAAAAATAGGACAACTAGTATATCTTATTCTTCTTTTAGTGTTTTGATATCTTCAATATGCTCTAATTCTTCTTCAATTGTGGTCTTCAAAGAAATTATTGTATTGTCTTTTTTAATCTTCTATTTGCGCAAGATTTCATTCGTATCTTTTGCCATTAGTTGTATAGCTTCACTATCACCAATGACCTCCCAAAGATCATGTCCTTGCAAGTAGAACATTAAGCATGTGACCCATATATTATAATTTTGATTGTTGAGATTCTTGACTCCTCCAATAACAGGAAAGTCACTCATCATATTGGCAATACTTTAGTAATACCAAACAAATTTTATCAATAAAATGTGTAGTCTCAAACTACTCATGACACAAAAGCTCACCCACCAATAATTTTAGAAATCTTTTTTGATGTGAAAAATCAATAAAAACTACAAACATAACATATTAAGAATTTCTTGAAATATGATAAACCTCCCTCTGATACCAATTATAAAATCAGAACACTCGTGAAAATATAAGAAAATTATTATTATTAATACAACAATAATTTACTCACAAAAAAACATTTAGACTACAAGACTGTTATTTCACTTTAGGTTCTCACTATTAAAACTACAAGAGTAGTAAGAAATGATATTTATAGTTGATCAAATGTAATGAATAATGACAACAACAAATTATATTTTACTTCATGACCACGCTAACTTCATATAAAGGCCAAACAAATTTTACTTTAAATATGGACCATAAATTCTACTTTACATAAGGACCACACAAATGTTACTTTAAACAAGGACCATACAAACTCTATTTTGCATAAGAATTACACAAACTCTACTTTACATAAGAACTACACAAATTCTTCAACCATTAAAAAAAATGATGTGTTGGTATTGAATTTTCAATAGGCATTGTCACGAAAAACATAATCAATATGACACCACAATAGAACGGAATAGCAAAAAATGATAAAACACCATATGAATCAAGTCTTGAAGCCAAATTTTGGGTAGGCTTGAAGCCAAATTTTGGGTAAAAATAGTTGTCACTTCATGCTACATGAAAAACGATACTTTCATGTCAATGGTGAATGATAAAATAATATTTGATGTATTGCATGGGAAAAAACTGAGAATAATCCATTTTTGAGTATTTAAATGTGATACATATACGTATGTGCCACAAGAAATAAGAAACAAACTAGATTATAAATCAGTGAAGAACAAGTTCATTGATTATAAAAAAGACATGTAACACTATAAACTTTACAACTTAGAAATAAGAATAGTAATCTACAATCAAGATGTAGTATTCACGAAATATAAGAGTAGAGAGATTCAATTAAGTTACAACAAGATTGACAATTCCGAAACAACGGAGTCACGGCATAGAAATAATGAGTCAACTTATCCCTGATACGACATCACAAATGGAGTCGCAATTTCATTCCACTATTAACACAAAATCTTCTGATAAAGAGGCGAAGAATAGGAGATTTGAAAACTTTGTTGAGACTGATACAGTCGAGATAGCTCATACATCAAAAAGGTTTACATGAGTTATAACCCCGCCTAAAAGGTATGAGAAAATGCATATATTACTCTTCAGATTATAAAATAGGAGTTAAGCACTATGATGGAGATAAGAGCCCACAATGATTCAATGTAGTGAGAGGAAACTAAGGAAGATAAGCAATCTGACGTCTTGGAGCCTTTAGCCTTGTGAATATCCGCTAAATAAAAATTGTAACAGGCCAACATGACTCAAATTTTTGTGGCTCAGTCAAGCCATCATGTCGTGCCTCACATGGGAACATGGGAGGTTGGCCCAATGGTCCATATTCCTCAACCAAGCATGCAGAATCATGTCGAGTCTAGATGGCAATAGGCAGGGTACGAGTAGGGCATAGGATAGTGGCAACTACCACAATGTCACTACATTGATATTGAACTACGCCACTGGGCAAAGTAATGGACACTGAAATTGTAGAGTACAATACAGCACCAACTTTTATTTTATGTGCCAACCTACCACAAAAGGTCATTATTACCTTTTTGCCTCTCAGTGTACCTCTTCCAAGTCTCACATCTCACTTAGTGTCACTGTGCAATGAAGATATCACAATGCTATAACTAATCATACTAACTTCACTCTATCAAGGTATAATTATAGATATCTAAGTCACTAATTTTTAAACCTCTAAAAGAGATAGAAGTGCCTCTCTCTAAGAATCTATGTCAGCACTCAGCAAAATAATATATTATTCTCACAATGAATACATTTAAAAATTGTTATATATTATATTTGTCAAATTACCTCAATATAGTCTGATATATCAACATCAATCAAATATCACACAAAAAATCTTCGCACACAGTTATGTCCAAATTATATAATGAGTGATCTCATCATGATTAATCAATATATATGTAAACAACAGAATAATATTATTATATAAATAAAATATTCTCAAAAAAAATATCACTACAACCAAGTTCCAAACTCTCTTACAAGTAATAGAGAAGCAGGTTCACTTGATATTTGGAATTAATTGACATCTATAAGTGAATTAGTAGTGCATCAATCATCATTCATTTATTAATATCATTTTGACATGAGTTTTTCAATAAGTGACTCACGTCTTCTTGAGCCATAAATCAAATCCTCACCAATGCAGTAGCCCAAAGAGAATATATATCGATCCTCGTTTTTATTGGGTTATTCCTAGTGATTTCATACTAATTCTGATGATCCTTATTTCCTTTTTTCCCTTACAATACAATATATTTTCACATAAATATCATCGAAAATAATAACTAACACAAACAAGTATAATTTAAGCAATCAAAAAAAAATTCAAAAACTTTAAAACAACCACACATTGACGTGAGACCAAAATAACCTTGGTGAGGATTCTATCCCAGGGTTGCTGTGTTTCAGTGTTTGCCATAATGAAGTCTGCCACTGTGTAACTTAAAAACCTTATGGAAAGCCAAAAAACCCTACCGTCAGAAGTCATATAGCCATGAAATACCAATGGAAAACTGATTACCCACTATCCATAAAAATTGTAGGGATATAGAACAGCAGCATTACCGCTGCTGCTGCAAACCGCCAGCCATTACAATCGCTAGCATTGCCAAAAGGTACACCATCACCCGTAAACCCCAAAGTCATCACCATCTCAATGGAAAATTCACTTTAATACAATGTTTCAATCCATCCAAATCTATGGTAGGTTTTGCACAGTAAAGAGAGGAGAGAGAGACGAGAAAGAGCTAAAATAAAAAAAACAAAATTTTATTAAAATGAAAAAGTATTTTCAGAATACTACATAAATCACATATATATAGATATATAGTATGGGGTAGCTCACAAGTCGGTGCACCCAAATAATGATAAAGAAAATAAAAAATAACAGAAAATAAACTAACTCAGTAGTTGTAGTATAAAAACATGTGTGTTTGCAAATATGCCAGACCTGTTAGAGTAATTGAGCTGGGCTGTAAATCACAATCCTCTTGATTGAGGGAAATTTGCCTGAGAGCTGCATTTCCTCTGTCAACAATTAATAAGGAACAAGTTGACTGCACATAAACTAAATCAAAATCATTTGAGAACTTTGCTCCATCCCCAGGTCCATCTCGGTACCCTGGAACGTGAGACTTTCCTCCAGCAATGGTTGTCACTCCTGCAATTGATTTCAAAATTTTGAATTTGTTTAGTGTATGCAAAAACTCAAATTATAGATCAAAAATTCCATTTATGCTGATCAACAGGAATGTTTATCCAAAAACAACTGAATAACTGCATATCCACGGTCGATTACTGAGAAATTTATTTCCATTCACACACGCTATTTCACCCTCTTCCATTATGATTTTTTTTAAATTCTCTAAGTAAAATTTATGAAAAAATCATGTTTATTCATTAATTATAATATTATATAGAAATTTTTTTGTCTGCCCTCTCAAACCCAACACATATTTTACATTGACTCATATATGAACCTTGACACCCCAAAATCAAAGAAAGTAAGACCATCATCCCAACCGCAAGATAAATAATTTAGCTAGCACCCTGAGAAAACGTATCCGGCATTTCTAGGAATCAAACTCGTATCCTCGTAATTACTAATTAGAGAATTATCAAACTCATGTCCTTGTGATTAGAGCTTTATCAAACTCATATCCACATGATAAAATATTAATATAAGCATTGTCATCAAAACACATTCTCGATATTATTGACGTTGATCATATAAATCTTAATTCTTAATGAACACTTTAAAAAAAAATAAAAAATATTCAATCACTCAATTGAATAGAAATATGAAAATATGTACATGATAGTCTTACGCACCAAGTCATTTGGATCGGACCATCCCATAGCATGTGCGGCCCTAACCACAACACAAAAGTAAAAAGAAATAGACAAAATTATAAACTACAACAAACCTCATTAGCTAGCACATAAGGATCTAGAATATTAAACCTAAAGGAAATAAAGATCAACTAAATACTCTTTAAGATATTCATGAAAATATTTATTAGTTATTTTACTATACGAATATATAATAATTATAATTTTATCATAAATTTTCTCACGCATGAAGAAACAATTCATCTAGTACACTTTATCCTCTCTTAAAATACTGGATTGAAGACTATATATCTCATTCTAAAATAAGTGATTAATTCAAAATATCTCTCAATTAACCTTTGTCAATTCCCAAAACTAAATCTTTGCATTAAATATCAAGATAATCATATATATCTTATTTTTTTAGGAAAAAAATTATTTAAAAAAAAAAACAAAAATCTTATCATACACCTCTTTTGGCATAAGTTGGTGTCTAACTCAAATATAAATATTCAACTAAATATAAATGCTCATTATCATTAAAATAATTCACAAATCTATTTATTACATCTAAGAGAATCTAATAAGAAAAATCTAGTAAACAAAAGATTATACTAACTATATCGGTTATATCTATATGTGATTATATAAATACTAATATATCAAATTTCATAAAAATTTTGAAATTAAATATGTTTAAGCAAAAATAACACTGAGAAAATTGATCACTAAGAATTTCTTATATTATATGCATTTGTTGAAGGTCAAATCTCAAATTCAAGACTCATCAAATATAGTCTCTCTGAATTTCAGGAATAAGAATATTGAGATATTATTATATTAAGCTCTCATTGATCACACACTAAAGTAAGAATCGTATGCACTGAGTATAATCTCTATATAGATTATATTTGATCTAGTAATAATCAAATAATTAATTTTTTTTATAATTATCTTACAAGTAATTAAATCAATTGAAATAAGTGCATCAAATAAAAAATTAATATTTGGATTAATAATAATATTTTTAAAATAATATCCAACATTTTAATCATTATAAGAGTATAAAGCATATACCCCATCTATAATAAAATAATATTTATTTTAGAAAAAGTCATTTATATCTCAAAAAAAAAAATAATTAAGTCTTACAAAAAAATTTTATCTGAAATTATGATTAATAGTACTGATTTAATTGGGTGAATCATAACTCATCATCTTTTATAATCAAAATATTATTCACGTACACAATAAGTAAAATTATCATGTTATTATTACTCATTTAAAAAACCAAAGAAAAATTAATAATACTCATGTATAAGCCTAACAATATAATTTCATGCGAAACCTAAGAAATCAATTTCTCGATGACTATTATTGGTCATATAATTTCTTTCATAATCCATAAACAATACCTGATTGTGTTACTCAAAATCAAAGTGATTGTTCAAAATACACATTCACTTCAATATCAATAAGAAAAAACATATTTTTTACATCTAGAGTGTGTATCAAGGAAGCACGGACACGGCTCCCTACAGACATGTCCGCGTGTCCGACACATGGACACGTGGACACGGCACGGATACATGTCCAATACGCCACGTGGCGTATCATTGCACAATCCGTATCCGATATGCCACGTGGCGTATCGGATGGTTGCGTCGGCAGATGGCAGCCGTATCCATGCCTATAGTGCCTGACGCCCGACGACGTCGCGTGGCCAACGTTGCCGCATGGGCGACGTTGGCCACTGGCAGGAGGCGGGCACGATTTGAGGGTGAGGCGGAGAGCGGACGCGATTTGAGGGAGAGGCAGGAGCGGGCGCGATTTGAGGGGAGAGGAAGGGGTGGCGCAAATTGAGGGGAGAGGCAGGGGCGGGCGTATTTGTGTGAGGATGTGCATAAAATAAAATATTTTAATAAAATAACATAAAATATTTTTATTTTATAAAATAAATAATATATATTTATTTTAAATAATAAAATATTTTAATTTAATTTATTTTAATTTAATGAATTTTATAAAATACTTAATATTTATAATTAATAATTTTTATTTTTATTTTTATTTTTTTTATCATGCCGTATCCTAGCCGTATCCTAGCCGTATCCGTATCCTAGTTTTTTAGAATTTGCCGTATCCCCGTTTCCTGCCGTATCGTATCCCCGTGTCCGTGTTCGTGCTTCTTATGTGTGTATCATCCATCTTGGACACTAAAGAGGGTATCATAATAATTTATATCAGATATGTATATGAACTCGCTGGTTACAAGTCTCATATTGAGATAATTTATTTTTTTATTTAAACCTATTTTCATTGCCAAAACACACATGCACCAATAAAAAATATTCTCAAATATCATAGTAACAATTATCATGTCTCATTCAAGTGTAAAACATATATCTCGTCCATCATATAATATTGTACTACCTTGAATGAGATGATGCATCAGAAAAAGATATTAATGCCCCAATACTATCAAGATAAATAATATAATAAATAAATGAAAGAAAAATATATGAATATGAAATTAGTAGGCTATTGAATTATCCAACTACTTAATAGACTCCTCGCTAGTATAAGCAGATTGCATAAGTCGCCTTCCCCTAGTATAGACTTTAAATTCTAGGAAATAAAGTCTCCTAGTTTTTGGCTCATTATGAGCCTGAACTAAAATAAACATATAAATTAGTATGTCATCTAAGCCTGGAAAAAAATTTCCTCCTAAAAAACCTCGTATTCTCTATAATAAAAATGATCTATACTGATTGATACATATGATGACTTTATAAAAATATCATCATATTACACTTTACAGACTAATAAATTTAGATGTAGTCAACAAATGACACTCAATCCTAACATGAGATACAGGCAAAATTTCAAAAGGGTAAGAAAAAAAATATATGTCCTAAACTAGCATATGATCATGTGATTTATAGTAAGTATTAAAATTAGAGGTGTCAACTGGGCCGGGCTGGCCCTGCCCGCAGGAGAAAAAACCGTGCCCGAGCCCGTGTCGTGCCCGGGTTAGGCACGAGCCGTGCCGTGCCGTGTCGTGCCGTGCCATGCCTGACCCGGCACGGTTCGGCTCCTGGCACGGCACACCGGCACGGGTTCGTCCCGTTCCGGGTGTCACTCGAGCCTACTGCCTATAGGCTACCCCGCAAAAGACCCACGCCCCTCCCGCAAAAAAGGCAGAGGGTCGGGTCTGATTGGACCCGACCCGCGGTCCCACTTCCACGAGGCCCGAACCGACCAAGATCCCCCAACGGGAAAAAAAATTGATATAAAAATATATTTTCAGCCGTTGGATCTCGCCTCCAACGGCTAGGGGGCAGAATCCAACGGTCCTCATGATTCTGTCCCCTAAAAAATTAAAAAAATATATCTTTTTTTATAAAAAATTAATATTTTTAATCTATAAATTCTACCCCCCTCCCTTTAACATTTATGTTTTTCAAAAACATAAATTCTCTCAAATCATTCTATTTCTCTCTCAAAAATCTTGCTTCTCTCTCTCGGACCTCGAGATTTTGGTATTCGGCTTGGATTTTGGTGAATCTCGACTTGAGTTTTAAATATTAGAGCTTGACTACGGTGCACCGTGCATGTGACCGACCTCACTGCTTTTACCGAATAATTTATTTTTTGGTTTTTTTAACTCTCTCTATAGTTTCTCTCTCTAGACCAAAATTAAGAAAAATAAAAATCAGTCATCTAATATTTATTAAACTATTCTAGAAACAAAATTAATAAAAAATGACAAATACAACTGAAACATATTTAAATTTAGAAAATGAAAATATTACACAGATGTCTGAGGCTGCTGAAACTTTGGTTTCTCCAGTCGTCTCAACCCAAACTTCTAAAAAATAAAAAACTAGGAGAACTTCTGTAGTTTGGAATCATTTTAATATAATAACACAAAAAAATATTAGAGGTGAGGAACAAGAAATGACACAGTGTAAATATTATATTTGACTTTTAACATGTAAGAGTTCGTTTGGGACTGGGCACCTTAAGAGACATGCCGAATTATGCACCAAAAAACATGGACTATTAGATCCTAGGCAAACCCAACTTGGCACTGCATTTTTTGAGACTGGATCGAGTTCAGTCTCAAAGTTTACTCCCTTCATATACTCAAGCGAGTTGGATAGGGACGGCATGGCCAGACTAATCACATTGATGAGTCTTCCGATCAGATTTTTGAAAGATCCAAGGGTAGTGCGCATCATGCAGACATATTTTCAGCCTGTCTATCGTAGGATTCCTAGGTTCACATCTAGGAATGACATATTAAAGATATAAGTTAGAAAAATAAAAAATAATTAAAGAATTTATGGCATATAGTGGAGTAGTGTCCGTAACGTCCGATATCTGGACAAATCACGATGAATCTTCTTATGCATGTCTCACCAGCCACTATGTAGATTCAAACTAGACAATCAATAAAAAAATTTTAGGATTCTCTGAGATTCTTTATCCTCGTGATGGTCCGGTCATTTTTGAGTGTATGATGAAAATCTTTAGGGAATATAAAATTCAAAATAAAATTTTTAGTGTCACATTCGATAATGCATCTAATAATGAAATAGCGATCAACATGTTTGTTAGGAATATTAGAGACGCACCATTAGGAGAGATCTTTTATGTCAGATGCATGTGTCATGTGATTAACCTGATTGTTCAAGCGAGTATTAAGGTGTGTTCCCCCGGGTTGGATAATATACGTAATGCACTAAAATATATTCGCACTCCTTGCAGACAACAAGAGTTTGGTAGTCTCTATTTGTCTGCGAATCTTAAAAAGAAGAAATTCCAATCGGATGTGAGACATCGTTGGAATTACACATACCTGATGTTAGAATCATATGTTGGATACGAATACGTGATATCCGATTACGTCAATAATAAAAGTGACAAACTTATTATTGACGACACTGACTGGGCATATGACACGACGAACATGTGTTCGTCGGTTTATACGCCCACCACTTGCATTACACTCTAGTACATATGCAATATTAGTAGCATGTTTAGGAAGTATCGAGCTGACCCGACACTTAGCCATATGGTTGCAGAGATGGAAACCAATACTTAATGTACTGGTCCACCGTTCGATCTCTTTATTGTCTCGCTGCATGCATGGACCCTAGTGTTAAGGTGAAAGGGGTAGAAAACACCCTGACTTACATTTCCTCGTGCATGAACTTGAAAGAGCCACCTGAATGGTTCATTCACGAGAAGTTGACTGACTTTTTCACATACTACGATACTAGGTATGGTGGTGGTGGTAGTGAGACTGTGATTACGGACATTGATACCTTATTTGGAGATGACGATTTTTCCATTCAACTAGCGAGAGAAAAAAGTAGGAGTGGACCATCACATAGGAGCAAGCCGTCTCGGTAGTTAGATACCAATTACTGCTCAATCTTATCACATTCTGATACTAAGAATCTTGATTTATTACAGTGGTGAAAATCATATGAGTCCACCTTTCCCGTGCTATCTAGGATGGCACGGGATCTACTGACTCCTCCGGTGTCGAGCGTAGCATCGGAGTCTGCTTTTTCTGTTGCAGTGAACGTGATTTCAGATAGGAGATCGAGATTACGTCCAGATATTGTTAAGGTATTGGCTTGTTTGAAAGATTGGGAGGATTCGAGGTTTAGCATCTATGATCGTACTGGAGCTAGGACTGAGACTGGGACAGGGACTGCAGTCGCATCCACTGCGATGACGGAGGAGTTGATTGCCGATGATGATGATTCATATGATACTTATCTTGATGTTACGATTGATGATTCTCATGATATACTGATTGATGATTGATGATGATCTACTATTTTTTATTTTCGATATTTTTTTTATTGATTGTATGCTTTGTTTGTACGTTGTGTTGAAACTGTAATTTGTTTGGTTCGGACTTTCGGTTTCAAATGAATGATTGGTAATTTTTCATTTGTGTTGTTTATATTTTTTTTAATTTTTATTTTTACTAACATAATGTATTGATTTTTTTTTGTTTTAATTTTTCATTTAAAAATTAATAACTTTATTATATAATTAATAATTATAATAAAATTTAAACTTTGTTTTTTTAATAAATTTTTAATTTTAACATTTTTAAAATTATAAATATATAATACTATACAATATCTAAAATTTTAAATATTTTTTAATATTTAAAAAAAATTTCTGCCCCGAACGGCCTGGCCTGGCCTGGCCCTACGGGCCCGGCAAGGCACGGCATGGCCTGTCGTGCCTTCAGGCCGTTCCGAGCTCGGCTTTTTTAAACCGGGCCGGGCCGAGCACGGCACGGTACAGTAACCGTGTCGTGCCAGGCCCGGCACGAAAGCACGCTCGTGCTCCAAAAAAATAGGCCGGGCTGGCCCATTTGACACCTCTAATTAAAATTATCTAACATATATTCTAATAAATTATCATTTATTATTTTTAAATATTTTTATTAAATTATTTTTTTATTATTTTATGAAATATTTTAAAAAAGATATGATATAGAACAAAAAAAATATCATGTAAATTAAAAATAATAATCAATAAAAATAATAAGATTTTGTATCTCTTTTAAGTCTCATCTCAACTAAGTACTTATATGTTTGAACACATCAGATTGAATATATCTTTATTCATACTAGCATGGCAAGCAAAATAAATTATCTAATATATTTTTCTAACTAACATATCTGATATTATAAGATATAAATATATTTCAAACTAAGATAAAGAATTCTCAACTTAGCCAATGATTAGTGACCAAATTAGAATATGCAGGAATATTATATAATAAAAAACATATATCATATCTAGCAAATTATATAATAAAAAAAACATATATATCACTCTGCTCAATCTCAAAGAAAATACTCATCAAAGACTTGATTCAATAAAAAAATCAATTATATGAATAAAAAAATCACAAAAAAACTAGCAAACCAATTAGTGACGAGCAAAATATATTAAATAAACAAAGAAACAATTTAAATAATATCATATCTATTAACTTTTAAATACTAACTATTAGTTACAATAATATTCAAGAAACATGCAAATTATATAATAAAAAGCAATAAATACTTATAATATGAGTATTGACTCCTAAATTAAAAATATAGGAGAGAGAACCAACCTCCCATGATGTCTTGCTGACATGACACGGTGGCTCTACAAGGTCACCAAAATATATGAATATTATTGACTCCTAAGTAAAAAATATATGAATAAGTAGTATTGCTTTGGCATGACCCATTTGACACCTACATCTAGATGTGTCAAATGGGCCGGGCCAGACCGGCCTAGCCTGAGGCACGGCACAATTCAGCCGTGCCTGGCCCTGCACGATATGGGAATGATGCATCCTCGTGCCCGTGCCAGGCCTACTCATGGCATGGCTCGTGCCGTGCCGTGCCGAGGCTAACCGAGCCTCATGTCGGGCCAGGCACGGCTTGGTACTGAGGCCCATGGGCACTGTATCTCGGCATGAGTCGAGAAACCACCCGAGCCCAACAAATCCAAAAAATCCATTAGGGCTACAGGCCCCAATCCAGACCATCAATTTTTTTAACCCGGGTCTGATTCCACCCCCCCCCCCCCCCCCCCAATCCCCAACGATAAAAAGTAAAATTTAAAAAAAATAAAAATAAAAATTTTAAATTTAAGCTATTGAATTTTGTATCCAATGACTATGGGGTAGAATCCGACGTCACACATGATTCTGCCCCAAATAATTGATTAAAAAAATAAAAAAAAATAAAAAAAAATAACTTTTTTTTAAATTCATATAATTATTCTATAAACCCCCCTCTCTAATATTTATATTTTTTGAAAACATAAATATCTCAAATCTTATTCTCTCTCTAATCTCTCTCCTAAAATTCTTTCTCTCGAAATTTCGGCTCGACTTTTTGGGACTCACAACTCGGGCTTGACTTTGGTTTTTATTAGGATTGAACTTTAGATTTGTGGTGCACGTGCTTTACGCTGCTTTACGGGTATTTTATTTTTTTTAATTAGTTAACTCTTAAGTCTTAACTTTAATTTTAAAAATAATTAGTATCTCACTTCTCTATCTACTCTACAGTCTACCTTCTTGTCTAAAAAATCAAAAAAAAATATAAATACTAATAAAATTAATTTATACTTAAAATAAAAATTCTACGCAAAGATCTAAGACTGCTGAAACTTTAGTTTCTCCAATCATCTCGACTTAAATATCTAAAAAAGAAAAAACTATAAGGATTTCTATAGTATAGACTCACTTAAAATAATAAAATAAAAAAAAATTAGGGATTTGAAAGAAGAAATGGCACAGTACAAATATTATAAGAAAATTTTAAGTTGTGAGAGTATATATGAAATTAGGCACCTTAAGAGACATACCAAACTGTGCACTAAAAAATATGGAGCATTAGATCCTAAGCAAACTCAACTCAGCGATGAATTTTTTAAGGTTGGATCTAGTTTAGTCTTAAAATTTACCTCTTTCATATATCGTAGTAAGTTAGGAAGGGAGGGTATGACAAAACTGATCACCACAATAGGTCTTCCAATCAGATTTTCAGAAGATCCAATGATAGTGAGTATCATGCAGACATACTTTCAGCCTGCTTATCATAGGATTTCTATGTCCACATCTAAAAATGAGATACTAAAATATTAAAAATTAATAAAACAAATAATAATTTATGAAATTATGATATATAGTGGAGTGGTATTTATGACGTTTGATATCTGGACAAATCACGATGACATATTTTATGCATGCTCACTGCCCACTATGTAGATTCAAAAATAAACTCTAAATAAAAAATTTTTAGGATTCTCTGAGATTCTTCATCCGCATGATAGCCCGGCCATTTTTGAGTGCATGATAAAGATCTTTAGAGAATATAAAATTCAAAATAAAATTGCTAATATCATATTTAATAACACAGCTAATAATGAAGTAGTCATTAACATGTTTATTAAAAATATTAGAGACACTATTAAAAGAGATTTTTCACGTCAGATGCATATGTCACATGATAAACTTGATTGTACAAGCAAGAATGAAGGTGTATTCTCTTACTTTGGAAAATATACGTAACTCGCTAAAATATTTCTCATGTCTCACAGACAATAAGAGTTTGATAGTCTTTATTTATCTGGAGATATTAAAAAGAAATTCCAATCTAATATGAGATACCATTGAAATTACACTTATATGATATTGAAGTCATGTGTTAGATACAAATACGTGATATCTAATTACGTCAATAGTAAGAGTGACGAATTTATTATTGATGATAGTGACTTGACTTTAAAAATTTCATATATGAAATTCCTGAAAATTTTTTATGATACGAAGAACATATATTCGTTGGTTTATACTCACACGACTTATATTATACTTAGGTACATATATAACATTAGTAGCATGTTTAGAAAATATCGAGCTGACCCGATACTTAGTCATATGGTTGTAGAGATGAAAATCAAGTACTTAAAGTACTAGTCCACTATTTCAACTCTTTATTATCTGACTACCTACTTGGATCATAAGGTTAAGGTGGAAAAGGTAGATAATATTTTGACTTATATTTCCTCGTGTATGAACCTGAAAGACCCACTTAAAGAGTCCATTCACGAGAAGTTGACCGAGTTTTTCATATACTATGATACTATGTATTATGATAATAATAGTGAGGCTCTGATTACGGACATAAATATCATATTCGAAGAAGATAACTTTTTTATTCAATTAGCGAGAGAGAAAGGATGGTGTGAACTGTCGAATAGGAACGAACTATCTAGGTAGTTAGATACTGATTACTGCTCAATCCTATTATTTTCTGATACTAAGAATCTTAAAATATTATAGTGATAAAAATCATACGAGCCCACTTTTCTCATTCTATCTAAGATGGCATGAGATCTACAGACTCTTTCGATGTCAAACATAGTCGAAATATACTTTTTCTATTATAGTGAATGTGATTTTAGATAAGATCTTGAGATTACATTCAAATATTATTGAGACTTTAGTATGCATGAATGATTGTGAGGATTCGAGCTTGGACATCTAGGATAATACTTGGACTAAGACTACAGTGAAAGCAAATGAGTTGATTGTTGATGATTATTCATATGATAATAATTTTGATATTAAAATTAAAGATGTTAATGATACAACGATAGATGATTAATGACATTGTCACTTATCGCCTGACGGCTGAAGATTATAGGATTGCGACACTTATGTTATGTTATGAGTTATGTCTAATTCTGATTTTTGATTTCGATATATTGTATTTATTTTTATTTACAATGTATTTGGTTTGGTTTGACTTTATTATTTGTGTTTAAAAATTTTTATATTTATTTAATTTTTAGTTGTCTTATGAATGATACTTAAAAGTTGAAACTTGAAGTTGAATATTTATTTTTTTTATTTTTATATTTCATTTGAATTAGATTTTTATTCATTTTTAAATTTTACTTATTTAATATTTTATTATTTCATATATAAATTCTAATTCTAATTAATACAAAATTTAAAAAAATAACATAAAAAATAAAAACTTTTAACTATTAAAAATTTATAATTTATAATTTACAAATTTTTAAATATTATCTAATTTATAATTACATATAAATTAAAAACAAATAAGTTAATCTAAAAAAAATTTATTTTTATAAACCATCCCGCACGGGCCTGACCCAACATGGTTAACAACTGGCCATGCCTATGGGCCGTGTCGAGCCTGGCCTAAAGAAACCATATCAAGCCAAACACGACACAGTTATGTTTGGGCTACCTAAAACCAAGTTGGATTGGACCGGGCCGGCCCATTTGACACCTCTACATCCAATATAGAGACAAAGAACAAAGCTATGCTATCAACTACTTGTAAACTCCAATGAATTAGTCATTTCTCAAAGAATATTTGTCTACTATTTTAGAGACTACTAACACTTTAATATGACAACCAAGCAGCCCAACACATTGCCACCAACTAAGTGTTCCAAAAGTTTATCAAATATATTAAAATTAATTATTATTTTATTCAGAATAAGATCAAGAATAATTTAATATTTATAGCCTACACACCCATCAAAAATCATACAAGTTACTTTTTTTCTTAAAATGATTTAGAATATAACATCTTCTCAAAGACTCAAAATCACAAGTTGCTTTTTTTTCAAAGCTAAGAATTTGTAACTTTATATCTCAACTTTAAAGGGGCATGTTGAGTTTTAGTTTATGTTATTTTTATTTATTTTATTATTATTTATGAGCACACAACTTATAAACTACGTCAAATTATATATGTGTGTGTGTGTGTGTAGTTATGTTGTATTTAAACTTGATCCCTTTTCATTTTAATAAAAAAATTATTTTTCTCATTTTTCATTTCTTCATTCTCCCTCTCTCATTTCCCTTTCATTTGGAAACCCTAATAATTCATAAATTGCCACTTTTTTCAAATATCATGATTCATATTATAAGTGGTGAATCTATCATATTAATATTTTAATAGATTGCCACTTCTTTTTAATATTTTGATTAAATTATTTTTTTATTATTTTATAAAATAATTGAAAAATATAAAAAAATGAGATATAATTCAAAATATATATATATTAATATAAATCACCAATAGTCATAAATGAATTTTAAGCCGAGTAGAAGTATAAAACAAGTCGTTAATCATCAAAATTCTGATGATGAGTGGATTACTAAATTTTGAATTATATTTGTTTAAGTTCTTCATATGGTATTGGTCCTCACACACACATTGTATGCAACGGGCACCGATGCTATGTAAATATTGACCTACCAAAACTCTAGGAGTCTTGATGTTAGCAATTGGCATAAGAATTTTGGATGGTCCCAAAACCCTAGATTTTTCTTTCAGCTAAGATTTTGGTGACCTCGAAACCTCTTTGTTCGAGTGGTTCTAACTGTAGAAACAAGCAAGTTTTATGTGGTTCTTAACTGTTAAAGTACTAGTACTCGTGTTTATGTGTGTTGGGCAACAATTTATGATAGAAAAGACAATAATATCCCTATTATTGTGAAATCATTTACAGAAAGTTATTCTCGAAGGTTGAGCTTAGTAGGATGTGTAAGAGGCATAAAATGCCTACTCTCCCTTTAGAGTTTGCAACCCTTACCTACACACATATTCAATTAAAATTTATTTCCCCTAGCATATCCACTTTGATATCATGTACATATCTAAATTAAATAATTACATAAACAAATAAAATTTAATTCAACTTGATTAATTCAATCTCACTCATATTCATAATAATATACTTGAAAACTCTTATATCATATAAAAATTGATTGAAACAGCATAGAGATTAGGTATTCTCATCAAGAAGCATAAAAAAATAAATTAATTAAAGCAACACACGAGTTGAATATTCCTATCAAACAATATAAAATAAAATAAAATTATAATGAAAGAAAATAAAACTAGAATTTTAACATATTGCATATTTAAATATTTTAAATCTTAATCTTTAAATATAATTTTTCTTTTTTTTTATTTTTATTTTTCAAAATTAAATATTTCTAAAAATGAGAATGTTTTTCTAGTTCAAGTTCAATAGCTCTACTCTAGTCTAGCCCAACAACCCAAGCCCATGCTAGTTTGGGATGAACTCGTGCTGCCATGCACAAACCACGAGCTCATGCAGTCATGTCGTGGCTAGGCATAGGTCATATCATGATCGTGCCCAACCTAGCCGTAGGCACGTGCTCAAATCATGCCCATGTCAAGATAGCCACAGGCTCATGGCTAGGTAGATATTGAACCTCTGGCCAGGTCATGTCAGGCATGTCTCAGACCCAGCCCAACTAAACACACCAACATGCCCAGGTTTCCTAGAAAGCCATCGAGCCATTACAGGCTGCCTCAATTTTGAGGCTTGCCAAGTTGCCAAGCCATGTCATCACAACATGATGGCCCGGAAAACAATGGGCCATTTGGATTTGGATTGGTTCATATAGTGGTGGGCCTTCTTCAATGCTAGAGTGCAAGCCAAATTGCCCAAAATCGATACAAAGACTGAATGCAATAATCGAGTATACATTTTTTATTTTAATTAAAAGCACAATGATTTAAATGAGTAATAAATAACAAATATTTGAAGCACCTATAACTCGCAAGAGGACTCCTTGCATAATTCATAAACGATAATACATGGAGCACCCAAAACTCTGAGAACCACATAAATAATAACAATACATCCAACATACCTGCATTTCCAATTTTTCTGATGGCAAAATTCAAGGCATCAGCAACATAGACATTCCCTCTGTCATCCAAGGTTACACCTTTTGGATGATTAAAACGTGCATCACTTGGTTTTCCATCCACATGTCCTGAATAACCCTGAAACGACCCAGCAACTAACCTTGACCTGCTAACTGCAATAAGGAACAAGAGAAATGGTCGTTAATAAATTGATGTCATATATGCTTTTGCCTTCTCGCATTACATACCACTGATGGTTTGATATTGTTTGTGCGATATGTTTTTAAAACATATTTTGTTAAGGCACATTTACAAACACAATTTACCTTTGAAAAACTAAAATCTGCAGATTGAAAATGATAGATCGATAAATATTGGAAGAAAAATCAAGCATACACCGGGACAACGGCGGAGTAATTTTGACAATATTGCTGTTCACTTCATCAACCGCAAACAGTTCACCGACTTCAGAAACCCATATTTTATAAGGAAGAACACCAATTTCAATCCCTTCCAGAACAGTGTCAACTACATATCCATCATCAAATTGGACGACATTCGCTTCTGCACAATTTACCGAACATATCACAACTAAACTTTCTTCTAAGCATCAACAAACTTAGTTCATGGGACCAGGCAGATGAGAATTAGGGTTATATTTTGAAAGAAGATAACACTCTAAAGATCAAAATTACAATATACAAAAGCAATCAAAGTAACCTGATTGAGGCGTTTTTGAAGACGAAGTGGTAGTTCGTTTGATAATCGACGAAAGATACTTTATCAGTGTCCCTGTGTACCAAACCATGGTACCAGCATGCGAGTACATATAGAACTACTGTATATGTAATTAAAGACAAAAGAGTACCTGTGAGTGTAGAGTGAGCTGGGAGTGACAGAGCATCAGCAACCAAGATGATTAACAAGACGGATAAAAATAAAATGTGGCCTTTCATGCTGAGCACACCAAGAAACTGAGAATTTCAGCAGCCTGCGAGCTAGAGATGAGAGAGACCTATTGTGTTTAGAGGAATCACAATCACATTGCCAGAGACCAGTCAACGAACTTGTTTTGGAAAATGAGATCTTGGAAGAGATAAAAGATTGCGCGGACTCGCGGTGTGACTGGGAGATAACAGATGAGACCCAGACACCCAGTCGCTTATGGTTTGACTATTTCTACTGGTTAAAGTACTTCAAAAACACAAAACATACTTCAAATTTAAAAAGTACTTCAAACATAGTATTTTTAAGTCAACATTATTGTTAATTACCCAAATTCAAAATATTATATCATTTAGTACCTGACTTAAAAGATTTTATAATAAACTAGCTGAAACATAAAATATATATGTTTTGTTTTAGGCACCCAGAATAAAAAAACTACTCATTTCTGATCTTGAAACCGCTTCATAAAAAAAATAAAAAAACATATGATTTTTGGATTCAAAATCACTATATTTATTTTTCAAAAATAGTACTTTTTAATTTGATTTTAGAGGTGTCAAACGGTCCATAAGCCGGCAAGTTTAAGGCGTGCCTGGCCAGGCATGGCACGCTACTGTAGCATGCCCAGGCCCATGCCAGACGCACCTTCGGCATGAGTCGTGTCTTGCAGTGTTGAGGATTTTCGGCCCACGTGTCGTGCCAATTACGGCATGAGTAATCATGCACCGAGCAAAGCCTGACGAGGGGGGCGATGCGCCGATGCCCGATGGGCGACAGCTAGAGGTGTCAAACGGGCCGGCCCAGCACGGCACGGCCCGTTTTTCACGTGCCCAGCCGTGCTACCGTGCCGTGCCGGGCACGGCACGGCACGGTTTTTTAAATTCGGGCACGGCAAGGCCGTGCCGTGCCGTGCCGGCCCGCTCGGGGACGGGCGCACGGCAAGGCGGGGCGGGGCGGGTCGGGTCTGTTTGGACCCGACCCGCGGTCTTTTTACCGGGGGCGGGGCCCGGTTGGGTCACGAGTCACGACTCAGTGAGTCGTGACTCGTGAGTCGTGACTCGTGAGTCGTGAGTCGCGACTCACGAGTCACGACGCAGGCACGCGGGCCGGCGTGCCGTGCCAAGGCACGAGCCGTGCCGGGCCAGGCACGGCTCGGCTCGTGCCGGGCACGACCCGGCACGTGGTTTGTTCGCCCGGGCCCGGCACGGGCCCGGGCACGTTTTTTTATCGTGCCGGGCCGGCCCAGGCACGGCCGAACCGTGCCGTGCCTCGTGCCGGGCCGGGCCGGCCCGGCCCGTTTGACACCTCTAGCGACAGCGGAACAGCGCTGAAACTTAAAAATTTTTAAAATTCGACCGACCCGACCCAAACTGGCCTGAACCCATGCAGTTTTGGGCCCTACCCTCCAAAAGGGATTTTTAAGGGGTTTTTAAGGATTTAAATAAATACGTGATTTAAATAAATAATTAATTCGTTACATTGAACATAAGTTTTAATGAATAAATTCATTTAAAATGAGTTTTTAAGGATTTGAATTTAAGTTATTATTTAAAAGAGTTTTAAAATATAAGTAAATTCATTTATGACTAAAACCCTAGCAGACTTGTATACATATATGTGAAACATATTTAATGTAAGTAGTCGTCTTTTATAAAATAAAGAGAAACTCTTTTGTTTTGAGAAGACGAATCTGAACTAATATTCAACAAGATTATTCATTATTTGTTCGTGTGTGAATACTTGTAGAGGATAGTCATTTTTTTTTTCAAAAAGGCAGCACATTTGAAGATCCGAATAAACCAATACATACACCTTGAAGGCTTGACGAATTGATCTATAAGAGATAAGTTTCATTTACTCTTCCTTCATGTTTTTATGAAACACATGTGATCCTTGATGGGTTAATAGATAAAAATTATAAATTCTACTGCATTTATATTCTAATTATATTGGATATTCTACTTGAAACCCCAACAGTGATATAAGAGGAACTTGTGTTTTCAAAAAAATTGATAAGGCCATATTTGATCATATGTATGTGATGTATGATTCTGGCATGATTTGTATTTTTGAATATATGTAATATTATGGTTTGTGCAAACGACATGGTTAATAGGTTTTTTTAAGGTATTAATTGTTTGAATTTGAAACCTAAAAGGATTCGTTAATGAATGGGATATTGCCATTAAAGTGTTCAATAGCATGATATATGATTCTAGCTTTGTCTTAATCTTATTAATACATGAACTAAATTCATATATCAATTTTAAGTTATCAGTGATTGCTTATTGTGGTGCCAAAATAAGCCCTATGTGTAATGAGATTACATAATATGTTGTTTTAATATGATTTTAATAGCTTTCGGCTTATTTTAATTTTTTGATAAAATCAATAAAAATTTATTGATAATATTAATACAAATTTATTGATAAAATCAATGAAAATTTATTAATGAAATTAAAAAAATTTATTGATAAGATCAATGAAATTTTATTGATGAGATTAAGAAAAATTTATTGATATGATCAATGAAAATTTATTGATGAGATCAGTAAAAATGTATTGATGAGATCAATGGAAATTAAATTTTTCTTTAATTTCCACCATAATAGCTCCCGACCTTGCGACCCCTCCTTGACCCCGTCCTCATGAGGGCAGCCCTCCTTGACCCCGTCCGCTAACCGGCTAGTGGAACTACCATAACAACTCTGCGCAATACCTTATAAATTTAATTTTTTTTAATACATGCATATTATAATTTATTTATTTTAATGCAACTTGTTTATGATATATGATAAAATTATATATTTTGCATGTTATGTTGCTTCACATGGTGCACAACATAATCTTTTTAATCAATGTGTTTGGTAGATTATTTTTTCAAGGGTTGTAATTATTAACTATAGCTTTCATGTCGTTTTTATTTTATTGTAATTTTTTAATTGTTGTAATAAAACAAGAGAAATAATGCAATCCATTTAAAGTCATGCAATCCAACCATGATGATGGAGGAGCTAGGTGTCTATGCTCAAGTTAGTGGAAAATCAACTTCATGGAGCTGTTTATTACTACCTAGGAATGACTATTGATTTTCATATTGGATTATGAAGATCAATCTAAATTAAGGTCATACTGTGACACATTTATTATATGCATGTATGAGATGTTGTGTATGATATTACATGAGTATGTGATACTAGATATATAATGAGATATATTAATTGAAAATTAAAATCAATTAAGATCCCTTCACATAAAATTTAATGTTAGCATGTTATCCATATTTAAATACTTGTGAAACCTTTTATCACCTTGATGTGGATTCTACCAAAGTAGAAGTACATTAGGTGACATCAGTGAGACAAGATGAGTAATGGTGCTACCCATGTATTTAAAAATAGTTTAACTTTATTAGGTTATCAAAATGATTTTGGGCCTAATGGCATTGGATGGGATTTATACATGTCGGGACATATGATGTTAAAATCACATAAATATCTAAGAATTGCATGAGATGAAATTGGTAAGAGTTGCCTACCTAAATAACTTAATTTTATGTGTCATGACTTAAAGTTGAGTAGAAAATAGATCTTAGCTCACTAGATTAATATGATTATTATTGAGGGTTATTAATTTAGGGAGAATTTTTCATAATCAAAATACTTATCAAACTTTGCATTCATTATTGATGGTCAACAATAATAACAACAATTCTACTATGTCACTGTGATTAGTCCTTGAAAAAAATAAACTTATTGGGACTAACTTTCTTGACTGGTTTCAAAATTTGAGAATTATTTTCAAACAAAAAAGAAAGCTTTATGTCCTGGATGAACCTTTCCATAAAGAACCAGTTGATAATGCTCCTAGAGATGATAAGAATGCTTATGAGAACATCATAATAACTATATTGATGTTGCATTCTTAATGCTAGCTATCATGAGTTCTGAACTTTAAAAGGATATGGAAAATATGGAAGCTTATAATATGATCTTCAATATTAAGGAAATGTTCCAGCAACAAGCAAGGCAAGAAAGGTATGAAACTACTAAGACACTGCATTCTTGCAAGATGGCTGAGGGTGCTTCAGTTAGTGCTCATGTTCTAAAAATAAAAGGCTATATTGAGCACCTTGATAGGCTTGGATTTCCATTGAGCTGAGAGTTGGCCACTAATTTGATCTTGAATTCACTTCCTGATATTTACGGCCAATTTTTCATGAACTATAACATGAATGAAATAGACAAAACTATCTCTTAGCTGCATATGATGCATAAAACTATTGAGCAGAATAGAAAAGTCTAATGAAATAAAAGCCTGGTCATGTTCTAATGGTTCAAAATAGAAAAGGCTTCAAGATCAAGGGAAAAGGGCAAGGACAAGGGCAAGGGCAAAGGAAAGTCTAATGTTCAACTCAAAATCAAACCTGAACCCAAGGCTAAAGACCCAAAGAAGGGTGTCTATTTGTTTTTGTGATGAACTTAGCCATTGGAAGAGAAATTACAAGTTGTATTTAGAGGAAATAAAGAAAAAGAAGACATGTAAGACTAGTTCTTCACGTATTTATGTTATATAAATTAATTTTTCTCTTTCTAGTTATTTGGTATTAGATATTGGATATGGATCATACATTTGTATAAATATACAGAGACTCAAAAGAAGTAGACAACTGAAGAAGGGAAAATTGAGCTACGAGTAGGAAATAGAACAAAAATTGTTGTTTTGTCTATAAAAAAGATATGAACTTACTTTGACCAGTGAACTTTTGTTAGTTTTGGACAATTGTTATTATGTTCCTACAATGTGTAGGAATATTATTTCAATTTCTTGTTTGGATAATGATGGTTTTTTTTTATGATTAAGAATAATAATTGCTCCATTTTTCATAAAGACATATTCAATGCAAATGTATATTTTCAGGATGGTCGTTATGTTATGCACCTTCAAAAATCCAATGATTTTTATGTCTATAACATAACTACTCAAAAATTTAAATAAAGTGATTTAAATTCAACCTATCTTTGGCATTATCACCTTGGTCATATAAATGAGGAATGTATCTCAAAACTCCATCAAGTTAGACTTTTGAATTTATTTGATTTTGAATCATATTATAGATGTGAATCTTGTCTATTTGGTAAGATGACAAATGATCCTTTTACTGGACCTAGGGAAAGGGCTAATGAATTATTGGATCTCATGCATATAGATGTATGTGGACCATTAAGTTCAAATGATAGAGGAGGTTACAAGTACTTCATTACATTTACCGATGACTTCAATAAATTTGGTTATGTCTACTTGATGAGACATAAATCTAAATTATTTGAAATGTTCAAATCTTTTCAAATTGAAGTACAAACCTAACTTGGCAAGACAATCAATGCACTTCGATCTAATCAAGGTGGAAAATATTTGAGCCAAGAATTTGGTGACCATCTTAGAACTTGTGGAATCATTTCACAATTAACTCTCCCTGGAACACCACAATGGAATGGTGTGTCTGAGAGGAGGATTCGAACTTTATTAGATATAGTTCGATCTATGATGAGTCCAACAAATCTTCCATTTATCTTTTGGGGTTATGCACTTGAAATATCTGTATTCACACTAAATCGAGTTCTATCCAAAATAATTGAACGTCACCATATGAGATGTGGACTGGTAAAAGATCTTGTTTGTCTTTTCTTAAGATTTGGGATTTTGAGGCTTATGTAAAATGTCAAGTTTCAAATAAGCTGGAGGCCAAATCTGATAAATGTCTTTTTGTGAGGTATCTTAAAGAGACTAAGGGATGCTACTTTTATAATCTCATAGAGAAAAAAGTGTTTGTTGCTCGGAATGGTATATTTCTATAAAGAGAATTTATTTCTAAAGGAACTAGTTGAAATAATGTACAACTTAAAGAAGTTCAAGAACCACAAGATAATATTGAACTGCCTATGGATACTCATAGTCAACAAACTTTTACTGACACACCTCCTATAGCACAAAATTCATGTAGATCTGATATGATACATCATGAGCCCAAAAGATATGGATTTCATGTGACTAATAACAATGATATATTATTAGTGGATCAAAATGAACCCACTACCTATCAAGAGGTTATGTTGGATTTAGAATTTGAGAAATGAATAGAGGTTATGAAGTCTGAAATTCAATCCATGTATGATAATCAGGTATAGACCTTGATTGAACCACCTGAAGGTACAAAGACCATTGGGTGCAAATGGGTTTTTAAAAAGAAAATTGACATGGATAACAAAGTGCATACTTACAAAGCAAGGCTAGTTGCAAAAGGTTTCAAACAAACTCATGGTATAGACTATGATGAAACTTTTTCACCTATAGTTATGCTTAAGTCTGTCAGAATTCTTATTACCATTATTACATATTATGATTATTAGATTTGACAAATGTATGTTAAACTGTATTTCTTAATAGAAACTTACTTAAGGATGTGTACACAACACAACCTGAGGGTTTTATACATCTTATGAATTTTGGTAAAGTATGCAAGCTTCAAAGATCTATTTATGGTTTGAAGCAAGCCTCTCGGAGTTGGAATATTCATTTTGATGAACCGGTCAAAGGGTTTGGATTTATAAAAAAATGAAAATGAGCCTTGTGTTTACAAGAAAATTAGTGGGAGCGTAATTGTATTTTTAATCTTATATGTTGATGATATTTTACTCATTGGGAATGATATCCATACCTTGAAGAATGTCAAGTCTTGGTAAGGGTGTTTCTCAATAAAAGAATTAATTGAAGCTGCCTATATAATAGGAATAAAAATCTATAAAGATAGATCTAAGATGCTAATTGGTCTAAGTCAAAGTACTTACATAGAAAAAGTACATGAAATACTTCAGTATGCAAGATTCCAAGAGAGGATACTTGTCCATGTCTCATGGTATTCCTCTTAGCAAATCTCAGTATCCTAACACTAAAGATGAGCGAGAGCGGATGAGTAAGATTCTTTATGCCTCAACAATAGGATCTATCATGTATATAATGTTGTGTACTAGATCATATTTATCTCATGCTTTAAGCATAAAAAGTAGATACCAGTCAGATCTCAGTGAGAGTCACTAGATAGTAGTTAAAAATATTCTTAAGTATCTGATAAGGTCTAAAGATATGTTTCTGGTGTATGGCGGATTCAAAGATGATCTGGTTGTAAATGGTTACACAGATACAAGCTTTCAATCTAATAAAGATGATTTCTGATGGTAGTTAGGATATTTGTTTTGTTTAAATGGTGGTGTAGTTAGCTAAAAATATTCAAAGCAAAGCATTGTTGTTGATTCTATAGCTGAAGTTGAATACATTGCAGCATCTGATGCAGCAAAGGAAGTAGTTTGGATCAAGAAGTTCATTACTGACCTTGAAGTAGTTCCAAGCATTACAAATCTTGTTGATGTGTATTGTGACAATAATGGTGCTATTGCACAAGCAAATGAACCTAGATCACATTAGAGATCCAAACACATTCTTAGGCATTATCATCTCATTCGATAAATCATTAAGAGAGGTGACGTTAAGATATTCATAGTTCTAATAGATGATAATGTTATTGATCCATTGACTAAGCCTCTATCACAAACAAAGCATGATCATCATGCAGGTTCATAGGTATTAGATACATTGATGAATCAGCCTAGCGCTAGTGGGAGATTAAGATGGAATTTGTCCCTCTTATTATAAGAAAGGTATCTATGAGTCCCCTCGACAATTGAGACTAATAAATGCATGGAAATGCTCAAATGAATTGATATAGATCAATATCATTTGTTTAGTCAGTCTAATTGTGTTTCGAGTAATCAAAGATAAAACGATATAATGTTGATTTTTTCATGCCTTATATTCTATCAAGATATCATGAGACAAAGGAATTATGTCATTAGCTATATTAAGGTTGTCTTGGATCATGAGCTTTTCTTTTAACTTGGGTAGTCATGTCTTGCTAGAGACCACTTATGACTTGTAAAATCAAAATGTGATTTAGGTCTTCTACTAATATTAATTGAACTTTAGGGTCGCACATTAAAAATGAATAATAATGGTTATTGTTTTTCACTCTCTGTAGTAATTTAAAATGATCAGATTATATTAAATCACAAATAATAATTAGTTATTATTTAAAATTTAATTTAATTTTGAGATAGTTTAAATTTGTGATTTAAATAAATAATTAATTCGTTACATTGAACATGAGTTTTAATGAATAAATTCATTTAAAAGTGACTTTTAAGGATTTGAATTTAAGTTGTTATTATTTAAAAGAGTTTTAAATATATAATTAAATTTATTTATGACTAAAAACCTAGCAAACATGTATTCATATATGTGAGACATATTTGATGCAAGTAGTCATCTTTTATAAAACAGAGAGAAACCCTTTAGTTTTGAGAAGATTAATTTGAACTAGTATTCAACAAGATCGTTCATTATTTGTTCGTGTGTGGATACTTGTAGAGGGTGGTCATTTTTTTTTCAGAAAGGAAGCACCTTTGAAGATCCAAATAAACTAAGACATACACTTTGAAGGCTTGACGATGATCTACAAGAGGTAAGTTTCGTTTACCCTTCATTCGTGTTTTTATGAAATGCATGTGATCCTTTGTGGGTTAAGGGATAAAAATTATAAATTCCGTTGCATTTATGTTCCAATTAGGTTGGATATTCTGCTCGAAACCCCAACAAAAATATATATATATTTACATATGTATATATATATATATATAATAGAAAAAAATATTTTTTTCCTATTTTAACTATTGATCCAAAATAGATAAATTGGTTAAAAAGGAGAGATAAAGTTCTTAAAAAATAATTTCATATTTATAAATAAATTAGTGATGAAAAATAATGAAGAATAATATTAAATTTTCTAGTTTTAAAATTTTAGAAAAAAAGATATAGTTGAAATCTCATAGGCATTTTTGTTATTTTACCCTTAAATGAAAGGTGAAAGATAAAAACATGTTTTTTTTCATTTCTTTCTCTATTTCATTCTTTTTCTTCTCTACTTTTGTTTTTCTTTGGTTCTTTCCTTATTTTTTCACTAAAATCATTAAAATATAGCACAAAATTCATTATATTTAGTGAAAATTTATTCAATAAAATGATTAATCTTAATAACCCCTTTGTTTCGACCAAAAATACTCATGGAATGATTATAATCTTGACAAAGAAATTTAGGGTTGAGGTTAGTTAATTTATTTTTTATTTCTTTGATTTAGGGTTGAAGTATGTAAATTCTCAACTCAAAATTTTTTTTAGTTAGATTTTGAATAATGATTATAGAGTGTATAGTGAGATATTGGATCTAGGATTTGATGCTTAAGACTTGGAAAAGTTTGATTAAAGTAGGAAATCACTAGAAACATATGTGAAAATTTCATATTTTCCATTATTACTTATACATATATATGTTTTTTTTTTTGTGCAGTGATATATGTGTGGTTACAAACCATTTTTTTAGTTTCCTTGTGATGAGTTTCATGAAATTTATATCATTTAATTGAGATGACTATTTGAGTCTCAAAATCACATTTTGGATATGTGATTTTGAGATGACTATTTGTCTTGGCAAGGATATGGAGGGCTAAAACTATATGATTATCCATGGAGGCATGGATTTAGATATGTCATTGAAAGAATGATCTTTAAACTTCCTTCTCCACTTGTGGTGGAGTTTTGCTATGTGAAGGAAATAGTTGCATAGCTAGAAATTGGTAAATCTTTCGAAAGTCTTTAGGTCATAGGAGTGGGTGTATATGTTCCATTGTTGGGTGGTAACTAGACTAGAGTTAACAGATTAGTTTTTTCCTCTATATATCTCATTGTATCCTAGTGGAGCCTTAGAATGTTTCAATTATATATGTTTGTGAAAATGAGATGAGAATTAAAAATGAATGTTTTGTGAACTTACACATACATATGGTTTCATAAATTTATATAGCCATGTCTATATATATAAATATGTGTAAGAATATTTCAAAACTTATTCTTAATCTCTTAAATTATATATTATAAAATATATGTAGCCATGGAGATAAAACAAAGATTTTTTCATTTTTTTTATAATTTTTCCTAGGTGGAGGAAATATTGATGGTTGGTCCCAATTCCAAAGCTTTTTAGAAATATTTAAGGGTTTTGATTGAGATTTTAGTTGGGTTTTGCTTGAAACCTTATTATGTATTTGGTCGCATGAGTCATTTTATGTAAATAACATTACTTTTATATGTGCATTTTTTTACTTAATGGTTTATGCATATTCATGATATTTTTTAGAATTTGGTTTGTTTTAAATGATTAAATGTGAGAGATCTTGACATATACTTTTAACATGTCGCAACTAAAGTTTTGAGGATGTGGGTATTTTAAAATAAAACTAACATGAAAATAGGAATTGAAGAAGCTACTATTGGCTTGTTTGCAACTTTCTACATACATACGATCAACCATAGGTTCATAGGTAGTACTATTCATAGTATGTTTTTTTCTTGATTTTTCAATATTAATTTGTTATAAAGAAAGAGTAAGAAATAAAAAAAAGAAAAATATAGATTATTATATTTGGCTCTGATTAGGCCTATTTATAGGCTTACAAGAATGCCAAAGGTTATAAAACCTCCCTTGAATGACCATAAAATTAAAAAATATGTTACATTAAAACCTTACTAGAAAAAACCCAGTGGAACAAAAACCTAGTAAAGTAAAAAGAGTACATATACTTTGTTAAGACTTGGCTCATTAAAAACCTTGTCAGTAAAACCCAGTGGGATAAAACCAAGATAAAGGGAAAAAGAGTTAGTGTACTAACATCCAATCATGCTCCTCCTCAAGTCAACATCCTTAGGCTGGTGCATTGCAATCTTATATTTTAACTTCTTGAATGTTGAGGCTGGTAATGACTTTGTAAATAGATCTATTAGATTATCACTTGATCATATTTATTGGACATCAATTTCACCATTCTTCTGAAGCTCATGTGTTTAAAAAAATTTTGGTGAAATATGTTTGGTTCTATCTCATTGGATATAATGAATCATTGATCTTAGCCAAATGTATTAATGACTTGCTTTGTGATTGCAATAATCTTCGAATGATTTGATGATATAGCCACCATTGTCGACTTGATAGATCTCCATGAGATAGAAGTTCTATTATAGTTAAAGACATACATGGTTTGCAATCTAGCTTTATGTAAATCTAAAAGATATCCTACAACTGCATATCTAAGTAGTTTTTTCTTTGACTCATTTGAGTAAAGTAAACTCATATCTATAGTTCCACTGAGATAGCATAATGTATGTTTGATATCATTTTAATGTCTTCTCATTGGAGCTAAATTGTACATGGCGAATAAATTAATAGAAAAACAATTTCTAGTCATATATAATTAGTAGTATACATAAATTCACCAATAACACTAAGATATGGTACTTTAGGACCAAATAAATTTTCACCCTTTTCACAAAGTCGAAATGAGTTATTTTTTCATATAAAGTGATTGGAAAACCATATAGTAGCTTAATGGATGCACTTTATTCATATTAATATACTTCAAGATTTTTGGATATATATATGTTGGTTGATGAACCAACACTTTATTTGGAAAATATTCAATTTGTAACTTGAGACAAAATTTTATTTTTCCAAGATCTTTCATTTCAAATTCTTTCTTTAAATATTTTACTATTTTGTGAGTTCTTCAGGAGTTTCAACAAGATTTAAATCATCAACATAAATAGCAATAATTACAAATCCTATTTCTAGTTTCTTGATAAAAACACATAGTCATATAGGGTTATTCACATACCCTTTTTTTAGCAAATATTCACAAAGCTGATTGTACCACATGTGCCCAGATTATTTTAATTCATACAAAGATCATTTCAACTTTATTGAGTACATGCTATGAGACATTATATTAACTACTTTTGATAGTTTAAATCCTTCATGGATTTTTATGTGTATATCATTATCTATGGATCTATATAAATATAGAGTGATAATATTTATTAGACTCATATCTAGACTTTCAAATACTGCTAAGCTTATCAAAAAATTAAATGTGATTGCATCCATAACAGACAAATATATTTCCTTATAGTCAATGCTAGGTCTTTGTATGAAACCTTGGGCAACTAATCGTGTCTTATATCTTATGATATTATTATTCTCAATTCTCTTTTGTACTAATACCCATTTTACTCAACATGCTTTACACTTGTATGCATTTGGACTACATGTCCAAATACTTCTCATTTTATTAATACATGTAATTCTACCTACGTAACCTCTTATCATTTTGGCAAATCATTTCTATGTTATATTCATCTATATTTTGTGATTCGAGATCATTATCATTTTATATGATGTCTAAGGCCATTTGAAAAATAAAGATGTTATCCACAATAAAACTATTCTAATCTCACTTTTCATCTTTATGCACATAACTTATTAAGATCTCATAATTTTTGATATTTTTAATTCTTCTAAAAATATTTATTCATTTTGCACATTTTCGGGAGTTTGTTATTCAATATGTGTCTATGCATGGGTATTTTTTTTTTCTTTTGTTCTCCTATTTTGAGGAGCTATTTTTTTGACCTAATTGGTCTCCAATGCTTTAAGCCTATTTTAGATTCATTTATTTTCTGTCCTTTAGGAACCTCAATTTACACAAGAGCATTCATAGCTAGGCTATGTTGACTTTGTCACTTTCTTTACATCTACAAATATATCTAGTAATTAATTTGTAAGATTTTCTAAATATGATCAATTGAACTTCAAATTCATATTGAATTGTACGAGGATCAAAATGAGATAATATTGATGCATTCCAAGTAATTTCTTATCATTATTATGGAATTGACTTTTTCCTCATGATGGTGGGAATATAGTTTCATTAAAATGATAATTTACATCAATATTATAGTATATGGACTGCACAACCAAAAACTCATAAATGGGAAATATTTAATTATTTACCCAGTACAAGTTTTGAAGATGAATATTCATGGTAAGATGTTAGTCTAATTCTTATTAGACTTGCAGCATGCATAACAATCTATCCCCATGTATATACTAGTATTTTGGTGTTCATTAGCAATGGTCTATCTATTAATTAAAGATATTGGATCAAAGACTTTGCTAAACTATTTTGGATATGAACATGAGCAACATGATGCTCAATATCTATCCCAATTGACATATAATAATCATTGAATGTTTTTGAAGTAAATTCACTAGCATTATCAAGTATTATTATCTTGATTGGATAATTAGAGAATTATGCCCTTAATTTGATCATTTCTACAAGGAGCCTAGCAAAAATAATAATTCTAATGAAAAGAAGATAGACATATGACCATCTAGTAGAGACATCTATAAGGACCATAAAATAGCAAAAATGTCCACATGGTGGATGAATAGGTCCACATATGTTCTCATGTATTCTTTCTAAAAAGACTAGTGATTCGGATATGATTTTATTTAATGATAGTCTAACCATTAACTTACCTTATAAATAGAGATCACAAAAAAATTCATTGGGCAAAATAATCTTTTGGTTTTAAGGTCATATGGTATGACCCATAAAAGAATGTTGTGAGCTTTTCTGCACTAATCTTTTCCCTAAATATTATAAAGATGATATATAAACATTTTTTATTATCTTCATTCATAGTTTCAATATGATATATCTATTTTTACAGATATCTTTAAAAGTAAGCAAATTTATTGATGATTTGCTAGAATATAATACATAATTTAGATGGAATCTAGTTCTATTTGGTAGCATTACATTTGCTCTTCTAGAGCCTTTAGTTAAACCTGATGTACCAGAGATGGTACTTACATAGACATTTGTTGCTATTAAATTTTAAAAAATATGTTTTTTCTCGAATGATTGTATGCGTGGTTGCACAATTAGCAAGGTACATATCAACATCATTCATCTTGAAATTCAATAATACACAAATTTAAATAAATATAAATATATAAATAACAAGATGATATTCTTATTAACTCAAAAGAAAATATATAGAATTATTTAATATTTACATTTTCTTCTTCTACAAAACAATTGAAATTATCAATATGACCTTCAAAAAAAAATCCATTTCAAAATAAGGTAGGTCCAACCGATTTCCATTAGCAAAATTAGTTTCTATCCTTTTTCTTTTTTTCTTTAATGATGCTTGGTATAGATCTACTAGGTGTTTGGTTGTATGACAAGTATGAGACAAGTATCTTTCCGTTCTACATTTGTAGCAAATCTTTTTAGGAGCCTGGAAGAATTTTTTTTTTGTACACTTTTTTCATTTCCTTGTTTTATCTCACTATTATTCCATTTATTGCGATGAAATGAGTCTTTTTTTTTAAGGGGTTAGAAGGATAATTATCATAGTGTTTGGAATTCTGCTCTCGACCATGACCACAACTATGATCACGTCCACGCCCACGATTTTGAGATAAAATTGTATTCACTCCAGAGAATGGTTTAGATCCAATTGAACGAGACTCATAGTTTTTCATTAGTAGCTCATTATTTTATCCAACTACTAGAAGATATGGTATTAACTCTGAATATTTAGTAAACTTATGCTCTATATTACTATTGCAGAAGCATATTAGTGGCTTGAAATATTGTGAATATTTTTTCTAGCATGTCTTCATCCATGATTTTTTTTATTTGCACATCTTAAAATCCAGAGCTTATTTTAAATATAGCGGAGTTATACTTATTGACCATTTTAAAATCTTGCAACCTCATGTACATCTAGTCATAACAAGCTTTAGTTAAAATCATAGTTTTTGGTGGTCAAATCTATCCTTCAAGTTATCCAATAAGGTGAAAGGATCTTTTATATTGAGATATTCATTTTTTAGATATTCTTGGAGATGGTACCTAAGAAAAATTAGTACTTTTGCACAGTCCTATTGTGACTCTTCATTTCCTTCTTTTATAGTTTCTTCAAGATTCATTGATGTCTTATGTATTTTAGCATCAAAAATTATGATAAATAATTTTTACTAAAGTTTTGTGAGATTTGACATTCTAGAAAATTATTAATATATCAAATGCCACAAACTCAAGTTTTGTGAGATTTGACATTTTGGAAAATTATTATATGAGGAAAAAAAATTATGATATTATAATTTTACCTTATATGGAGCAAACTCATGTTGATGATGTGTTATAAAGAAATTAAAAGAAATAAAAAGAAGAAGAATATGAATCATTATACTTGACTCTGACTAGACCTATTTATTAACTTATAAGAAGGCCAAAAGTGTTGACTCTGATTATGCCTATTTATAAGCTTATAACAATGCTAAAGGTTATAACTCTGAGAAAACTAAAAGTCACGGTGAGAAGGCTAAAGGTCTTGCAAAAATGATGGTCATTCATTTCAAAGTAATAGTTATTTATTATAAGTATTTATAACAATTTTTTTATTAGTATTGATAGGGGCACTGATATCTAAGTTGTCTCAATCCATTTGTCTATTATATAAGGGCATGCATTCTATTGTTCATTAGTTTGATTTTTATTTTCTTTTTTATGCCTGGTTCTCTGCATGGTATTTGAGTGATACTCATAAAAAATAAACCCAAGGTTGCACGTGTGGATATGGATGGAGAAAGATGGGTGTGCAATGCACTAGTACAACACAAACACGTGTTTTGGACAAGCAAAAAATGGACTCAAATTGTGCTTCATCATGCACACTACGGCGACACCATTAGAAGCATGACATATGCACTATGGAGGCATTGTGGAAGGCATGTGGTGGAAGGCAAGTTTGGTTTTGGTAAATTCCCCAATTTAGGATTTTGGGAAAGTGCCCGTTTTAGGAATTTGGGAATTATCCAAATTAAGGTTTGGGGTATTTTTTTCTAATTTTATCTAATTATATGGTTTGAAAAAAAAATCTAAGTTGATATTTACTATTTATTTGGGCGAAGACAATTTGGTTGGGTTTCAATAGTATATTTGGAAACTTGAATTCAAGCTAGTCCATTGAATATGAAGAGATATTATCACAATATATGTAGATTGAGGATAGAACCAAATTAGTGCACACACTATTGGAAGATGGGACATTCAAAAATAAATGTTGAATATTATTTTTGGAGAGGAGGTCAAAGGTACTACAAAAATTTAAGAGAGAGCCAAACTACTATGGTCATCTGTGGGTCCTCATAGAGTTCTTTCATCATAGTGGTAGACCGCTTCTGACCTCTAGTTTGTTCATCTTTTATGTAGCATCTGCTTATTCCATGCTCATGAATTGTTGACTACGTTGTCAATATTCCTGTTTAATGTAATCATTTTTTTTATTATATTCACTTCTGCTTCTTGAATATTATGATAGTTACTGACAATCCATCAAAATTCATTGTGTACAGTAACATTTAACATGGTTTCTTATTTCTTTTGATTATCTTGTGTACAGTAACATTTAACATTTAACATAGTGTCTTATTTATTTATTTATGATTATCTTGTTAGTTTTTTTTCGGTAAGTTATCTTTCCAAGTAATTTAATTTTGTTTTTTATTTTATCATACAATTAATTTATGTGATAGCCTTTTAAGTGTGTTGTACTCATTATTTACATTCTCAAATTGACTATGCATTACTGTCCATGTTAAGAATAGTTTATCCTAACTGTCTGGGTATTTCTATTGTCAAGTATGAGACATATCACTTAAGAAAGCATACAAATGCATCCTATGTTGCATGCTAGCTCAGTATGAGTGAAAACCATTTTATTTGATACATGCAAATATTTGAGAACATAGTAGAGATATAATTAAAGAGTGCTTTAGATATTTGATTCCTTTTATTAATGACTATTGATATATACCTGAGAATTTTTGCTTTGTGATTGATTATAGTTTTTATTATTTGTCAAATATTTCATAAAATAATAAAGATATCAATTCAATAAAAAAATTTTAAAAATAAGGAGTGATAATGCATTAGAATAAATATCAGATAGGTTTTCTATACATACTTGTGGATCATAGTATTATATACCAAACTTATTGTATAGATATTTATTTTGGATCAATATTTTTAATATGTATTATTCCCATTATTTTTACATGTACTTTATAGTTAATTTACTAAATTTATAAAAGTATACCATTAAAAATACAAAAGCCCTTCATATTAGGTATTGAAGTATTTTAAATACTATTAAATTTAATTAATCAAACCTAGCTCATCGTAGCTTTCGAGTGGGAGTGCCCAGGAGTTATGATAATATATATATACATATAAAATTATATAACATCATATGTTTATAGATATATAGAAATAGATAGATAGATACACACACACACACACACACACACCTATATTTATAAATGTATTTAGGTTTATAAAAATATATATACATATATAAATATAGGGAGAACAATAATTATAGTATAATTGAAATATTATGGGAAATGGTAACATTATATATATATATATATATGGTTTTTTTATTAAAATATAAATATATTTTACATTAATTATGGAACTTATCACACTTAAATACTATTTATTTTTATTTAAACAACCTAGAACATAATTCCTCTATTTAATAATTAGTTTGCTTCGTGGATGATTTTTCATCATAGTTTTTTTTAAATTTTTTTCATTATTATCTTTGATTAAAAAAATATTCTATATCACATATAATTTTCAAATGTTATTTAAGTTTAAAATTTCTCCATACTAATTATTTCATGTGAAACAATTATAGTCGCACTCTCCCCCTCCCTCCCTCCTCTAATTTGATCCAACTAATATTTTCATGTCCAAGAATATTTACTACAATGTCAAAATAGTAACATACTCACTTCTCATTGAATTAGTCTAGTTTAATGCAAGCTTGTTAGTGATATGTCATATGAAAATGATATAATGGTTATCATTAAATATTTTATTAAATAAAAAAGACAATTTATTATCATTTTATTGATAATTAATTTCATAAATCATTGGATGTACTTATTGATTATGAAGTGTCTCAATTTGTCTTTTCTTATAATTTAGGTTTATGAAACTTATGTTAAGCATCAAAGTTCTCATAAATTAACACAAAAATTTAGAATAATATTAACTTATAGGATATATTTAAAAAACTAAATTATATTACTTATACAATAATTTTGAGAAAAAAGTATTTATTCCTCAAAATGATGTCTTCTCAATTTGTAGAAGTTCAAAAACTAAAAAACTATATTGAATCTAATATTGAAACTCTTGATGTCTTACAAGTTGTTGTTAACCTGTACAAATAAGATTGTCTTAGAAAAGGTCTGGTAGGATATGATAGAATAATAAAAGATATAGATTTTTCCTGACTAATAATTAAGACATGATTTTTATAGATCATTACGAGCCTACATCCTACCAAGAAGTCATATATGGTCTAGACTCATTGGCATGGCTTGCAACCATGAAATGTTAGATGCACTCCAAGTATGATAATTAATGTTGAAATTTAACTGATTAACTTGAACATTTATAAATTATAAGGTGAAAATGAGTTTTTTTTTTAAAAGTTAACATAAATGGAAATGTGCATATCTTTAAAGCACAATTGATTACAAAATGCATCTTGAAAATTCATGATATTAACAAAAATATAACTTTTTCACTAGTTAACATGCTTAATTTCATAAGAATTCTTTTTCTCATAGTTGCATACTATATTAATGAGGTATGACAAATATATATCAAAATAATATTTCTTAATAAAATTTGGATAGATAATATCTATGTGACATAATTAGTTAGGTTTGTTGATCTATTTAAGGTTTAAAGTAGATATCTTAGAGTTGAAATATTTGATTCATTAAAAAATTTAAAAATTGATTTTATTAAAACTAAAGATGAATCATGTGTTTACAAGATTAATGTTAGTGGGAGTGCAATAATTTTTCTAGTATTTTATGTTAATGAAATCTTACTTATAAGAAATGTTATCCAAGCCTTACAAAATGCTAAGTTTTGGCTTGGAAATTATTTCTCAATAAAGAACTTAAGTAAAGCTACTATTGTGACTTTATTAATTTGGCTCATTTATTGTTTAGATAATATCGAAAAAGCTTATTAGCAAGGATATCTTATCAACAAATATCTGCAAGTATTGGCATGGAAATTATTTCTCAATAAAGAACTTAGGTAAAGCTACTAATATGACTTTATTATGCTGGCTCATTTTTTTGTTTAGATAATATCTCAAAAGCTCATTAGCAAGGATATCTTATCAACAAATATTTGCAAATATATGAGCTATATAACTAGTAAAGAGTACTTTTTTCTAGAAATCGAATCATACATAGATTATATCAGCAATTTGATCAATCAACAATGAGACAACTCAACTCTATTAAAATAGATATTTCAAATTTTGATATCAATCTTAGATATATTTTCCTAATGATGATAGATCTATGATTTAACATTTTCTTTAAGGATTGTTGTGCTTTTTGCACTGATGACATATAATGTAATTATCACAATTGAGTTTATTCAAATGATAATTCACTCGTAACTATCTCCTCGATACTTTATTATTGAGGCAATAAATCATTTATGCTGAAAAATTATTCATAAGCGCATACCTTTTAGGTAACTTGTCAACTATCCTTGATAGTTGCTTCATATGTACACAACATATTTTAATTTAACCTTTTTAATTAATTACCAAATGCAATCGTATGTACACAACATATTTTTGCTTTACAAAATATAATTTTTTATTTATTTAAAATTAAAATTTTGCTTGTAAAATTAAAATTAAAATTCTAAATCTATCAAATTTAAATTTTAATTTTTGATTTACAAAATATTTTAATTAAATTTTTGCTTTATGATATATTTTTGCTTTACAAAAATGTAAACTTGTGCCTTACAAAATCTAAATTTAAATTCCATGACAAAATACTTTTAAGTTTATCTCCAAAAATTTAATTCTAATTCTATCAAAAATTAAATTTCTAATTTTAAATAAAATTTTAATTTTTTTAAGCATAAAATATTTATTTTAGATCCAATAATATATTATTGATTCTGAAAATAATCATTGGTGCTTTAAAAAAAATTAACTCAAAATTATAGATTTTGTCAAATATTTGTAGAATATACAATCACACTTAAATAATATATTTAATCATAATTTAGTAGAATACATAAAAAATGTACCAAAATTTAAAAACTATGATAATTAAAAAATATAAGTATATACTACATCAACATATTAAAGTAAGAGAAATTTATGTTTAGGTGCACCAAATTCAAAAAAAAATTAAAAAATGACATTTCTAAAAAAATTTAAAAAATACATAAAATCACAAAATAATTATGTTTTGATGAACTGTAAATTAAAAATTCAATTCTACCCTAACTTGACACATCAGTAGTAATTAGAAATGACAAATTAAATATATATATATATATAGAGGAATATAACTAATTATGTTTCTAAATGACAAATTAACTAAAAGAAGTAATTAAAAATCCAACCCATAATGTTCATATATATATAAGCACACACACACATATATATATGTTTACACGCACACATATATATGTTTACACACACATATATCACTACAATAAAAGAAGTAATTAGAAATGGATATTAGATATGCCTAATTATGTTTCTAAATTTAGTAATGGAATTGAAATTGATTAAAAACAGAAATGACAAAATAAGAAAAAATTAGAAACATGAAAAAATTCCATTGCTAATTAGCGTTAGTGATGGATATTTATGAGGTTTTTAATTCCATCGCTAATTGTGACGCAAAGTGGGGTGCAGATATATTTGCGTGGTATTTAGCGATGGAAACTTATGTATCAATATATAATTAGACACAAAGTGAGGTGTAGATATTTTTGCGTGGTATTTAGTGATGGAAACGTATGTATCAATATATTATAAGAAACAAAATGCATATCCATTTCTACATTTAGCGATGGAAATAATTTATGTTGCTAAATGATAAACAACATGCTTATCCATCGTTATATCATTAAAAAGAATTAGCGACGGAAATTTATTTCATCGCTATCATAGAAATGGAAATAATCTTCATTGCTAAAATTACAAAAATTAATTTATTGAAAAATACTTTGAAACATCGAACTTACTTAGGGGTTTGAAGATTTTTTATTTTGATTCTGATTTCATTCGAACTGTTTGTAAATTGCTTATCCTCCATATATTGATCAACATGCATTTCATCTATATTAATTGAGGTATGAAAATATGATTTCCATTTTATCATGCATGTATAGTAATATGGAATATCTATACTTGTATATTTTGATGTTACGGTTAATTTGTTTTTATTTTTAATGCATATTGGGTTCTCTTTTATTGTTTTTAGAATGATTATAATTCTCATTGTTAAATTATATATATTACATTTTTTTTATCATACTTACATTTGTTAAATTTTTGTGTCACCTAATTAAGGTATGAATTATTTGTGCATTTTGTTATTAGTCTATAGTTATGATCATTATAATTAATTTGCATTTTGTTTCCTTTCTAGGATTACATGAAATTTAATAATTTTTAAAAGAATAACTCATACTAATGCCAGAACCTTAACAATAAATAATTTATAATTATTATAACGAATACTAAAAGTTTATTTTTAGTAAACAATATAAACCATAAAAAAATTATGAGGGTATGCAATTAGAAAAATGATATTACATGTCACTAAATGTAAAACTAAAAAAAAAAATATAAACTCATTTAAAAATTTATATAGTTGTTTGATTTACATTTCACTAAATGTGCAATAAAATAAAAAACACATGCCTTTATTTAATATTAAAAAAATCATATTACATGTCACATATGGTATATGACCATGTATACTATATGCTTCATATAGATTAGAAGATTTTCCCATTTATTTAATTATGTTCTCTGTTGATAGTTGATTTATTTTTTATGTATTTTTATTAACAAATATTTATGCATTGACATTGAGATTTTATTTATTATTTCTATTATATATAATGTGTTTGTCTATTATTTAGTACTCATTATTAATTTGGAAATAAAAAATTATGACATTGAAAATTTTTATTTTTTTCTTTATTAATACAGCTTCATCCAATATAAATAAATATCAAATATTTATTTTTATGTAAATGACAAATTACAACTTATGTCTTTTGATAAATATCTAAGACATTGGAATAACTTGCCTTATCTCATTTTAATCCAAAGTTATCTAATTATGATTTTACTATACAACTTATTTGTTAGATTTATATAATATCATAAAAATGTTACTAGATCTTTATTACAAATAGATCTCTATATATATTATTATAATGCAAAAAAAGTTTGTGTTGTGTTACTAGATTTTAGTCTCACATTCATCAATGGATGAATGTAAGACTTAAAGATGGGTTTTTGACTATTGAGTTTGTAGAGGGGATTATGGATTTTATTGGCTTTGTTAAAAAAATAGCTTGAATTTATGAATGAAACAAAAATAAAATGTCTATGGAATACACATAAATGTCAAAATCATAGTTTTCAAGATGTGATATATTGTTTGGTATATCATTTTGCACAAAATAGATTTGCTAGAGACTATAATGTTTGGTTTAAACAAAGAGAATTAGTTGTGCCACAACTAACTAAGCATTATGTATATAGAAATGTTGATTTAAATATTGCATTGAAATTTGATAATCCCAATTATGCATGTCAAGTAATTTTTGAAGAATGTTATTGATCTTTCATTAAATCCGGATAATACTGATGATATCCCAATATTATTAGCAAAACAATTTTATAAAATACTAAAGACTTGAGAAAAAGTGGTTTGGCCAGGTAATCCGTATGACCACTCAAAGTTATCTGTGGTGGTCAGACTCTTAAATTTAAAGGCAAAATATCATTTTTTTAAAAATATGTTATGATGAAATATGTTAGTTATTATCTAAATTATTACCAAATAATAATACTATAATAAATAGTTTTTACAGCACAAAGAAGTTAATGTGAGGTTTAGGTTTGCCATTGGAAAAAATATATTGTTGTATTATGGCTACATGAAATATTGGGATATAGACAGTAAAGTAATTGCATATAATTTTTATAATCATGTTAAAAAAGATAATGAGGAGGAATTAATTATAAAATTAGATGATGATGAATATATAAATAAAGATAATTTGTAGAAATTTTTATTGATGACTAGAAATTCATTAACTATCTTATTATTTTGGCATTCTTATTTTGTAATTGGATGTTAAATAAAAATTTGTTATTTGATTTTTCTAATGTCAATGTATTTATCATTATGTTTTGTTATTATAACATTTTCATAATATGTTTTTATTACCTTTGTATATTTGATATTTATGTAAATTTATTTAGGTATGAGACGTAATCATTCAAGTGGTGGAGGATCTCAATAGATGAGGAGGGATAGAGGAAGTCAATTAATAGTTCATGAAAGAAGAAATATAAATGTATTCAATGAGGATAATACTACAAATATCTCTCTGCATTCTCCTACATGTATGAAAGAAACTTTGGCATCACCTCATCATGCCATATATAAATTTGCTACCATAAATATTTCATCTTCCTCTTATTTTGTACCAGAAGATACTAATAGTTCTATCTCACATATCTTAGGAGGCCCATACATTAGTATTGTAGCAGTGACACCGACAATATATTCATAATCCATAATTTGTATTCCAAGTTATAATAAAATTTTTCTTTAATCCACAATTAACAATAAATAGCACGTAGCTTTCTTAAATTTACCACATGCATTCATTATTATTTTTTATTTTTTATTTTTTATTTTTTTTTCATTTTAATTAAATATAAAATAATATATGAATGAAATTATAAGTATTTTATAATATTTGAAATTTGATAATTTAAAATAATAATAATGTATGATATTGCTACTTATCGAACTTTATTATTTAGAATTACATATAATATTTACGTTACAATGTTTTGGATAATAAACATAAATGAATTAAATTTTAACTTAGCAGAAAATTGGTGTATTTTGTTTATATGTATATATACGTGATGATATTAAATTACTTTCATGATGTATTCCTTCTACTTCTCGTATAATTGGAAAGATATTTAAGGAGAAACTAGTTGCGGAGAGTATAAAATGAAACGAAGTGCCCCCAAGTATAAAATAATTTTATTAGGAAGAAATTGAAATATATTTTTCATGCATTTACTTATTTTTCAATTTAGTCATATATAATTTACTCTTAAAATAAATGTATTACAATGTATTATTATTTTATTTATTTTTTTGTAGAAAAAATACAAATGAAATAATACTATGGTGGTCTTAGTAAAGAAAACATGAAAATATGTGGTTGGTATGAGATACAATGACAAGCTTGACAAATGGAGAAAAAATAAGGTAACGATGCAAAGCCTACTAGTATTCTTCTTAGTCTTTTGATAAAGTGGTGGGAATATTAGAATAGTGAGAAGTTCGAGGTCTTGTTCTATATGACATCACACAAGCATCAATCAGAGAAAACTTGAGAAGGATTAAGATCTTCAAAACATATTGGAGGTTCAAAGGCAACCTATTAACATTCAGTAGATTTGGTATAATTGTTTTTTATTTTATGTTATTATTTAAATTTTTTGAATGCAAAGGATAATATACTATGTGAAAATGAATGATGTACCTTAATATTAACTAATATTTATTTTTAGGAGGTTGAGTTGGGATGTCTACTAACATCGTTTGAGATATTCAAGTGAATGTACAAGAAGAATGATGAATCATTTGTAGACAAGCACTCAAATGATATAAATATGAATTTCTCATTTTGTACTTATAGGTTCATATGAAAATTGCAATTAATAAAAAAAAAATTTAAAAATTGATTATTTGGCATTAACTATAAATAAAATACAAACTCATGTATATTTTTTCATCATAACTAATAATTTATTATTTATGGACTCATTAAATGTAATGACTATTTTTAGTTGAGAGATGGTAGTTTCTTGTACTGTTATACAATTTATTTTAATATATTAATGATGAGTTATGTTATATTTTAACAATTGTAGGAAGTTGTGGAGAACATGGTTACAATTGCTTCACAATTGACAGATCCTTCTACAGAGGCATAAGAGATTGATGTTGCACATATTTATATTTATTTTCAGGCTGCCAGAGTGGAGTTGAAAAAATGGTGAGTGTATGGTCTGGTACCCATGCATCTACATTTTATCCAAGTTCTATTTGGAGTTCTTATCATTATCTTCCAATTATAATAATATGTTTGATAAGATGTTTCACGAGGAGATCAGGAAATTCAAGATAAATTGCAAAAGAAAAATGAGAAGATACAATAGAAGAATGAAGAGATGAAAAAAAAAGAATGAAGAAATACAAAAGGAAATTGAATAAATGAAAAAGAGAGAGGCTAAAATATTGAAATTAGAGGAGAAGAGAACTAAGGATGAAATGCAAAAAAAGATTTTGAAGATGGAGAAAATAGTGTGCAAGTTGTCAAAGGCATCATCTATTTTTCTTCATTCTAAAGAGGACCCATCTAGATCTCTGGAGGACAATAATCATCAAGATAATGACTCATAGTTGTTTGTGATATGTTATTAATTTTTTGCAATGAATGTTTTTGATGTGAAATTTTAGTTTTTTTTGCTAATGGTTTTTTAATTTGGTTATGAATTGTGTATTGAAATTTATGGACATTTATGTTTGTTATCCAATATTTTATTCTATAGTGGATATTATATGAATGTCATTTGATAAATAATATGTAGATGTACTTATTTAGTTGCAAGTAATATGGTTTATGTATGTATTTATATATTATATATAATATACATAAACTGCACAAATTAGACATGTTCATGTTGTAGGTAATAGAAACCAAAAATGACATTTCTAAATATGTTTCTAAATAAAAATAGATCATGAATTTCTTTATTAATCCATTGCTCATTTAGAAATGGATAATTAGTTTCTATTTTTTTCCGTCGCAAAATTATCGATGAAAATTTAAGATCCCTTTGCCGTCACAACTTTAAGCGATGGAAAAAATCCATCCCTATCTATAAAAATGTCATTATGTTATCCATTTTTAAAATTTTAGAGAAATAGGTTTTAGAGATTGATGCTTTATGTTTCAAATTATGTCGCTATTTGACCATTGTGATGGAATTAGAAACAGAATAGGACATTTCTAATTCTGTCTTTTCTTGTAGTGTATATAAGTATATAAATAGACAAACACACACACACACACACACACAAATATATATTTTTAGATATATGGACTATTGGGCAACCTAGGATTTCAAAATTCCTTTCTTGCAATAAAATGCATATGATGTTATTATTTTACTTTTATTTAGAATTGTCGTTGTTTTAATAAGAATAATATACCTCAACAGAGAGTGTGTCGTATGGTAGAGACATCTCCCATATGCCTCTAATCCAGCCTCAATGAAGAAGATGATGCTACAATGGTGTAGCGTCATCCATGTCATAAAATATAATAAAAATTAGATTTGTAACTGACGTATATCACAACAATTTTTAAAGATTATTTAAAAATGTGACATTTTTAGTTTCTTCTAATTTTAAAAGAATCTATTTATTATGTGTGTGTGTGTGTGTGTGTATAAACATAAATTAAATTTAATTTAAAAAAGATCAATTTATTTGATTTAATAATAAAATCAAACAATTCAATTAAAAGCAAATTGATTTTTTCTATTATATATACACATTAGAGGTGTAAACCGAGTAGGCCGACTCGGCCTGGCACGAAGCACGACATGATTCGGTCGTGTCTAGGCTGGCACGACATAGAAATTTCCCATGCCCGGGCTCGTGCCGTGCCCATCCAGGTTCGCGGCACAATCCTATCGTGCCGTGCCGAGGCCAACCGGGCCTCGTGCCGTGCCTGGCCCGGCACGGCACCATGCCGAAATCGATTTTTTTAAATTAGGGCTATGGGGGTGCCAAAACCCTAATTTTTTTTAAATTAGGGTTTCGGGCGTGCTGAAATCCTAATTTTTTTTAAATCAGGGGTTCAGGCATGCCGAAACCCTGATTTTTGTTTAATTTAGAATTCGGCCCGACCTGGCCAAACCGGGTGGATCGTGCCACGGGCCCGTGCCGGGCTGAACTCCACAAAATAGTGCCGGGCCAGGCACGGCACGGTATAGGCACGACATGGGCCAGGCTCGACCGGCACGAAAGCACGGTCGAGCCTGAAAAAAATGGCCGGGCCAGGCCCGACACCTCCCGTTTGACACCTCTAATACACATATATTCTAAACAAATAACAAAATATTTAAAATAATTTTTTATGGCACTGGATAAGGGACCTTATCCAAGATAAGATCTTAGGATCCCATTGTAAATTATAATCTACTATAATTTACTTTAATTATAATTCACACTACTATATAGTTATAATTATACTCTCTCACTTGTCTGAAATAATGTGTTTGTAATATTCATTAATTGAATTATAGATATCCATTAATTGAATTACATTGTTAACAATTTAATTCAATCAATTTCTAATTATTTCCTCGAGATTTTCAACTTAACTTATTTGAAATATCATATCAAACTCCACCTACAAGTGTTTGTAATATCAAGACTTATAAGTTTTCTAAAGAGGGCATCATCAATATTTATAATAAAACATGAATTCCATCAACAATCAATATTCATGATACACTTGATAAAGTTATCCAATTCATAGAGTTTAAAAATATATTTTTATATTTTATTATTTACAAATCAAAATAACCATTAACAAGTTCAGGTCAATATTAATTACTTCTAAAATAATTGTAATAGTGTTTTTAATAATAATTAATGATATATTTTGTTTTTATATGTTAGTACAGAATAATCATACCATTGTAATCTCATTCGAACATACATACGTATTCTAGCATTAGAAGTTAGAACTTCATAATTCTCCATAGTCAAAATAGACTTACTAAAATCTTGTGCTCCAATCATATCAATAGATTATTTAGTTCTATCTAGATTTTGAATAATAAACCTATATTTCATAAGAATTGATGATTTGATCTTCCATACATAAGCCGAATTATATGTAATAAATCATATACTATGAAGAATAAAGGACACAAGTATTTTCACAAAATAAGAAAATAATTCAAACCAACAATAAATGGCTTTGAGAATTAAATGATTCCAATAATTTCCCACTTAAACTTAAAGTCATGATGTCACACATTCGACTTTCATTTCTACAATATGTCTTTTAAAAGTTTAAGCTAGAAGGCTCTTTGTAAAAGGATGTATCAAGTTGTAAAAGGATGTCTTTTAAAAGTTGTCTGCCTTCTTATACGTTCTATGCTTCTTCAAGTTAGCAGTTGCTACCCTATTATTTTAATAAAGTATAATATGTAGTTGCATAGAAGGAATGACCTCTAAATCTATTAGGAAATTTCTAAGCCATATAACCTCCTTGGCTACCTTTAAAGCTACCACATACTCGGCCTCCATGGTAGAATTAGTTATAAAAGATTGCTTGAAACTTCTCCAACCTATGGCTCCACTTCCCAAGGTAAATACATAACATCAAGTGGACTTTTTCAAATTCTCATCTAATTGAAAATTTGAGTATGTATATAGTATACCCAATAAGTACATGATTATTTACTTGGTACACTAACATATAATTTCTAGTTCTTTCCAGGTACTTCATTATGTGTTTTACTATTTTCTAAAATTTTTATTTTTAGTTAGATTAATATCTACTTATTGTGCCTATAGAAAAATATATACAAGTATGGGGAAAAGCTCTACATATATTTGGTTTCATACTATTATTGCATAAAAAATTACCTTCATTTTCTCTATCTCACTAGTTATTTTGGGACACTAATCTTAACAGGATGATTTCATATCTGAATAGAAGAAAACCTTTTCTTGGAATCTTGCATGCTAAAGTAATTCAATATTTGATTGATATAAATAGTTTTAGACAAGGTAAACGTTGTTCATTTGTAATCTCACAAAAACTTAATCCTAAGAATATGAGTAGCTTTTTCTAAGTATGTCATATAGAATTGACTAAACAACTAGAATTTAACTAAAGACAACAAACTCATATCATTATCAATGAGTCATATATCATCAATATATAATTGCAAGAATATCATCACACTACCACATCACTTCTTACATACATACTACTCATCCTGACATTTATTAAAGCCATAAAACTTAATGGCTTGATCAAAATGAGTATTCAAAGATCTATATGCTTATTTTAATCCATAAATAGACTTCTTTCATTTACATAATTCGTGATCTTGGTCATTTTATATGAAACCTCTAAGCTATTTAATATAGATGTATTTTTCAAGATGCACATTCAAAAATATTTTTTTTATGCCTATTTGCCAAATATCATAATAATAATGAGTTTTAATGGAGAAGAGAATTTGAATTGACTCTAGCATAGCTAATAGTAAAAGGGTTTCCACATAATCAATTCCAACTTTCTGCGTAAAACCTTTTGTAATTAGCATGGTCTTCTATGTCTCAATGTTAACCATATATTCATCTCTTTTTCTTATAAATCCACTTATACTTTAAGGATTTTATCTCTTGAGGTTATTCTATGAAATCCCATATATGGCTAGAGTGCATTGATTGCATCTCTGTTTCGATAACTTTTTGCCAACTTTATGTATGTTTAACTTTAAGTACTTCATCATAGCTTTTTAGATTAGTATCTACCGCATTAATAATTCTATCATAAGACTCTCCCAAGGGTATATAACATATGGATTGATGAATAATAGTCACAGTGTGATGAGGCACTTTTATCAGTTGAATATTTTTAGTGACAAGTTGTGCATATACTAATCCTTGTAAACCATTATGATCATTTCTCTTTGGTTGTGCAACTAACATATCAATGATAAGTTCAAAATGTTTAGTATTAACATTGTCATCAATAATTATCTCATTATGATGAGATAATGAGCATCTGAAATATTACCTTGTTATGTTTCTTCTTGTATTACTAGCATGAATGAGTGTGAACTGGTTTATCTTCTCTAAATAATTTTAGAACTATCCTACTTTGGGCGTGTGGTTTGTTATATAGTATTCTTCTAATAATCGAGCATTGGTGCTAATAATGACTCTATGATCCTTTGGATTATAAAACAGATCACCTTTAGTTCATCTATAATATATCACAAAGAGGCAAACTTCTTTTTCTTCATGCTAACTTATCTATCTTCTCTTTCAATATATGTGCTGGAAACCTTACAAATGAATGTGTTTCAAATTAGGCTTACATATAGTCCATTATTTAGTTGGAGTAAGACATATCCAAATCACTCTTATTGATCTTATCATATCCATAAGAGTCTTATTCTTTTCTACCATCATTCTACAATGAAATGCCAAGTGTAGATAACTAAGATGCAATTTCTTGATCTAATAAGTAATCTTTAAACTCTCCCAAAAGATACATGCCAGATCGTAGATCTTAGGCATTTATTCTAATATTTCTCAATATTTGTCATTTACTTTTTAAATTTCAAAGGCATCATACGTATGACATATTAAATAAATATACCTATATCGTGAGTAATCATCAATAAATATTATAAAGTACTCAAAATCACATATTGCTACGATAGCCATGGTCCACACAGATTAGAATGAATCAGCTCCAATGTCTTTTTGGATCTATGGCCCTTAGCCATAATGGGTTGCTTGGTCATTTTTTCTTCTAAATAGGATTTTCATGCCAGCAATATTTCTACCATCAATGAATCTGAATGTTTATCTTTAACTAGTCTCAAAATCTATTTTAGATTTATATGACCTATGCATAAGTGCCAAAGATATGATTGGTTCACATCAAAATAATGTTTTCTTTTATATGATAAAATATTAATATTATTCAACTTGTACTATTGTAGTAAAGTAAAGATAATATTAATAATATAAAAGTTATATTTTAGTGCACCAAAATAGATAAACTTTTTATTCTAGTAAATTAAGACAAAATTATTGAATAAAAAAATCATCCTTAACCAAATTAAAAATAGAAATCAAGTTTCTTCTAATTGATGGTATATAAATAAAATCTCAAAAATTTAAAATAATATCTTTTTCAAACTAAAGGAAGTAATCTTCCACTACCATATTTACTTCCTTTATAGTATTTCTCATGTGAAGATCAATATTACCATCACTTATTTGTCTAGTTTCCTAGAACTAGTGAAAATAATTGTAAATAAGATTACTGGTGCCTATATCTACCCACCATATATCCATATATACTACTACTAAACATATTTCAACTACTAGTAATTGAGATTTATCTAGATTATTCACATTGTTGAGATAAATTAAATAGTACTTCTTGTAGTGTCATTGTCATGAATACTTGTAATGAAAATATTTTTCCTTTGGCTTTTTAATTTTCATTTGTGATTTAGGAGCTATCTGTGAAACATGAGCATATTTCTAAAATTTCTATCTTTCGGTTTAGAAGAAGTCTTTTTAGCCACAAATACTTTTGTTGATTTTTTGATAATACTTTCATCTAAATCAAATTATTTAAGTAATTATGCTAATATTCAATCAAGTTTATTTATGTTATAGTTTAGGCATAATTACATATAAGAATATGATAGTGAATAGAGAATAATATCAATCTAATAATTAACATCAATCTCAACTATGATGATCTAGTTTATTTAGAAAACTAATCATATTTAAAACATGATCCCTCGCTAGGATGTTTTCATCCATAGTAGTATTGATAAGATCCCTCATGGCTTTCTATCTAATAGAATGAGTCTTATTCTCAAATATTTTTTTTGAGATTAAATATCATATCATTGGTAGTAGTCATGGACTAATGCTAATGTTAGAATATATTTAACATAAAAGCCAAAAAATAATATTTTGTCAACTCATCAGTCTTTAACTATTTTTCATCAGTTGCCCCTTCATGAGATTTATCTGGGCATAGAATTATGAGTATAATATTGTAGTTATTAGTAGTCAAGAAAATATAAAGGTTTCTTTTCCAATCAATATAATTTGTCCCATCAAATTTATTTTCTTTGAGAATTATGATGAATGGGTCGAATGATATTTTCTTTAAAATACCTAAAAAGTTTACAATGAGCTTATTAGGTTAAATTCTATCACAAGAATTAGTTCTCTGCATTAATTCTTGAATGAATTCTTCACCAGTCCTATATTTCATGAATAGTATGCCTCTATAGGATGATGTATACTATTTATTATTTGTTCAAATAAGCCAAATTTTATTAATCTTATTATCTTGATAGTAGGTCATGCCAAACAAGATTAAACATATCGCTTATCTTTGATCATTCAAATAATAGTAGTGACTCAAATAGAGAATATGTTATTATTAATAACTATGTGTAAACCACCACCTAATTTTAAACTGATTGATCCTTAAGTGAATCCATATGGAGAAGTGATTCATTCAAAGAATCCTTAGAATTACCTTTTGGTAGTTTCTATTATGTATACTTGCAAGCCAATTAGTCCGATAAGGGAAAAGCACCAAGACCAACATGCTAGCATACTTGCATAATTTTCAAGCCAGTGATGGAGACCATGAGATTCATTTTTAATGAATTCTCTCGACAACTTAGATATTTTAAAATTGAGGGTTTTTATTTTTTAACAAAATAGTAATTTTTTTTGTAGCTTTGTAAAATGTGTATATAAGAAGGTTAAGTGAACTTACTATTTTTGACATACATCTATCTAATAAGTTATTATCCATATATTTTTACATATCAATTAAATGATTTCATCACATCCACAACTACATATCATAAAATATACATGCCAAACAAGATTAAACAGATAACTTATCTTTGATCTTTCATATAATAGTAGTGACTCAAATAGAGAATATGCTATTATTCATAGCTATGTGTAAACCATCACCTAATTTTAAACTGATTGATCCTTAAGTGAATCATTCATATGGAGAAGTGATTCATTCAAAGAATCCTTAGAATTACCTTAGGGTAGTTTCTATTAAGTATACCTGCAAGCCAATTAGTCTGAAAGGGAAAAAGTACCAAGACCAACATGCTAACATACTTGCATAATTTTCAAGCCAGTGATGGAGACCATGAGATTCATTTTTAATGAATTCTCTCGCCAACTTAGATATTTTAAAATGGAGGGTTTTTATTTTTTAACAAAATAGTAATTTTTTTTGTAGCTTTGTAAAATGTGTATATAAGAAGGTTAAGTGAACTTACTATTTTTTACATACATCTATCTAATAAGTTATTATCCATATATTTTTACATATCAATTAAATGATTTCATCACATCCACAACTACATATCATAAAATATACATGCCAAACAAGATTAAACAAATTACTTATCTTTAATTCTTCTAATAAAAGTAGCGACTCAAATAGAGAATATGTTATTATTCATAGCTATGTGTAAACCATCACCTAATTTTAAACTGATTGATCTTTAAGTGTTACCCTTAGATGGAGAAGTGATTTATTCTAAGAATCCTTATAATTACCTTATGGTAGTTTCTATTAAGTATACCTGCAAGCCAATTAGTCCGATAGGGAAAAATCACCAAGACCAACATGATAATAGACTTGCATAATTTTCAAGCCAGTGTTGGAGACCATGAGATTCATTTTTAATGAATTCCCTCAGCAACTTAGATATTTTAAAATTGAGGGTTTTTATTTTTGAAACAAAATAGTAATTTTTTTTGTAGCTTTGTATAATGTGTATATAAGAAGGTTAAGTGGGCTTACTATTTTTGACACACATCTATCTAATAAGTTATTATACATATAAATTTACATATCAATTAAATGATTTCATCACATCCATAACTACATCTCATAAAATATATATGCTACAACATACATATTTATAAGACATGCCACAAATAAGCGATGACTAAGCATCACTTGTATATAAATATTGAACATACTAGCTCTATTGGTTTTATGGTACTATAATCTTAGACTTTCAATGATGAGGTTTTGGGCTTGGGATATTGCTCTAAATTGGGTCAAATCTATTTGGTTTAAACTATAGTGGCTTGGAGCAATGTCGCCAAAAAAAAAAATAGAATCTACCTAGGTTTAAATTTGACTGATATTGGTAATTATTTGTCATGCTCTCCACCATTTTTAGGGTCAACTACCATGAATATAGCCACATGAATTATTACTGGCTATGACCATCACTAGAAGCACCATTGTTGGCTATTTCAACCTTCACAGGCATCATTTTTGGCTATGACTCCCCACTATTGGCATTCTCATTGGCCATGACAACCTCTAAAAGCACCTTCACTAATTATGATTATCATTACCAATATAGTCATTTGTTCCAACTATCACCACCATCATTGTCATTGGCCATAACAACCTTTGCAAGCATTATCATTGACTTCAAATATCACCACTAACACTATTGTTGGCCGTGCGTACCACCATGAGCATTATTGTTGGTCATGTGTACCACCATGAGCACCATCATTGGCCGTGACAACCACCATAGTTATAGAATGCTCAAACAAAGCAAAAAATATAAAAAACATTACACCCCCATGTGAAAAATAACACATTAACAAGCACAAAATAATTATATTTGAAATGCATCCAAACATATAATAATCTAAATCCATAATCCATAATCATGTAATTGAGCTATTTAGTTCGGTCAACCGAGGATAGAATGCTTATATTTATTCAAGGCATTTATACATTCAACATCTAAATTATTAAAACCTAATCTCTCTATGCATCGTTGGGCAATCAAAGATTTCAAAATTCTTTTCCCATGATAATGTGTGTTGAATGCGATTGTTTGCTTTTATTTAGAATTGTTGTAATTTTTCCTCAACAAAGAAGACACTGCCACATAGGTGTAGTGTCCTCCACGCCATAAAATATACAAAAAATTATAATTATAACTAACATCTGCCACATCAAATCTTAGACATGATTTAAGAATGTGACATTTTCAATTTCTTCTACTTTTAAAAGAATATATATGTATTTTATATATATATATAATCAAAACTAATATAATATAAATCAATTAATTTAATAATAAAATCAAATAATTCGATTATAATCAAATTAATTATTTTGATAATATATACACATTTATACTAAACAAATAAACATGGTATTAAATAAAGCCATGAAAGAGACCCTAGCCTAAATAAGATCTCGGGCTCCCAAACTAATTATTGAATCGCAAAGATTTATAATATCAAAACTTATAAACTTCTTCAAGGGGGCATCAATCTTTCTAATAAGATATGGATTACAATGTATAATCAATATTTACTATACACTTGATAAAATTATTCAATTCATAGAGTTCATAAATTTATTTCTAGATTTTATTATTTACGAATCAAAATAACTAGTAACAAGTGCACATAAATATTAATTACTTCAAGAATAAGATTAATTATATTTATAATAATAATAATATATTTTATTTTTACATATCAGTATAAAATGATCACACTATCGTGATCACATTTAATATACACAAGTATATTAGCACTATAAGTTAGAATTTTACTATTTTTCCATAGTTAAGATAAACCTACTAAAATTTTGTGCTACAATCTTACCGATAAATTATTTAGTTTCATCTAAATTATGAACAATAAACTTATATTTCAGAAGAATTGATAATTCAATTTTTCGTGTATAAGTCAAAATCTATATACCAAATTATCTATCATGTAGATTAAAAGACACATACATTTTCACAAATCCAGCTTATCATAAATGCATTCATTAAAACAAGAAAATGAACATGTATATATTTGTGTGTGTGTGTGTATGTGTTTATATATATATATATATATATACTTAAATATATATTTATATATATACGAACATTATGGGTGAGAATTAGATATGATTTATATTGCTTAATTATTGGTTGAAGGGGAGTATTTTATTGCTAAGTATGTTTCTTAGAATATGATCTTTTCTTGTCATTTCATGGCCTCATTTTTATGTCAAGAAAATATATTTATTAATTTTTTTTTATTTTTTTAATCTGCTTACATGTCACTTTCGTGTAAAATAGAATTTCTGATTTTGAGTGCACCAAAGGAAATGATTTTAAACACAATTTTTTTAATCTTTTTTATAAATATCATTTTTTATCTTTTTCAAACATATAAACATATATCTTTTTATGTTTAGTATACATGTATAGGCATGTATATACGTGTTTATAAACATATTTATAAATTAAAAAGATGTGTGATAATAAATGTATAAACCATTTATAGTCTTTTTAAAAACATATGAGTTATGAACATAAAAACATAAACATATATAAATGTTTAAATGTTTCAAAAATATACATTGTATATTTTTCTATAAACATATTTATACACATAGACACATGCGAATACTATATATGCATAAAGTATATGTGTTTATACATGTCTACTATACATACGTAAATAGTACATGTGTTTTTGGAAAGATGAGATGTATTAATGTAAATGTTTAAAAGTTTATTAATGTATATCTCTTTCATTTATCAATATATTTATAAAAAGATATATTCATATAAATGTAAATGTATAAACATATTTGTTTACATGTTCATATACAGATATATATACTCGTATACACATACTTATATATATATATATATATATAAGGTTATCATTATACATATATGCTGCATATACATATAATAATTTTCGAAAAAAAAATAATTTTTATTATTTTTTAATAATAGTATGGAGGAGTAAAGGCATTTAAGAGTTTTGTTTGTTAAGGGATAAAAAATGTGTTCTGAATTCCCCTTTGTTAAAATTTTAAGTAAATGGGACTTTTTATAAAATATTTTCAAACTTAGCATATTTTCCCCTTTAAATTTTCTTGTCATTCTAATTGTGGCTAACTTATTATCCAACTACTAATGATGTTTGTATAATTTAAAAAATTATTCAACAATGTAGTTTTTATAACTCATTTTACAAAATTTCATCATTTCATACCTTTATGATGAATTTAGCTTCTTTTTTGTCATTTTTTTTTATAATTTAGTTTGACAATATAATTTATTAATTTTCTATGTATAAATAAATAAACACACACACACACACACACATCTTTATGTTTTTGTCAATTATTTGTATCTACATATACAATGATTGCCTATTTTGATCACCACGTTTGGAGAAATAGTGGAAATGCAAACATATTCTAGAATTATTTTTTAAGAACAAGCCAACAAGGCAAGAATATAAGATGAATTGAAAAATGTGCCAACATTAATTAAGTTCCTTTTATGAATTTGTTCTATTCTTATAGAATTTAATTGCGTGACCAACCTAAAATTTGCACAATAGACTTCCCATAAATGAATATTGAATAACCTTTACTAAAACCTAAAATTTAGAAATTTAACAATCTAAATGATATATTATAAATGTATCGTATTATTTTTTTCATAAAAGAAACAATCATAAATATCTAAAGCCATATTAACTCAAATTTGTGACAACGAATTGAGTGAGGCTTATTGGCACTAGTTCAAAATTCAATGTTGTAAAATTCCAACTTCAATTTTTATCTAAAATCAAATAAAATTATCAAAAAATTTATTGTAATCAAACTTACCTATATTTACCAACAAAATGATTGTATGATTGATAAAAAGGCAAGATTGTCAAATCCGATGGACACGAGTTCAATCCTCAAGAATGCTAGATATACTTTAGGCTTTCTCCGGATACTTTTGTCATTTCACTCTACTCATACTGCTGGAATGAGAGCCTTACCTACTCTAACTCTGAGGTCCCAAGACTCATTTATGGAGGGCCGAGGGATAATATATGATGGGATGGGGAGAAGGGGGGACAAAAAAATCATTAAAAAAAACTATAAATTTAATCGACATTCCCTTGACATTTATATAATATAATAATCATCTTTTTTTTTTTGCAAAATCTAACCTATGATTTTGAGAAATGTTAGTTGACAATAATATATTGATTTTTTCATCTGAATGCATCATATACGATGAGATATAGCAACATGATTTTGTTTTGAGAGCAAATTGATCTATGCTTCATTTTCTCCAAATTAGAATTATTAAGTCTATCTTTACTTTTATGTTATTTTCTAGAGTGATGATATATGTTGTCATCAAGATAATTGTGAAAACAAAATATGCATCCCATGTGTAATAGTGGTGTTCGTGATTCATCATTGTTGTGGATATGAAGATTAACATGATGGCTGGCTTAAAAATATATGGGAGATATACTGGCCTGATTAAGTTTGAAAAGCTTACTGTTAGTTGCGTACTTCATTATAATGATGATTTCTAGCCAACTTTACACAAATGAGATAAGATTTAATGTGATTTTATTGATAAATTCAATGAAAATCATAATAAGTTAGTACATGCATGATGTTTAATATAGCATGTGGGCTAACCCCTTTTCCATTCATAAAATAGAAACAATATCAAATTCATAAATATATTCATTTTGAAAAAACTTGCCACAATAAACTAAATTCGTCTTTGTTAATGGTTGGCATATACTTAATACAATCAAATTTTGAATTTATTAAATTCTGAGATTATTTTTGAGATTATATCTATGCAGCTAATTTGCTTCCCTATTTAACTTGTAAATTCGAACAACTTGTAATTTTGGGAACATTATGCTAAGAGGCTCAATTTTGAAAATATTTAATAAAAAGTCCTCTCATTTTAAAATTTTAATAAAAAGCACTCCGAAACAAATAGTATTTATTTTTTGGTTTATAAAAAAATATTTTTTTGGGAATATATATGTTTATAACATGTTTATAAGTATAACCATGTAAACAAAAAGTCCCCTCGTCCTCGTTTAAATCTCATACAAACATGTTTACTAAATCATGATGTACTCCTTGCCCTTCCACATCACCATTTAAAAAATAAAAAAAACAATATTTTTTTAAAACTATGTTTTATAAGTATAATAAAAAAATTATCTGGACATAATCAACGAATAATCAATATATATGTTGTATACATTACAATGTATATGTTGTACATGTTACAATGTATATGCTGTATGTGTTAGAATGTATTTGCAGTATATCCTGTATATGTTATGTTAGCAAAATAAATGATATAAACAATATTATAACGTATATGATCTATAAGTTAGAGCGTATATGATGTAAATGTTTGAACATATACCCTACATATATACTTTACAAAATATATGATACATAGTGTATAGATATGCACTGTATACATTTCCAAATAATGAATGTTTTTTTTATTTTATTTATTTTTTATTTATGTGATGAATTTTTAAGTTTTAAAGTTGTTAATATTTATATACATTACATGTGCAATAGTTTTCTCAATAAAGTCATGGGCAATTTTGGGTTTTAATATTTAATAGACCAAAATGTAAATATTTTAAGTTTTAAAATTTTTTTTTTATTTTTTTTGGAAGTAGGAATAAAATATAGATATCTATGTTTTGGGGTACCAAAACATAATTTTTACTTTTAATTTTTCAAATCTGCCATAATTAAATTTTCAAATATTCTAAAAATTTAATATCTCAATACAGTCAAAATATATTTTTGTTTCTAAAAAATATATTTTTGATACTTAAAATATTTAACACAAATTTTTAATAATATTCTAGAATTAATTCAATCCCAACACAAATCATATTCTATCAAATGTTTGGTAGAATATACACTCAAACAAATAAATTACAAAAACTAAAATAATTAGTAATCTTATAGTTTAATTACAACTACGATGTTTTACTAAATATAAATAATAAATTTAAAATAAAATACTTTGAAATCGCAAAAATATTTTATCAAGATTGACTTAAATCTGATGCTCCTTCATGCTTCCAGGCAAATTAAATTCAAGCCCATTCACATTAAGACATTGCACGTCCATTGTGCTTTGGAGGAGAGTGAGAATAAAATAATTTTATTAACGATAAACTTTGAAAGAAAAGATTTATTAAAGATAAACAAGAATTGTAGTTTTTATTCTTAGGCTTTTTTTTTTTAATAGAAGAACATAATTGTTAAAAAAAAACAAAAGGAAATTCATAAGTTTTTTCACCTTCGCATTAAAAATCAAAATACAAATTATTTCATATTCTTTTATGTTTTTCTTTTATTTCCTTTCTCATTCTTTTTATCTTTTCTCTCTTCTCTTTTTATTCTATTTTCTATCATCTTTTTTAGGATAATTATGTTTTGGAGCATCATTAAAAAAAATTGAATAAACATAAACATAAATTTTAATATTTTAAAAATAGTACACCAAACTCTTAAGTAATTAATTTCTAGTGTACTGCTTTATGTTATCAAGAAATTATCTTTATTTTAAGCAAACTAACCTAATTTACTTGTGCAATATTGGAACTCCAAGTAAAAAATAACACTTGGAGCTCGGTTAGCTCCAAAGAACTCACCAATAGAGCTCTTCAATGGAGTACGATGAGCTCCACTAGCTCATCGATGGAACTAGAGATGTCAAATAAGTCGTATCGTACTAGTATGACGAGCTTCCAGGAGCTTCAGGAACACCATGGAGCTCATTGAGCCCGAGAAGCTTCAGAAGCCCGATGGGGCTTGTAATGAGCTTTTAAAGCTTGTCAACCTCATAATAAGCTTGACGAGTTTCCATGAGCTTGATCACCTTAATGTGTTTCCACTAGCTCATAAAGCTCGATGAGCTTAATGAGCTTATAGTAGCTTGTTAATGTTGATAATTGACAGTTTGTAGTTAAGTTTTTGATTAAAAATAATGATATTTTCATATTATTTTAAATGAATGCACCAAAAATTAATTACTTTAGAGTTTGGTGCAAATTTTTTAAATATTCAAATTTAGGTTTCTTTTTTTAATTATTTTATAAATGGTGCACCAAAACATAATTATCCATTTTTTTAATTATGAAAAGTTTGGTGCACTAAAATATACATATTTTATGTTTGATGCACTAAAACATAAATCTACATTTCTTCTATCATCCGCTCTTCTTCTATTCTCTCTACTCTCTTCTATTCTCTCAATCTCTCTCCTCTCTTCTATTCTCTCTCATCTCTTCTTCAATTCTCTCTCATCTCTTCTTCAATTCTCTCTCATCTCTTCTTCGATTCTCTATTCTCTCTTCTTCTATCATCTCTCATCTCTTCTTCTATTCGCTCTCCTCTCTTCTTCTATTCTCTCTCCTCTCCTCTTACATTCTCTCTCCTCTCCTCTTCTCTTACATTCTCTCTCCTCTCTTCTTCCATTCTCTCTCCTCTCTTCTTCCATTCTCTCTCCTCTTTTCTTCCATTCTCTCTCCTCTCTTCTTCCATTCTCTTCTCTCTTCTTCCATTCTATCTCCTCTCTTCTTCTATTCTCTCTCCTTTCTTCTTCTATTCTATCTCCTCTCTTCTTCTATTCTCTCTCCTTTCTTCTTCTATTCTATCTCCTCTCTTCTTCTATTCTCTCTCCCTCTCCTCTTCTATTCTCTCTCCTCTCCTATTCTATTCTTTCTCTCTCTTCTATTCTATTCTCTCTCCATTCCTCTTCTATTCTCTTTCCTCTCTTCTTCTATTCTCTTTCCTCTCTTCTTCTATTATCTCTCTTCTCCTCTTCTATTCTCTCTCCTCTCCTCTTATATTCTCTCTCCTCTCCTCTTATATTCTCTCTCCTCTCTTCTTCTATTCTCTCTCCTCTATTCTTCTATTCTCTCTCCTCTATTCTTCTATTCTCTCTCCTCTCTTCTTCTATTCTCTCTCCTCTCTTCTTCTATTCTCTCTCCACTTTTTTTATTCTATCCTATTTTTTTCATTTTCTTCTGTTCTTTCTCCTCTTTTTCATCTATTCTCTCCTCTTTTTTATTCTGTTCTTTCTCTTATTTTTCGTCTATTCGCTCTCCTCTTTTTCTTATGTTCCCTCTCATATTTTTTTCTACTCTATCTCTTCTTTTTCTCCTACTCTAGCTCCTCTTTTTCTAATCCATCTCCTCTTTTTCTGATATACCTCCTATTTTTCTTCTTTCCCTCTATTATATCACCTGTGTTTTGCACGCCAACCAACCAAGTCAACTCAATCATGTTTCATATCTTTTATTTCGTATCACATAATATTCAAAAGGTCATACCCATTTATTTATGTACCCATATCTACGTATCTATACTTTTATAAATAGAAACGCATAAATTTATACACATACATACTTATACACACCTCAATTTTGACTACCAGGAAAAGAAGTTTGTTATTGGAAATGTCGTATTGTAGGGAGTCCACTATGGAAATCTCCTTGATAAATGAGTAATAGATAAAAAAATGTGAATAGCATTAGTAAATATTTATACAAATCTGTCAATGATTAAAAGTTCAATGACTACTAATGAGTGGTTGGAGATTATGTGTAAAATCTCTAACAATATTTGTATAATTTTTAATTATATTGTTTTAAAATTATCAATGAAATGAAAATTTCATATTTTGATGGTGATGTTTTTTTTTGCCTTGATATAATTCAAAAAATATCAAGAAAAAAAAGTACATTCATTGTGTAGGCATCCCAAATGAATATAAATCTATCTTAGAAAATGTCATATTCACTAATGACTACTAAATATCATTATAATATTTAAATGTATTGTTTGAAAATTAGTTCTTCAACATCAACAAATTTAGTTTAAGTTGCTTATTCCACTAACTAAACCATGGTCTATGACCTTGCTTCATCACTTTTGCAATAATTAATGATTACTACAAGTGGTAGGCCAAGAAGTTTGAAAAGTCTACCCACTCCCTCTTTTAGCAACAAACATGGTCTGACTCATTTACCCAATTACTAGGCATACATACCCTTAATTTTTTTATTTTATATCTTATTTTTTAAAAAATTATTCTTATTAATTTGTAATAATAAAAAGTTGGACTCTAAATATTTTTAATTTTCATTTTTTAATAAAGTTACCTTTTTAAACATTATTATAAAAAAAGCAAACCCTAACATTAAATAAGATTTTAATTTAGCAGCTTAATAAAAATTAACTTTATAAAACATATTTACCAACTACATGATATTTAGATCGACAAAAGAGGATTGATATTCTAACCACACGGGTTGAGTTCGATTCCTAAAAATACCATATACATTTTCTTAGGATGCATATTAGAATACCTATTATATAGTTAGGATTGGTGCCTTATCTACTTTGATCATAGGGCACCTATTTGTTTTGACCTTGTGGCCTCAATACACATATATGATCCAAGAGATATTATAATATTATGGGTTTGGGGGAAGGGAAAGGGTGGAGGACAAAAGAAAAAAACTTTTATAAAACTTATTCTAAATTCAATATTTCTTGAACAATACAAGATGCTTAAATAAAAACTAGTAGAACTCCAATAGTGTAAATTTGAAAATAACACACGCACACACACACACACACACTTCATTTATTGCATTATCATTGATACAAAGGATATAATGATGAAAACCCTCAAAAACTAACTTGAGCACTACTAATATTTCACATCATATATGAATAAACAAAGAAATTTGTTCTAACATATTTGTGACAATATATAAAACGCCCTTCAAATTGAATACATATATGCTTTCGATCAAATACATGTTTTTTTAATAGATCACATAATTGGTGTACATATTGTTATGCATTTGAACATGATAAGGTATGAGTTTGAATATATCAAATAATTAATTTTTTTAGTATATGCAATATCTGTTTTATTGTACATAGATTGGACGTGTTAAAAAATAGGTATTCCATTTATATAGTATATATATAATATAGGAATACACGCACACACACACACACAAAGGAAGACATCTATACTAATATACATATAAAAATATATAATAATAATAATAATAATAATAATAACAATAATAATAATAATAATAAGCATACTTGGCCTATGCATCGACTACCCTTTCCCATGTCAAGGAAAGAATAAATTTTAAGCACATAAATTAATCCTAATATTTTCTAATGAACAACATTGTTAGTGAAAAGTACAAAACCACGGATGACTAGAAGTTAAAATGCAGGATGTCCAGCTCTTGCAGGTCATGGAAAGAAATGACATAGAGCAAATGTAGGAATATGTTGAGCAAGCCATGCCCCTCCCAAAAGCAAGAAAAATTTTTGAACTTTTAATTAATAGTAGTTATTCTTTTCTAGCTCCTCAAACAAGAAATATACTTCTTCTATTAATTTATTTATAATCAAACTATCCATGACCATATCAATTATGCACCTCATCATATAATTCAACCTGTTATAGAAAGTTTGGAACAAAATCATAACTCAAACCCATGTTGAGGATACCTCTTGAACAACTCCTTAAAATGATGCCAAGAATCATATAATTTTTTTACTCATCCTACCAGAGTTAGCTTATCTTGCTCTATAACTGAGATGTAATTTGATATGAGAAAAACTTAGTGAGAAAGGCTCTCACAAGTTTAGCCCAACTATTAATGGAGCCACTAGATAAGCACTAGAATTAACTCTATATCTTTTTCTTAATGAGAATAGGGATAATAGTAACATTATTACATTGTAGCTAACTCCTATCACATTTCCATGTCAGATAGCTCCAAAACTATAATAACATGTTCATTAGAATCCTTTAATATTTTTCACTATACTAGTGTTATTAAACCATCACTTTCAGACTTAGCTTCAACTCAAAATAATTTCTTTTTATTATTTGTATCCAAATACCCAATTACTATAGCTTCATCTCCCAATGTATGATAGTGGATGATCTATTAGATAGTTTGCTCATTTTCACCTTAATGCTCTTGATTACTACTAATTTTCTTCATAGGATATTTATTTTCTCTTTTGTTTTGAAATTTCTCTCTTGCTTCTATTAATTTCTAGGTCTAGAAGGGTTAGCTAAGCGTCAGAGCTTTTGCTTTTAAAATGTGGCTAAAAATAAAAAAATAGACAAGAAAAATATAAAACATAATAATCAACTTTTCAAACATGATAACAATATTAGCTATTTGATCATAGAAAAAATATAAAAATAATAATATTTAAAATAATTTAAAAAAGAATTATCTTTTCTCAAGGATATTTATATCAGCTTACATTGACTAACCAAACTAAATAATTTCTTGTAAAGATGTCCACAAACTTATAATGACTTTGTTATGCTATCTAATTTTGTTGGTTAGATAATATCCCAAAAACTTGTTAGCAATGATATCTCATCAACAAAGGTTAGGTTTATCTACTTAATTTATGTGATGCTTGTTTAAATAATTCAAATTGCATTGGATTTAGATATAAAACAAAGGTTGGGTTATTATGTAATGACCCTTTGTCATAATGACAATAAGATAGTTATCACCATTAAACTCATTTTAATGATGGCCCCTTCATAGATGTCCTGTTGGTACTTTATCAGCATAAAAAAATCAAATTTACTAGAGAGTCATTCATAAATCTATACCTTTTAAGAAACTTATCAACTATCCTTGATATTTGTTTCATATGTATATTCTTATTCTTTGACTTCATATGTCATAAAGACTAAAAACTAATTTTATTTATGAGCATTTGCACTTTTGGCTTTGTAAGCATCATATCCACACAATTAACATAAGCTTCCCTCAACTTTCACTAATAAAAACTATATGAGTGAAAACAACTTAAATGATTATCACTATCTTGTGAGTCACAATACACACTAAAAGTGGAACTCCTAGTAAAATATTTTATAAAACATCCACCTCAGTTGAAAATTTATTCTTCTAGGAAATGTATAATAGATTGGTATGTCAATTTTTTATACTTTTAGTTTTGTGAGTATCATACTCATATTGATTAACATACCTAAATTTTAAGTTTTTACATATAATATTTTTTCTCGCATCAAAGTTTGTTATGATTTTTTATGCCATATAATTTTATTAGTTAGTCGATGTCCTAAGATCTTGTCAATGAAAATATTTTATCACCATAGATCTACAAGTGTACGGGTTATAAAAGTAGTAAATAAACATCCATATGTTGATCTCACAAAAATTATATTGATAGTTTAGTTATTTAATAGCTAGACAACTTATTTCAAGTAAAATTGATATTCGAATTGTAACATTATCTTATATCTATGAGTTTGTTCTTTTTATCTATATGATGGATATTTATATTAGCTTGACTTAGGTTATGTCTTTATATAGAATGAATGTTGGGGTATTATGAAATAAATATTTGCCCTAATGTCATACAAGGTGGTTATCATCATTATGCTCAGTACAATAATAGTCCCCTTATAGTTATCCCCTCAATTTGTCACTACCAAAATAACAAATCATCTCTACTTGAAAGTCATTCACAATTTTAAATAATTTAAAAAACTTCATCAACTTTCCTTGATGGTTTCTTTATATGCACTCATATTCTCTATTTCATGTGTCATAAAGATTATAAATTAATATTGTTTGTAAGTATTTGCACTTTTGGTTTCATAAATAATATATTCATATAATCAAAGTATGCTTCCTTCAAGTTTCACTAGGAAGAATCATATGAATCAAGAAAATCACAAGGATTATCACCAACTTATGAGTCACAACATATACTCATGCATATCCTGAAGAATTCTTATCACCATCTTCCTCAGAGATGATGTGACTCTCACACTAAAGCAAAACATTTAAGCGAATGTTCTATATCATATTCATACCAATCAAGAATTAGTTATTTTAAGATATGTACAATGGATTTGCATGTAAAAATATTCGTACTTTAAGTCTCTTAACCATCATACTTTCCATTATTAGCATACTCAAATTTTGAGTTTTAATGTATATATATTTCTCATGCATTATAGTTGGAAGGATTGCCATATCTTTCTTATCATATGCATGAGTGAGACTCATTAATTTATTTGTCACCATCCACCAAAAAAATCTCAAAAAAATTTACTAATAATTGAAACCCTAGTTTAACTTTAATTTAATTCATCATTCATCTTCATCCATAACACAATATAATTCAAACATGTTCATTAACAACAAAAAAAAAACCATTTTTCATCACATATTTCAATTTATACAAGTCTTATATCACAAGCTATTTTGGTAAAGATTTCTCAAATGTATCCGGGGGTTGAGAGCCTTGCCCCCAAAATCTAAAAAATTATATTGAGTCTTGTATCCCTTGCTTGTTTTTAGAACACATAGAAAGTACAAAATTCATTCCTAGGATTTTGGAGTGGCTATGACTTTGTTTGTTTCATGGCGAGAGAAAAAATATTTGAGAAAGTTTCCTGAAATTCTCTATCTTTCACTTTTATACTTAGGAAATATTGCATCACTCTAAGTAGGAAGTCATGATTTTCATAAAAAAATTACAACTTTAGCCTTAATCTAATAAGCTTGTGGTAGCGACTTTATAACATAACCATGAATCTAAAATAAATCTAAATTTTCTGAAACACAAAGTCACGGGATGGTAACGATCATCACTTGATGTCTTTTTAACATAAAGCTGTGACATTGTGAAAGTTTAGATTTGTTCAAAATTTGTACACTAAGTTAATGGATGGCAAAGAAGTGGCTATGACTTTGTGTAATTGTTTTCTTGTCCTTCATAAGGGAGTCATGGTGCTAGCTAATTTCTGCGGAGTGGTGAAGGGCTTCTCATATTGTTGTATGGTCATGGCATTGTAAAAATAGCCATATAACTGAGAATGTCTCTCTTGTATATTTTGTGGCCGTAGTACTGGGATATATTTGCAACAAAAAATTTGCTATTTATATGTCTCAATTATTCATAATATTATAGATGGCCATGACACTAGCTAGCTTTTCTCATATATCATGTTGTCGTGGCACTGTGAGGATACCATGACACTAACAATTAGCCCATATGTAAAAGTTAGAGCTTTGTCTTCCTTTAAGAAAAAAGAAATGACCTTGTGGAATGATCAAACTCAAGTAATATTATCTATAATATTTAGTATTCCAAAATTCATGACGCTTAATAATTATAGTAGCTTTGGCATATGTGGTTTTGACTCTATTGATTTATATAGCTCAAAAGTTATGGTTTTTTAAAAATATCATGGATCTAACATTAGACTATCTAGTCATTTTAAAGATAAAGTCAGAGTATTTTGACGTGACCATGATATTGAGCACGAGTGGGTACTTGGTTGTTGTGTCAAAGAAATAATATAATGACCATATAAAGTTTATAAGATAGGATGGTTGCGACTCCATGATAAAATCAAAATTATAAAAAATATATTACATAATGGAAAAATTATACTAACAAGTTGGCAGATCATGGCGTACATGGACTGCCATGACCAATTAGGTAAAGTTTTGCCTAAAATGGATATCAAAACTATGTGTGACTCCATTTTTTACTCACTCATCTAAACTCAAAAAAAATCTATCAATTTTATGACTATTCATTAAAATATGACAAACTCTAAAGGCATTATATTAATCTATAAATTCTCTCAATTATGCCTTCATTTCATCATAAACTACCAAAATACATACAAATTTTTAGTAGTTTAAATACCAATGAAACTCACATACTAAAACAATTATGCTTCTTCAAGCAATACTTCTCCCAACATAAAAAAAATAATAATCTAACATCTCAAATCAATTTCATACAATGGATATATCATTACAATATGAAAATATATAACAAAAATACAAATCAAGATAGTGATGGGGGTGACCAATATGATTTGTCTTTAGGATCTTACTACTTAAATGTGAAATCCAATATTGAGAGCTCAAATAGTGGTAGAAAAGTGATTGACCTTAATAAATATCCCTTGTGTAGTTAGCCCAACTAATATTTTTTCAAAAATAACATAAAGCACTCTTGTCTTTGTCCAATCGAATTTAATATACCTTCAAAACATCTCATTTCAAAATAAAAGTCTTTTTGATTTGTGATACACTTTTCTCTTATAGATTCTCAACTATAAATGTCTCTATATTAGTGATAGGGATTTTTGATGCAACATGTTCTTTGGACTTAACAAAATTTATAACTTTATATTTCGTCTTTAGTTGTCTCAACTTTTCTTCCTCAATGACATTGGCTCTTCTTAATTCCTTAAGCATTTCTTCATGTTTAGTTAGCAAATATAATTTTGTAGAGGGTTAAAAATCATTATATGTTATCTCATCATGGCTTCCATAACCTCATTGTATATAACTTTTTTTTGGCTGATAATAGGATTCATACTAGTTTCCATAATGTTCTTAATAAAAGTCATTAACTTGAGAATAATAAGTATCATTATAATGATAGATTGATATGTTCTCATGCACTTTTGTCTCACATTTCCAAAAATGAATTTTGTTTGCTGCATTTTTTTTTCATAGCCCATTAATATAATTCATTAGGTTTTCATGGAAAGATTGGCAAAATATTTTGAATTTTAAATTTAGTGGCTAAAAAAAAGAGAATGATACATGCAAAACCCAAGATATACAACTATTCACTTTCCAAATAAGAGCAAATACTCATGACCCTATAAATTGCTATAGCTCAAGTAAATACTCAGTGAAACTCTTTGTAGCTAAAATTCATTATGTTGAGAATGCATCATAGTTTTTTTTATATATTTAGGATCTATAATAAGAAAGTCAGGCCACTATAGATGTCATTGCTTTTAGCACTAGTGAGATACTTGATTTCTATGACTTAAAATTAATATTATAGCTATATAAAATATTATGAGCTAGCACATGTATGACTCCAAGAAAGTTTCATAGTTGAAAAGAATGTATCACAGAGGAAAATGATTATGTCAACGAGGTGATAGATTCATGACATATAAAAATTACTAAGCTATTTATCTAGAGTTTTGACCAAGAATAAACATATAAATTATGTGATAAGCTAATGACGGTATAACAAAATCATAATATAAGAAATACTACAACTTTATATGATTTTTTGCTCCTCTCCTACTCAATAAATCTTCCAAGTCGTATATTTTACACAAAAATTATATAATTGTATTATTATTCATTATAATCCATCAAAATTATAATTTTATAAAGTGGTTTTTTTAAAGCCCTTTTCCATGCAAATATATCATGCATACTCACTAAAATAATTAGTATTATTTAATATTTGGAATACCAAACAATCGATTATATAAGTTATGGGGAGGACCATTTGTATGATGTGTGAGATTTTCATATTTGGATACGTGTTATTAAATTTGAATTTCCTAAGATAATTAGGATTTTTATAATACAATCATGAAAGCATAAAATTTAATATTGGAATGAAATCTTGGTTATCACAATGAGATTATATAGCTAAGATGTATGAATTAGATGTACTTATATTAATTTTTTTCATTCATAAAATAATGATGATCAAATTCATAAGTGTATTTATTTTGAAAAAGAAATTGTTGGGACATATCTAATTCATATTTTTCCTTATGGTTTTCATATGCTTAGTGCAACATATATATGCGTGCATCCATATATTGATACATATATAGGTGTGTGTGTGTGTGTGTGTGGGGGGAGGGCTATGATAGAGAAACACAATAGTACAAATAGATAAACACACATGAATATGTCCATTTATTGCATTCAAAATATATTTATGATATAAGGTATTATATAATTTCTTAAAAAGTATGCTTGAAAATTATATTTTAAAATGTGTTCTACCTATAGTAGTGTCACAATTAATATCAAATAAAAATATTTCTTCGATTATTGTACCCTTAGTTGAAAATTGAAAACTATTTTGTAAAATTTATAAGTCATTTATTTGTGTTAATTTTATCTCAAGGTTAAATGCATAATGAAATTAAAAATTGGATGTTATCATATCAATCATATCAATCATATCAAAATTATCAAATGTAATTTTAATTGAGATTTAAAATGCTAGTGATTACAAAATCTTTGGGTTTTAACTAATAGTCCTAATTCATAATTTATAATTGAGGGAATCAACACCAAAAAAAAAGTGTTTCAATGTGCTTTATTATTATAAAATACTAAATGAAGCCACAACTAATGTAATTATCCTTTCAAAAAAAAAAAACACTTACGTGAGTATGATAGCTTTATTAATTTTAGATAAGCACCAAAAATTATTTTGAAATTTACTTCTTGGCTATTGAACAATTATGTTCATTATCTAGGTCTTTACTTAAAGTTAATGTTATTGTATATCTAGGTTGTAATTTTGAAGCACACATACACATCTTAGTATGCATACATACAAGCATAGCCAAGAACATGCAAATGCACACACATACATTTCTTTAGATATGTGCATAAATATAAAACACAAATATTTATTGATGCTACATAAACACACATACTCATGTGTTTACGATATTTATTTTCATTTTTGTTTACAAAGTTTAATATTTATGATCTTGGAGATGATACAAACAAATATCATTTTTTAAAAAAACTATTAATTATGTTGAACAATGTATTACTTTTTTCATTGCTTTAAAAATTATACTAGAAGAAAATCAATTAGAACTCCTTATTCATATATGATGAGAGTTGACCAACAATATGGTAGTCTAATTAGCAAAAAAAAAAGATCGCCTAATCCTATAGGACACATGAGTTCGGTCTACCGAGATACTAGATACGCGCCCTAAAGTATTTTACCAAATATCCTAATCATGTTGGTAGGATGAGGGAATTTTCTGCTACTACCCTCAGGGCCCCAAGGACCATATATGGTAGGTGTAATAATAGGCAATGGTTTGGGGGAGGGGAGGATTGGGATAAAAAAATATGATGAGCCAATACTATTTTACATGTAACTTCGTCATTTTGGATTTTAATAGCATATTTGGTCAAGAATGTGCATAGTAGATTATCACACATAAATGCCGAATTTCATTTCATTTTCACACAACAAAATAAAATGGCTTTCATAACTTTTGTTCGCATAGTTAAATTATAACTTGATAACTAAGGAAACATTATATGACATCAAAGAAAATTATATTTCATTAAAAGCGGCAACTACCATTAGACTACTAAATTACATGTGTCCTTCTCCTCTTCTACTTGGGCCTGCATATAGCATAGGATGAGACATAAAACTTTCACAACTTCCAAAATTTTTTGAAGTTGGCACCTTTTTTTCTAAATGAGTCTCTTTTGATCCCTTCCTGCTTGTTTGTAAGTTGGCTTCAAGAGTGGCAATGTGAGATATCATTAAAATAATTGCAAAGACAAGAAATCCATGAGCCATAGCAAAACAAAAGTGTTTATAGTTGAATTTGAATAGCATGAGATACTATTTATAAGATGCAATTTTAAAAGAATGAATTCAAATTTGTGCCTAATTTGGTAATAAATTTTACTTATTACAAACAAACAATTTTGCTACTTGCATTTTTTATTATTCATAAATATGGATGATCTTAAATTTATATTTGTATTAATTTTGAAAAAGCAATTATGACAACACTTTTAATTCAAATCAACTTGTGATTTGCATACACTTATCAAAAAAATAATGTTCACCAATTATTGATGTCATTTCTTTTGTTGTTATTTTTCCTTTATCATTAACTAGTAGATTGAATTGCACAATGCACATACATCTCCCTTTTGCATTGTACATGCATATAGCCACATAAGTGTTTATGTACAAACATATATGTAACCATTTACATATGCATATATATATATCTACACACAAAAGCACGCGCACGTCCACATATTATATTGATACACATATATGAACATACAAACATGCATTTGTGTTAGTTATATAGTTTCATTTTTGTTTATCAAATATGATATATATAATTTAATGAGTACAAAATTTGTTATATATTATGTGATAAAATTATATTTTGGAATATATTTTTTATTAAAGTGCCAAAATTAGCACTATAAAAACAATTTTTGGGTATGTTAATCTACATTGCCAATAGAATGATAAAACAAATTTGATATTTTTTTTGAATATTGCTTGACAATTTAGTTCATTTTCATTCAATCTAGATTAGATTGGCTGAAACTCATTGGGTGTAGTTCCAAAGATAAAAGAATCAAGATTATTTAAATTATGATTCCAATTTTAATGTTAAAATGATGATTCTAATAAATAGTTCAATATTTTGTATTTTCCATCAATGGACTATAGAGGAAAATTCCTAAAGGAGTCCCATCACATTTTTTTGAATAAAATATTAAAAAAATTATTGTTATTCTATTTTTATTAAATAATTAAATTTTGTGAATAAATGTGACTGAAAAACAAGATTTTTTTTTTGCATCCAATTAACTTAATTTTATGTTTCATTATGATGGAAACTAGCATTTCATCATGTCTTTGACATTTTTTTTTAAAATATTCTTATGCATTTCTAAAGTTTTATTTTATAAAAAAAAAATATCATTTTTTTTCTTCTTTATCTCATTACTAATTTGTACAACTTCTCATACTAGATATTGTTGGTATAAAAATAGCCTAAATCCTAAAATTCAATTATGAACTTTTCTTATCCTCAAAAATAAGTTATTTAATTTTTCTTTTAATTTTAAATATTTTAATTTAACCTTTTTAAATTATTACCAAATGCAATTGTATGTACAGAATATATTTTTGCTTTACAAAATATAATTTCCTATTTCTTTAAAATTAAATCTTGTTTGCCAAATTTTAAATTTAATATTTTGCTTTACAAAATATTTTAATTAATTTTTTCGCTTTATATTATATTTTAGCTTTACAAAAATTAAAAATTTTGCATTACAAAAACTAAATTTAAATTCCTTGACAAAATACTTTTCAGTTTAGCTCCAAATATTTAATTCTAACTCTATAAAAATTTAATTTCCATGTTTTAAATCAAAATTTAATTTTTTATGCATAAAATATTTATTTTATATAAAAAAAACATATTATTGATTCTGAAAATAATCATCAGTGATTTTTTTTTATTTAACCCAAAATTACATACATTATATTATGTCCAATATTAGTAGAATATACAATCACAATTAATAGTATATTCAACCAAAATTTTGTAGAATACATAATAAATGTATCAAAATTAAAAAAACTATGATAATTAAAAAATTTAAGTATATACTACAACAAGTTAAATGTAAGAAAGATTTGAGTTTGGGTGTAGCAAATTCAAAAGAAAAATTAAAAAAGTGACATTTTAAAAAAAATTAAAAAAAAACATAAAATTGTAAAATAATTATATTTTGATGCACTGAAAATTTAAAATTCAATTTTACCCTAACTTGACACATTAGCATACTAAAAAGAAGGGCATGATTTGAAAACTAGTACTCAACACCAAAATTCTCCCATTAACTATCAAACCACATGTAATAGATTGAGATCCAACCCAGAATGTTCATATATATATATATATAACTAAATTTTTATATATATAGAAATATAAGCATATATATATATATATATATATATATATATATATATATATATATATATATATATATATATATATTTGTTTGTTTATGTGTGTGTGTGTGTGTGCACACACTTAAATATATATTTTTATATATACGAACTATTAGACAACCGAGGATTTCAAAATTCCTTTCTCACGATAATATGCATATGATGTGATTGTTTGATTTTATTTATAATTGTCATTGATTTAATAAGAATAATAAAATGTGTGTCATTTGGTAGATACATCTTTCATATTCCTCTTATCCAGTGCCAATGATGAAGATGCTACAATGGTGTATCACCATCCATGTCATAAAATATAATAAAAATTAGAATTCTAACAGACATCTATCACATTAATTCTTAAAGATTATTTAAGAATGTGATATTTTTAGTTTCTTCTGATTTTAAAAGTTATATATATATATATATATATGTATGTATATCAAAATTAATTTAATATAAATCAATTAATTTGATTTAATAATAAAATCAATTAATTTGATTATAAGCAAATTAATTATTCCTATTACATGTACAAATGCATTATAAACAAATATACAAAATATTTAAAATATTTTTTATGGAACTAGATAATGATACAGAAGGGAGCTTGACCAAGATAAGATCTTGAGCTCCCAATGTAAATTATGAGGTATCACAATTTATAATTAATTATAATTCATACTACTAAAAAATTATAATTATACTCTTTTACTTATTTAAAATAATGTGCACATTTTGTTATTTAATATTTATTAAACTCCTCATGTTATGATTATAGATATCTATTGATCTAATTAAATTATTGACAATAATTCAAATAGTCTCTAGTATTTCCTTGACACATTCAACTTAACTTATTTGAAAGATCATATCAAAATCTACCCGTAAGGTTTGATAATATCAAAATTTATATGTTTTTTTAAGTGAGCATCATCAATCTTTCTAACAAGATATGAATTCTATCAAGAATTTATATTTATTATATTCTTGATAAAGTTATTGAATTCATAGAGTTCATAAATCTATTTATAGAAGCTAAAACTTTACAATTCTACATAGTAAAAATAAACCTACTAAAATCTTGTGTTATAATCTTATCGATAGATTGTCTAGTTCCATCTAGATTGTGAATAATAAAAGTATATTCCACAATAATTGATTATTTGATCTTCAACGCATAATCCAAATTATATGCATAAAATCATCAATTATGAAGAATAAAGGACATAGGCATTTTCATAAAATAAGAAAATGATTCAAACTAACAATAAATGGCTTTGAGAATTAAACAGTTCTAACAATCTCTCACTTAGAATTAAATCCATGATTCCACAAGTCTAATTTTCATTTCTTCTATATATCTCTCAAAAGTTTTAGCTAGAATGCTCTTTTAAAAATGATTTGCCAAATTGTCCACAGATACCACTTTCATCACCACCACATCTCCTTTTTTTATATTATCTCTTATCATATGATATTTATGTTCGATATATTCTACCTTCTTGTGGGTTCTATATATCTTCAAGTTAGTAATTTTTCCACTATTATCACAATAAACTATAATAAGTAGTTACATAGAAGAAATGACCCCTCGATCCATTAAGAAGTTTCTAATCAATATATCCTCCTTGGCTACCTCTAAACATACTCGACATTCATGGTAGAATTAGCAATACAAAATTGCTTAATACTTTTCTAGTTTATGGCTCCTCTTACCAAGATAAATATATAACTTGAGGTAGACTTTCTAAAATCTCAAACTACTTGGAAATTTGAGTATGTACCCAATACGTACAAGATTGTTTGCTTGGTACAGCAACATATAATCTCTAGTCCTTTCCAGGTACTTCATTATGAGTTTTACTATTGTCCAATATTCTTGTCTTGTATTAAATTGATATCTACTTATGATGCATACAAAAAATAGATATATCAAGTTTAGTGCAAAGAATTTCATACATTTGGTTTCATACTATTAATGCTTGAGAAACTACCTTCATTTTCTCTATGTCATTGGTTATTTTGGGATATTGATCTTTTGATAGGGTGATTTTATTCTCATAGAAAGAAAACATTTCTTGGAATCTTGCTTGCTAAAATAAGTCACTATCTAATTAATATTAGTTTTTGATTAGCCAAATATTATTCACTTACAATCTCACAAAAGCATAATCCCAAGAATATGCACAGCTTCTCCTGAGTCTATCATATAGAATTAACCAGAAAACTAAACCTTAATCGGAGATAATAAACTCACATCATTATCAAAGAGTAATATATCATAAATGTACAATACTATGAATGCCATCACACTACCACATCACTTCATACACACACGATACTCAACCCCACTTTGATCAAAGCCATAAAACTTAATGACTTGATCAAAATGAGTATTTTAAGATCTAGATGCTTATTTTAGTTTATATATGGACTTATTTAATTTACAAAACTTGTGCTCTTAGATTTTTTCTATCAAACCATCAAGTTGGATCATATAGATGCATTCTTGAAGATCCCCATTCAAAAATATATTTTTATGTCTATTTTCTAGATATCATAATCAAAAAAGTTTTCACATAATTGATTATTTCTTTCTAAGTAAAACCTTTTGTAATAAGCCTAGCCTTATATGTTTCATCATAGATTCTTTGGTATGTATCTACCTCATTAGTACTTATATCACAAGACTCTCCCAAGAGAATATACAATGTAGGTTGACTAATAATCCTCCCACTATGATGAGACAATCCTCTCAGTTGAATGCTTTTAGTGACATGTTGTGCATATACTATCCTTATAAATCATTATGATTATTTTCTTTTGGCTTTGCAACTAGCATATCAATGATAGGTTCAAAATATTCAATATCAACATTGTCATCAATAGTTTTCCCATTATGATGAGATAATTAGGTATATAAAATATTACCTTGTAATGTTTCTTCTTGTATTACTAGTATTGAAGGAGTGTAGATTAGGTTATCTCCTCTAAATAATTCTAGAAAATTCCTACTTTTGGGCTTGTAGTTTGCTGTATATTGGATTATAAAATAATAATTTTAAGAATTAGGTATTGGTGCTAATAATGACCTTATGATCCATTGGATTATAAAATAAACCACCTTTAGTTTCTCTAGAATATTCCATGAAGAAACAAATTTCTATGCTTGATTCCAACTGTTATATTTTCCCTTTTAATACATGTGCTAGGAAGCCTCACAAATAAATATATTTTACATTAGGCTTACATCTTGTCCACAATTCAATTAAAATAACAAGTACATACTTAAGTTGGAATCAAGTTCAAAACATAAGTTGTTTCTAATACATATCCCCAAATGGAATAAGGCATGTTTGAATAATTCATCATCGATCTTATCATGTCCATAATAGTATTATTCCTTCTTTCTATCATCATTCTACTACAAAATACTAAGTGCAAACAAATGGGATGTAATCCCTTTATCCAATAAGTAGTCTTTAAACTCTCCCAAGAGATACTTACTATCATGATCAGATTATAGTGTTTTAGACATTTATTCTAATATTGCTTAATTTTTGTCATGTATTCTTTGAGTTTTTAAAAGATATTAAACTTATGTCATATCAAATAAATATACTCATTCTTAAGTAATCATCAATAAATATGATGAAGTATTCAAAATCATATCTTATTTCAATAACCATTAGTCCACATAGATCAGAATGAACTAGCTCCTATGTCTTTTGGCTCTAGATTTCTTAGCCATAAAGGGTTGCTTGGTCAATTTTCTATCTAAGAAGGATTTGCATGCTAGAAATATTAGTTTATGTAGAAAGTTATGACTTTAAAAAAAAGTTGTAACTTTGACATTCACATCTTAAGTTCAAGATTGAGATTCTAGAGTATATCTTAATCTTTATGTAATACAAAATCATGACACTAGGCAATGATTATGACTAGGATCTAATATTTATGTAATATAAAGTTATAGTACTGGGAATGGTTGTAGTTCTAGTACCCCTATTTCTTGTTCATCATATAGTCATGATGCTAGGAATGGTCGTGACACCGTGAATAACCTCTCATATGCATAATATAACTATGATATTAGGAATAGCCATGACTTTAGTATCGCTCTCTTTGGGTAATCATATGGTTGTGGTACTAAAAATGATCATAATTTTGAGAATGTTTCACATGTGCATCATATGGTAGCAATACTAGAAAATGATAGTAGTATAAAGAATGTATTTTCAAGTGTCACAAGTTTCCATGTCAATAGGAATGGCCATGGCACTAACATTGACTTCTCTCATATATCCTATTTCCATGTTTTTGTTACTGCAAAATGGTTGCGACACTAGTAGTTACTATAAATAGAAGTCATTGTTTTTCTTTATGGAATAGTCATACTCAAGTAATGCTCTCTATAACATTTCATGTCCAAAAGTCATGGTGATGAATAATTGATATGGCTTTGGTGTGGATAGTTTTAGCTTTATAACTTTCTATAGCTCAAGAATCCTGAATTTATAAAAAAATAATGACTTTTAGTACAATGGGGTACTTGGTTACTATGATATAAAATTAATATTATAGAGGTTTAATAATCACGAGATAAGTATAGCTGCGACTCAATAATACTATTGCAGCCACAAAAAATATGTTGCATAGTTGAAAGATTATATTTATAAGGTGGTAGAGTAATGGTATATAAATATTATTATGACATATCAGGTAGAGTTTCAGTTAAGAATGTATGCTGAAACTATGAGATAATCCATAATCTACTCATTAGCCAAGCACTTTTAAAAATCTTTTAATTTCATGACTATTCATCAAAATCTAGAAAACTCTAAAGTCATGAAATCAATTCATTATAGTTCCATTCCTATACTTACACATCACCTAAAATCACCAAAATATTCAATAATATGTAGTAATGACTCTTTTTCCTAACTACAAACATGATTGTTATCACTATTGAGCTCATCATAATTAATGATCCACTTTTAGTTATCTCCTTGATATATCACCATTAAGACAACAAATCATATATACTTGATAGTCATTTGCAATCTTAGACCTTTTAAGAAATTCAACAACTATCCATGATGGTTACTTCTTATGTATACTTAAATTCTTTGGCTTCAAATATCATAAAGCCAAAGAATTGATATGGTTTGTAAGCATTTATATTTTTAGTCTCATAAGTTCCTTACTCACATTATTAACATATGTTTCCCTTAAGTTTTACTGGTAGTAATCATACAAGTTTAAATAACTCAAATGACTATCTCCACCTACCTTATGAGTTACAAAAACTCGTGCATGTTCCACACATTTCCTATCACCATCCTTCTCTATGATGATGTGACTTACGCACTAAATGTGAAACTTTTAGGAAAATAGTAATGTTAATCTCAATCAAGAACTAGTTCTTTTAATATATGGACAATGAATTGAAGTGTAAAAGTATTTGTGATTTTGGCTTTATAAGAGCAATACTTGCAATGATTTACATACGCTAATTTTTAATTTGAATGTATATTTATGATTTTTCACATTGCAGTCAGAAGAGCTATCACTTCCTTCTTAGCATTGTATAAATAAGCCTCATGGTTTATCTATCACCATCCATCACAACTCGTACAAACTCACCAATATTCAAAACTATTATTTAAATTATATTTATTTACCCATCCATCAATTTCTATAAAAGAACATAAATCAATTCATATTTATTAATATAAAACCATTTATATATCATATAAACAAAGTTATACAAACCCTAGATGCAAAACTATTTTGATATGAATTCCCAAATCCACCGAGGAGGGGGGTTAGAAAGTCATTGCTAGGATAAGGTTTGGCTTATGCATTGCATCTCTTACTTATCTATGAAGCCCATAGGAAGTGTAATATTTTCTACTCGGGTTTAGTTGTTGTGCCTTTCCTTTTTCTTGGTGTGAAGAAGAAGAAGAAGAATAGATATCCCTCTTGATTTTTCTCTCTTCCTCTTTTATATAAGGATATTTTTATTTATTAATTAAAGTAGAAAGTCATGCATTTCAAAAAAAAATCTATAATTTTGGCCTTCATCTTTTGAGTTTGAGGTTGTGACTCAAAAAAATGGGCATGACTTTGAAATATATCATAATCTTTTTATAATACAAATTCGTGGCATTTGAAAATACATATGACTTAGGCTTATAATCTTTGTAACAAAAAGTTATGATACTAGGAATAGCCCCAGTTATGGTATTAGGAATGTTTATGACATTTTGAATTTCTTCTCATGTGCATATTATGGCCATGACATTGAGAATGTCTATGTTTTTTGTGTTGGTCTCTCTTGATCATTATATAGTCACAATAATGAAAATAGCTGTAGCATAGAAAATATATCTCATATGCATCATATGCCAACAACAATGAGAAATGGCCATAGTGCAAAGAATTCTGTTTTATGTGTCTCAAGTGGCCATAGCACTATGATATTGGCATTAACTTCTCTCATGTATTCTATGGCCACGACCTTTCAAAATGAATACAAAACTGGCGATTACCCAACATAGAGTCGCAACTTTGCCATTATTTGAGGATAAGAGTCACACCTATGGGGATGGTCATACTTAAGTAAAATTCTCTATAATAGTTCATGTCCAAAAGTTATAGTAATGAATAATTATCATGACTTTGGTTTGGGTAGTTTTGGTTTGTAAATTTCTACAGCTCAAAAGATGTGGCTTTATAAAATAGTTGCGACTCTAACTTTATACTATAAAACCTTATTAAAGATAAAGTCACATAATTAGGAAGTCCATGTGACTTTTAGTGCTAGTGAGGTATTTAGTTACTCTAACATAAAATTAATATCATAGTCATTTAATTGTCATGAGATAGGAATAACTATGACTCCATGATAATATAACAACCATAAAAAATATGTTTACATAATTGAAGAATTGTACAAATGAGGTAATAAAGTTTTGACATACAAAGATTACCACAACTAATTTGATATAGTTTCAATAAGAATGACACAATTTTAATTTTTAATAAAAGAGATAATAAAGGGTTTTAGTGCGACTTCAACTTCCTAATGTTTATCTACTTAATTTGGGTGATGTATATTTAAATAATTCGAATTATATTGGATTTAGATATAGAACGAAAGTTAAGTTGTTGAGAAAATGATCTTATACCCTAATGGCATTCAAGGTGATTATTAGCATTCAACCCATCACAATGATAGTTCCCTCAAAGATATCTCCTTGGTATTTTATGACAAATATAACAAATCATTTTTTCTCGAGAGTCATTTACAATCTCATACCTTTTAGGTAACTCATCAATTACCCTTTATAGTTGTTTCGTATATATATTCTTATTTGTGTCATAAAGATCAAGAACTAATATGGTTTATATTTATTTATACTTTTGGCTTCAAAATTATTATACTAGCACAATTAACAATTGATTCTCTCAAGTTTCACCAGTGAGAACATACAAGTGAAAGCAACTTAAAGTATTGTCACCACTTTGTGAGTAACAATGCACTCGTGCTTATTCTGAGAATTAACTATCGCCTTCCTCCATAATGACAATGCAACTCACAAGCTAAAGATGAAACCCTTACGAGAATATTCCAATAAAATATCTACATCAATCAAGAATGAATTTCTCTAAGAGATGTACAATGAATTAGCAAGTAAAATTATTCGTGCTTTCTACTTTATGACCACCATACTCGTAATGATTAACATCCATAAATTTTGAGTTTAAACGTATAGGCTTGTTTCTCACATCATAGTCAAAATGATTGTCATTTCCTTCCTACATATGCACGAGTGAGCTTCATGGTTTACTTGTCATCATCCATCATGACAACACATAAAAACCCACCAATAATCAACACATCTATTAATTTTCATTCCACAATATAAATCAAATACATTTATGTAATCTCAAAACTATTTATGTATTGCATAAGCAAAATTATACAAAGCTTATACCTCAATTTAGTAATAGATTGTGGAGAGATTCATGATATTAGAGGTGTCAGATGGGTCAGGCAGCCTAGGCCTTGCCCGATGCACGGCCCAACTTGGTCATGCCTAGCCCAGCACAGTATGGCCCAGAATTGTGCTTGGGCCTGTGCTGAGATGGCTTTAGCATGGCTCATGTTGTGCCATGCCGAGGTAACTCGTGCTTTGTTTCGGGCCAGGCAAAGCCCAGTACAATGGCTCGAATGCATAGAATTTCAGCATGGCCCGATCCGTGCCCCCCCCCCCCCCCCCCACTTGAGCCCGACTTCTCGATCATGATGACCTATTGGTCCTGACCTGGACACGGACCCATCGATCCCAACTTCTGATTCCAATGACCCATCAGTCCCGACTCCTAAGCCCGATTACTAGTTCCAGAAGCTTCAGCTTCTGGAATCGGTGAGGGTTGATTCGATGGTTAAACCGACCCAACGGTCCAAAAAAACATGCATTTTAAAGCTATTGGATTTTGACCCCAATGGCTAGGAGGTAGAATCCAACAATCCTAGCGATTCTGTCCCTTAAATTAATTTAACAAATTTAAAAAATATATAAAAATTAATTTTAAAAAAAACTTTTTAAAAATCTATAATTACCCCCCCCCCCCCCCCTCCTTCATAATTTATAACTTATCTCTCTCTCTCTCATATTATCTCTCCAATGACTTGAGTGTAGAGTGTGACATGTCGATTGTGGTGCAGACATCATAAATTAAATGAGATTTTATGCATTATGAGTATTAATTTTTTAATTTTGTTTAGTTAAGTTTTTTTTTATTTTAGTTAAAACTTTAAACTTAAAAATTAAAATGACAAATAATAATTTTAATTATGATAACGAAATTAATTTAAATGTAAATATTAAAAATTTTAACATGGATAATAATAACCCTATGAAAAGGTATGAGACTATCGAAAACATCTATAAAATAAAAAATTAGAAAAAAAAATAATACTTTCGACTCATTTTAATATAATACAACATAAAAATATTAGGGGTACTGATGAAGAATCGGTATAATGTAAATATTGTAAAAAATTATTTACCTATAAGGGTTCATGTGAGATTGAGCACCTTAAGAGACATGCTGAACAATGCACTAAAAAACATGGTGCATTCGATCTTAGGCAAATCTAACTTAGTGGTAGGGTCTTTGAGGCTAGATTCAATTCAGCCTCAATGTTGACCCCCTTCATATACCGCAATGAGTTAGGGAGGAAAGACATGGCTAAAATAATCACCATGATGATTTTTTTGATTAGATTTTTGGATGATCCAAGGGTAATCAGTATCATGCAGACTTATTTTCAGCTAAAAATCATAGGATTCCTAGGTACACATCTAGGAACAACATACTAAAATATTATAACTTAGAAAAAAAATAATAATAAATGAATTTACGGCATATAATGGAGTGGTGTCCATGATTTCCGATATCTAGACTAGTCATGATGGTGCATCTTATGCTTGCATCATCACCTACTATGTAGATTCAAAATAGACACTAAATAAAGAAATATTAGGATTCTCAAAGATTCTCCATCCTCATGATGGCCCAGCCATTTATGAGTACATGATAAGAATCTTTAGTGAATTTTATATTCAAAATAAATTATATAGTATCACATTTGATAATGCATCTAACAATGAAGTAGTCATTAACATATTTGTTAGGACTATTAAAAATGGGTCACCAGAAAATATTTTTTGTCAGTTACATGTGTCACATCATTAACCTCATTATATAAGCAGTAATGAAGGTTGTTTCTATCACTTTAGAAAATATATGTAACTCACTAAAATTTCTTTATATGCCTCGCAGATAATGAGAGTTTGGTAGTATCTATTTGTTTGTTGGTCTAAAGAAAAAAAAATTCTAATCGGATGTAAGACACCATTGGAATTATACATACCTAATGGTGGAGTCATGTGTTGAATGCGAACACCTGATATCCGACTATGTTAATAGTAAGAGTGATGAACTTATTATTGACGATACTGACTAGGCTACAGAAATTTTATTTATGAAATTCCTAAAGATTTTTTATGATACGCTACCTATTCGTCAGTTTATACTATCACCACTTGCATTGTACTTAGGTATATATGCAACATTAGTAGCATATTTAGGTAGTTTAGAGATGATTTAATATTTAGCGATATAGTTTTAGAGATGAAAACCAAGTACTTAAAAGTACTAGTCCATCATTCCATCTTTTTTTATCTAGATGCATGCATAGATCCTAGAATTATGGTGGAAATGATAGAAAATAATTTGACATACATATCCTCATGAATAAACCAGGAAAACCAACCTGAAGGATTCATTCACAAAATGTTGATTGAGCTATCTACATACTAAGATACTAGGTATGGTGGTAGAAGTAGTAAGACTCCAAGTATGGACATGGATACCATATTTGAAGATAATGGCTTCTCCATTCACTTAGCGAGGAGTAAATGATAGGGTAAACCATCAAATAGGAGCGAGTTGTCTAGGTAATTAGATACTGATTACTACTCAATCATATCACATGTCGATAATAAGAATTTCGATATATTATAGTGGTGGAAATCATATGATTCCACCTACCATGTGCTATTTCAGATATCACAGGATCTGAGCTTTCAGATATAAGATTTACTAACTCCTTCAGTGTTGAGCATAGTATTTGAGTCTGTATTATCTATTGTAGTGAATGTGCTTTCAGATAGGAGATTGAGATTATAGCCAGATATTATTAAGGCATTAGCATGCATGAAAGATTGAGAGGATCTGAGCTTGGGCATCCAGGATCATGCTACAACTGTATCAAGAGTGGAAGAGTTAGTTGTTGATGATGATTCATAGGACTATGATGATGATTGACGACTGAGATGAGATTGAGGCATTGAGCTGAGCTTACTTTATTATCTATGGCCTTCTGCTAGTCATAATGATACCATCATTGAACATATGCAAACGAGATTAATTATTTATTATTTTTAGATTGACTTTATTTATTTATTTTTGTTATTTGACTTTGAGGCTTGAGCTTCCTATTTTTTTTATTATGTTCTTTTTTTATTCAGATACTTTCTTATGTGATTGGATTCATATTTTATATTTATGAGTTTATCTTTGATGTATTACTTTTTATCTTTTAATTATTTAATCTTGGTCTTGCTTTGTTAATTGTTATTTTGTAATTTTTATGCATTTTTAGTTGTGAGTTGTTAGTTTTTAGTTATTAGTTGTTTTATTAATTTAATTAATTAATTAATTAATTTAATTTTAGTATTAATATTTAAAATTTATAATAATATTTTTAAGTTAGGGATGACCTAATTCCTAACGGCCTAAACTAGCCTAACCCAGCAAGTACATGCATAACCTGGCCTAGTTGCAAACTAAGCCGGCGGGCCATCCAGGGCTGGCCCTACTTAAGTCATGCCGTGCCAGGAATAATAGTTACTATACCGTGTTGTGCATGGCATGGTGGCCTGATTGGGCCACCAAAAAATGGGATGGGCCGGGCCTGCCCGGCCTGTTTGACACCTCTACACGAGGTACAAGAGAAGAAATCTCATAAAACTCGAATTCCCAATAATAACCCTCATGAGATCATCAGCCACTTGAATTATCACCTCGCATACCTAATTCAAGTTTCATAAATATCAAAAAATGCAAAGAAAATAACAAAATATAATGAATATGTCATACTAACAAAAAATAATGAGAAACGCATTGACATTTACATTTGTGAAAATTGTATTTTTACACCCAAATTATAATAGTTAAAAATAAAGTAATACAACTTAACATTGATGTCAATAAATATCTACTCATCATCAAAAATATCAAACTAATTATCTTCATCTATATATTCATCCTCATCTGATTGTATAATTAATTCTTCCTCATTATTTTTTTCAACATGTGCATCATCAATATCCAAATAGTTTCCATCTTCACCAATAAATGTTTCAAGCTCATCATCTGCCACAAGATTGATTGGATGAATTTCTACAATATTTTTTAAAATGCAAGTACACATGATGGTGTCATAATGACATCCTTTTCAACAACTTCCACAACTAATCTAGGTTTAATTTTACAAATAGCCCACCAATCGCCAATATTTTTTCTTGTGGTTGGATAAGTGGTATAACATACTAATTCTACTTGCACCACAATAATGATTGACTCATCCTTATGATAATATTTTTTATGGTGCACATTCACAATGTTGTATTGATGATGAATTCTAGTACTCAAATTTGAAATTGGATCAAACTATTCACACTTAAATAAAATTGTCCTCTTAATTGGTATAGCAGGATTCTCCAAGTGTAGAAATTCATTCAATCAACCATGAAAGTCAATATTAAATATAACAGAATTAGATCCCTTATTGCATATATCACTATTCATTGTAGCTCTACTTTAATCATATTTCAAAGTATAAAATTTGTATCCATTTATATAATGTATGTAATATGTCTGTAAACATTGTAATAATCATTTTGAAATTTTTTTATCTATTACATATATTTGATGATGGAATTGTACCTAAAAAATGAACATAAATAAAATCATACTTATATACTATGGCACATTATTTATTAGGAGCAAAAATAATAAGTTATAGATTGATAGAATTTTCAAACCTATATGTAAAATTTTTGTCAAGCTTGGCATCAATCACGGTATCATTAATATGCGGTTCTCTTTGCCTTAATTCCTTTGCATAAATTCTACAAAAACAAGATTTAAATTATTTTGAATTTTAAAATATGTAAATCATATGCCATGACAAAGAAATAACAATGTAAATGATTATAAATATTACTCAATATATTGTTTAACTTTGTCGTAGTTCAACAAGATATATGTGTTCGTAGCATGATACTCCTTGTCACCAAAAAATATCTTGATTTTACTTTACCATATGATCAGCCAGCATGGGTGAAAATGGAGAGTATATCAACTTCTTTTGATCAATCCCTTATACTATTACTATTTGGTGATATTTTTAATATAAATTATATACTTGTGGTTGAAAGTAGTACGTATAAAATATCAAAGCTTCTTCAACCAAGTAGACATTACATGTCGATCCTCCAACTTTGATTTTATTTCGAACATTGTTTTTCAATTTTCTAAGATATTAAAAAAAATCTTAATTAGAATAATATTTATTTTTTAGATAAATTTACATTTTTAGAAGAAGATATAAAAATTATATAACCTCTCAAATAGATACATCTATTTGTATTGCACATGGCATGCTATCATAGATTCATAAGGTAAGTGGATTGGAAGATGTTTCATGGAGTCAAAGAAGCTAGGAGGAACAATATGCTCAAGTTTGCATATGATTATGAGAATATCATTTTGTAATTACTTCATTTTTTTTCTTTGTTATGACAATATAAGTGAGATTCTTAAAAAATATTTATTCTGTCAATGTTTCAGAAACATTTTATGGAAGTATTTCAAGAAATACTATAGGGTATTATCCTCTACATAAACACACGACAGTCATAACTTTTCATCCCAAATATCTTATATTTCTTCATATCAACACATCTTCCCATATTAGATGCATATCCATTAGAAAATATGAGCTCTATCAGCCATTTTTACAGCCCTTTGCATTCTTGTCAAGACTATAACAAGCTTTAAAGAATTTATTTGCCAATTCATCTCAATGTAATTTTGGATGTGAATGGAACTCTTTAAAATCCTCTCTTATTTTTCCATTCACATTAATGATAGTAATAAAAATATTGTCAAAAAAGTTTTTCTCAATGTACATCACATCTAAGTTGTGCCTAATTAGGTTAGTTTTTTAATAAATCAAATCCCAAAACATGCTTTTTTTCTTCCAACCACAAAAATAATTCTTTGAAATTTGCATATTAATGGAATCAGCATCAATTACCTCTAATATTTTGGCATGTGACCTCAAAGGTTGTGCACCTTTTATAACTGTTTGGCCTTTCATAAATGCCTTTATATTCCTCTGAAATGGATATTCTATATATAAAAACTTATAATGGTTATCAAACTAAGAAGTCTTTCCACCTTAGCTCAGAGAAAATGTGTTAGAGTTTTCCATGCAGTAAGGACAAGCTAATTATCTTATAGCACTCTATCCTAACAATATTGAATATGCTGAAAATTTATTTATAGTTAAGATAAGTGCTACTTGCATTTGGAAGTTCTGCTTTCTATATATATCATATATTTTCACACCCAGCTCTCATAATATTTTTATCTTTGCAATAAGGGATTGAAAGAAAACATCCACCTTATCTTTTGGGTTTCTTAGATCAGGCATGATAACATACAAAAATATGTACTTATCTTTTATGCACATCCATGATAGTAAATTATATGATGTATCAATCACCAGCCATGAAGAGTATTGTTGTCCTATTTTTCCAAATCACTGAAATCCATATTTGCACAACCCTAATCTAACATTTTGACTTTCAACTACAAAAAAGATGAATGAATATCATCAAAATATTTCAAATATGAAGAATATGAGCAATGCCGCATCATGCCTTCTTTAGTATTATACTTTTTGTGTCATCTCATGTCATTAGGAGTAGCTTCAGATGTAAATAATCTTTGCAAACAAGGATTCTCTATAGAAATTAATATATATTCTTATGAGGAATATTTATTTTCTGCATTTTACATGTAGTATGTCTTTTATATCAAAGATAGCTACAAAAATTACAAGTAACTAATTCACTATCTTCACTCTAATATATCATATAGCCATTATTACAACAATATATTTTTTCTATAGGCATACCTAAACCTTTCATTTATTTCTTTGTACTATAAAATCTGTGTCATGATGTTATTTTTTGGAAAAAATTCAGATAATAACTCACAAATTTCATTAAAACACATTTCTGAAAATTGATTTTTTGCCTTTACATTCAAAACTCTTGAAATTGTAGTTAACTTTGAATTTTCATATGGATTATCTAGCCAAACTTATTCTATTAATGCTTTGAGTATTTCATAAAATTCTTTTGTTATTAATTTTGGGATATTATCAGTGACATTAGAATTGAAAGAAAGAAAACTATTTTGTTGTTGTGTTTTATTTTCTTATCGTGGATTCTAATTTAAACTAAATCATGATATCAATTTATTTTTTTCCTTTTGCTTTAGGACAAGCAAAACTTCACATTTGGGGGTATAAAATCTGAAGAAAAAATTTGACTGAAATCTATTATCATCTATATTTTAGTCCATTTTCTTGGCGTATTTTTATGTTTAGGAGATGATTTCATGACTGAAAGATAGAAATTCATCTATCTCATTATCTTATAGGTTTTTAGTTAGAAGAAAAAAATGACAGTAAAAATCTAAAAAATTGGTTAAGTCAATTATGTCGCAATAAAATCCACTCTGTTGTGACAAAAATCTGAAGAAAAAATAAAAATCAAGTCACAACTAGCAAATGATATCACAACCAATAACAAGAAGAAAGAAAGATGCGGCCTGACACGACATGTTTTTAAGCACCAAGAAAGAATGATCTAGATAAGGCCATGACAAAAAATTACTATTGCAACAAAATAAGTCTTTTAGTAAAGAATCCTAATGGAACTTGATAGTGATTTAGAATTTGGTCATAATATTAGAATTAATCATGATAGCGAACTTGGTCTTGACATCAAAATTAGTTGTGAAATAGAAATTGGTAGTGACAACAAAATTAGTCGCGACTTTAAACTTGGTCATGACAAACAAGGAGAAAAAGATATTTGAAAGTCGTGGCAAAGAATTTGAAGCTGAACCAATTATTTGGGATTTTATAAAAATAACCCTAGAAGTTAGGGCTAGCATAGATCAATATAAAAATGAATTCTTATTCATGAAAATCATTCAAAAGGTGACCTAGGCAACTGGTAGTTAATGACACCACATGAATTTTTCTTTTCTTCTTTTAGCATTGATCTAGGGTAGATTTGCATTTATTTGAGTTGTTTTGTCTGGACCCAAAATTTCTTTTGTCAGAAGCATGAATCTGAACAAGTTGCTTAACTCTTAGGAAGTATTGGTTGTATTTTTTTGAACTAGAATAAATCTTATGAAATCTAATGATTCAGCCAATTACAATTACCTTGTTCTTTGCGTTATGTAGTCCATAGGTGATTGAAATCCAATAATATGTTTGAAGAATCTATGCTGAATCATTTTAACTATTGAGCATGTTCTTTTTTGCAGGAATCAGTGAGAGTTCTTTGGAAGTAGAAGGTTAAATCTAATGGATTAGTGTGTACTTCAAATATGTATTCCCCACGTTAGTGTCAAATGCCATTCATTCATTGTATCTTGCCCTTATATGTAGGAGGCCATCTGAGTGACATAGAGAAGGAAAATTCACGGGGGTCAGGAACAATCTATTAAAGGGATATGTTAAACTAACATTGGTAAATAAGAAAGCTCTACTAGTTTATGTAAAGAAATTTCCATTTTGCTCATAGATGAGAAAGTGGACTGATTTTCTAGATAAATTACCTGAGATATCATTTAAATCTTTTGAGTGATCAATGTCCTCGTGTTGTCTTAGATTCAATCAAGGAAAGAGAAAACTTTCTAAGATTTAAAGGAAGAGGTTGCAACCTTTTGCAAAGATTTGCAACACCCATGTCTTGGGAAAGTAAGAGACTTGTAATTATCAAAAATGGATTTGAAGTATTGAGAAAAGAAAATACTCAATTCTCATAAGATGGTTCAAACTACTAGTAACCAATTAGATCTTAGACTTCCCAGGGAAGTAAAGTTATATGAGTAGTGAAAGATATAACTATAAAGAGAGATCCAGAGACACAATAATTGATAAGTCTATAGGAATTGACCATACCATAGCACCTTGTATTAGTGTCAGCTTCTGCAAGAGAACTGATCTTGTTCAATTTATCTTTATGGAGTGTATGAATTTTTTTTAGAGTTTTAGTTCTTTGATTTTTGTTATCTTTTAGTTAGCATCTAAGAAGATCCTTTTTAATGATTCAAATAGTATGAAACTTTAGTAGTTTGGGTACTTAGTAATTCAATTCTTGTCAATGTTCATGGGAATAATATCTGGAATTACATCCATTTTTATTATTTGAATGACCTATGCACTTTCAGTGTCATAGACTAAATCCAATTCTAATCTCTATGAGGCAATGTCAAAGGAGAGTGATTTAGTATATACAAAAAAAGACAAACAAATTTTATGGCACCGTTGCTAGGGATTGAAAGATTTTGTTAAGCTAATATTTAGATAAAATGGGGTAATACTAGTTTGGACAATCTTTTTTTGAAAAAAAAAAGAATTAACAGTATGAAGACACTAAACTTTTTGAGCTTAATGGGTATCTATATGTAGAATTATACTGGAAGCCACTGACCCCCCCCCCCCCCCCTTTAATTTTAGTGTGTTTCAATTTCAAGAAGTAATTCATGCACATAAAGTAAGAAGAGGGTCTGTTTTCTCTAGATATTGAGATTGGAAAAAAAATCAGAAGCCAAAGAAGGGTCAGAATTGTAGAAATAGAGAAAATAACAGATAAAAGAATGATTCAAATAATAAACCAAGAATACACAGTAGGACCTCCAAAAAAATACACCATAGAAGATTTCTGGAGATCAATCATTTGGGAAGAATATTTAGCAGTGAGACAAACAACTATTATGGCAAACAATTTTGAGCTTAAACCATCTTTGATTACAATGGTCCAGTAGAATCAGTTTATAGGCCATTCATCAGAAGATTTTTAATGAACATTTGAGCAACTTTTTGAGAATGGAAATGGACCACATTATAAAGATGAATGGTGTTAGGCCAGAAGTAATCAAGCTAAAGTTGTTTTTGTTTTCCCTGAAAGATATAGCAGTCACATGGTTCAAATTTTTACCATATGGCTCAGTGAACACTTAGGAGGAACTGATGGAAGCATATCTGGATAGATTCTTTTTCCCATCCCTCACATCTGATAGAAGAGGAGAGATCACAACCTTCAAACAAATGGATGAGGAAAGCCTATATAATGCTTAGGAAATATATAAAAGGTTGTTGAAGATGCATTCAATGCATGAAATTGATCTAAAGATGAAAATAGATATATTTTATCACTCATAGAATTATACCTCTAAGGGGATAATCGATGGAGCCTATTGTGGAGTTTTTAAAAGAAGTGTAGAGGAAGCAAGATAGCTGAGAAAGACCTTGCAAGATGCAATAAGATAGCTCCATCTAAATCAATAGGGAACATCAAAAGAACAAGATTGAGTGGAGTAACAATGCTTAACAAAATGACTACTATTGAAGCTAAGCTTGATGCACTTATGAATATGTTGGACAAATAAGAGAGAAGAATATACTCTATCTACGCATGAGATTGGAGCTGTGGAAAGAAATGGAAATAGAAGCGGTACTAAGTGACAACATGAAGAAGGTCTGTATGTAGTTGAGGAGGCAAACTACCTGAATGAACAAAGGAATAATTATTTCAAGTCTAACCCCAATCTTCCAACACATTGCACATAAGGACTGAAGAACCATGAGAACTTTTTTTATGATGGAGGACAAGGCCCAAGCCATGGGAAACTTTGCTAGCAAGGGTATGCTCCACCAAAGTTATAGTAGCAACAAGGAGGAAAGAATAGATTTGATCCTTATGATCAAAAAAATATTCAATCATTTAAATAACAATGTTATAGTTCTTGGGGAACAATAAGGGAATGCTGAACCTCCTTGAACATAATTTGGCTGAATTGAAAGCATTCAAGTCCAACACAAATTTGTTTCAGGCAAATATTAAGTGCTCTCAAAAATATCAAAACTCAAGCAGGGCATCTAGCCCTAAATTTGCAAGGTTAGAATGAAAATACTTTTCCTAATGATACCAAGAAGAATCTGAGAAACTGCATGGCTGTGCAACTCAGAAGTGGAAAGGAATTGGAGAACACAAAGCCAGACAAAAGTGGACAAAAGAAACATAATTCAAAAAATACTAGATAAGTAGCTGAAAATTTGGTGCAACAGCAGCATGATGAAGAAAGAACTAGGAAGCATAAAGAAAAACTTAGATATCTAGGAATGAAGATCCAATTCTATTAAGATTGAAAAGGGTTAAAGTAGATAAGTAATTCTCTAAGTTTTTGGAGATTTTAAAAAAAGTGGAAATCAGCCTACCCTTTAGAGAGGTAGTAACTCAAATGCCACTTTATACCAAGTTTCTGAATGATATCCTAAGTAAAAAAAAATTAAAAGACGGAGTGGTGAACTTGACTACCACAAGTAGTATAGTCATCTAGAGAATACTACCAAAGAAAATGAATGATCTAAGAAGCTTTATCATTCAATGTATCATTAGGAAAGTTGAATTCAAGAAAATTCTTTGTGACTCAATATTGAGGACAAATCAGCACATAATGAAAAGTTGTCCAAAAAATATTCATCACTCTTCAAGGGAAGATAATCTTAAAGGGGAGTATTCTTTTTCCCTTAAAAATAAATTTTTAAAAGATGATTGATTTTGAGTTTGGGAAGGAGAAAATTAAAGAAGTAAGAAAAAAAAAGGTCTTGACTAGGATGTTTAAGTAGATATTGTATTTTTTAAAAGATCAAACTTTAAAAGGGACATTTTTTTTTCATGATAAATTGTCAAAGGTCGTGATAGGAAACAGAGAAAAAAGATTTAAATTTAGTTGCAACATAGTTTCTGAGATCACAACAATAATTAAAAATTCTAGGCAAGGCAAACTCATATCAAAACATAATTTAGTCATGAAATCATTTTTAGATGTCAAAATAGTTTAATGTCACGACAAACATTCATATTATTTTGACTGGGTGGATCACTTGTTTTAAATTTAAAATTATAGAAACTTATTTTGGAAACAAAAGAAGGAATGTCACGACCTAGACAATATTTTACCGCACAAAAAAAGAAAATCAAGCAAGTCGTGATAAACAAAAATTAGGTCTCAAAGGTTTTTTTAAGTCTCAACAAAGTTAGATGTGTCACAACTTAAAATAATTGATTGAACGACGTAATTTTAAATACACAAGGCTCATTAAATATAAAAAATGTGGATTGAAATTAAGTCACAACATGCACACTTGAATTTTGAGTCCACGTAAATAAAAGTCACGATACGCGCACATTAATCTCGCTATCCCACCAAGATTAAAGTCATGACACACGTACTTGAAATTCAAGCTACACATGTGAACTTCAATTAAATACCCCCAATAATTTTATTTCTCCTTCTTCTAATTCCAACCCAACAAATTTATCGCTCTTTGCATGTAATTTGAACTAAAAACCTTAGCATCTTTGTGTTTGTTATGATAGTACTGATAACCCAATTATAATTTTTAAATGGCTGAAAACCAAAGATTTGTCTCCAACTTGATAGAGATCTTGGGAGAGAACGAGCAACAAAGGAAGGATGTATAACTATAACCTCTAACAAAAACAAAATCATGGGGAGAACTAGTAGCTCCAGATGAACTAGAGCCACTAGTAGAAGGAAGAGGGAAGAGGAAAAGAGTTGAGAGACAAAAGAAATCATAAGAGGAAGTTGAAGTATTTATCTTTGACGAAACACACTTTGCTTGACAGAAACATTGCTCTCAGAAAAGTTTAATCAGAGAGAGGGAATTTAGGAAATTTATTCCATTCTTTGTAAAGAAAATAGCACAACTAGGTTGAAAAGTATTCTGTGAGCACCAAAGTCTAGGATATGCTCATATGGTAAAGGAATTCTACTCGAATTTGGTGACAATGAAGAAAAAAATAATTTATGTCAGAGGGGTCTAAGTCCAAGAAAATGATGGACAGCCCAAATCATTACAAAATTATCAAAAGACTGACAAATGGCAAGGAAAAGTGGAGAGTAGCAAACGGAAAAAATATGATGCTATTAACGAAAAAAATTTTATAAAAGAGTCCAAGATTTGGTTCTATTTTATTGTATCGGTTATAGATTTAACAAAACATGTATACTCCATCAAAGTAATATTGATATACCATCAAAGTAATAAAAGATGGTTGATTCCTCTCTCTCTATTAGTCACAAAGTTGTGCCTAGTAGTTGGAGTGAAAGAGAGAAAGAAGAATTATGCCCAAAAGTCTTTCATCTGACTTTGACAATGGTAGTTAAGGGGCCAAGAAGTATAAAAAAAAAAGTACTCAAGACCGATGATGACTTAGAGGAGGAAGAAGATAGTAGGAGAAGCTATGAACAGGCCCAAGAAAAAGATTATATTCCAACAATGATAGAAAATAGATAACAAGAAGAGAAAGAAACTCCTACTCACATTAGAATAGGACCTACATCACTAGAAGAAAGATGCTTTCTTGTGTACTCACCACCCTCATTCAGAACTGAGAACAAGGAAGTAGGTAGAGGCCCAAGAATAAAAAAAAATAATATCAAACATTATGGAGATACTGATCATCATGAACAAGGATATGGAAGAAGAATAAAAGAAATGAGAAATTAATCAGAAACTCAGGAAAGACAATTGGAAGGAAAAGCTCAAAAGAATAGAGCAACAATGGGATGAAGTTTTAAATCAACAAGAGCAAGAGTGGAAGGACGAAAATCTTTCTACCTTGGACTATGAACCTCCTGACATCATGTTAAAATTATCTTCCAAAAGAAGAAAATGAGCTTCCCAAACCGCCTAAATTTTTTTCTCTTCTAAATATACTCAAACAATAATAAAAGTTAATAAGTTCAAGTTATTAAATAATGTGATGATTTACTCAGAAATTATATTGTTGCGTTTTATATTTTTTATTGTGGATTCTATTTTAGATTTCCTTATGATATCAATTTATGTTTTTTTCTTTTTGCTTGAAGACAGGCAAAACCTAAAGTTTGGGGGTATTTGATGAGCCAAAAAAAAATCATCTATGTTTTAGTCCCTTATCCTAACATGTTTTCATTTAGGAGATGGATTTTATGACTCAAAGAAAGAAATTCACCATTCTCATAGTTTTGCAGGTTTTCATTTGGAAGAAGAAAAATAATAACAGAAATCTAGGAAATTGGTCAAGTCAATTGTATCATGACAATATTCATTTTGTTGAGACAAAAATCTGAAGAAAAACTGAAAATTAAGTCGCAACTAGTGAATGAAATCACAACTAACAAAAAGAAGAATGAAAGACAAAGTTAGTCGTGACATATTTTCAAGCACCAAGAAAGAATAATCTAGCCAAGGTTACGACAAAAAAACTACAATTGCAACAAAAAAGTCTCTTAGCAAAGAATCCATATGAAACTTGGTCACGACATCAGAACTTGGTCATGACATTAAAATTAGTCATGACAGCAAACTCAGTCGTAATATCAAAACTTGGTCGTGACATCAGAATTAGTCATGACTGTAAACTTGATGAAAATCATTTATGATTTTACAAAAATAACCCTTGAAGCTATGGCTAGCACAAACCATATATAAATGAATTCTTCTTCATGAAAATCATTCGGGAGGCAACCCAAGCGATTAGTAGCTGTCAGCACCATGGGAATTTTGGTTTTCTTCTTTTAGCATAGATCTAGAGTATATTAGCATTTATTTGAGTTGTTTTGTTTAGATATGAAACTTCACTTATCATAAGCATAAATCTAGGTGGATGTTGCTTAATTATTATGATGTATTGGTTGCAATATGTTTGAACGGGAAGAAATCATACAAAATCTGACGATTCAGCCAATTATAATTAGCTTGTTCTTCGTGATATGTAGTCCATAGGAGATTGCAATCCAATAATATCTAAGCAAAAACTTCACTAAATTAATTTAACTATTGAGCACATTCTTTTCTATAGGAAGTAGTGAGAGTTGTTTAGAAGTAGAAGGTTAAATCATAGATCAGTGTGCACTTCAAATACTTGTTCCCCACGTTAGTGCCCACCACCTTTCATTCATTGTATCATGACCTTATTTTTGGTAAGCACTCTAAGTGACACAATAATAATCTATAAAGAGGATATGGTAAGCTAATAGTGGTAAACAATGGAGCTCTACTAGTTTATGTAGAGAAGTTTCCATTTAGCTAAAATATGAGAAAGTGAAGTGATTCTCTAAATAAATCACCAGATATATCACTTAAATATTTTGAGTGATTGATGTCACTGTGTTGGATTAGATCCAATAAAGGGGAGATAAAACTCTCAAAGATTTAAAGTACAAGAGAAGCAACCATTTGCATAGACTTATAATTCTTGTGTCTTGGGAAGTAAAAGACATAGACTCATCGAAAATGAGTATGAAGTATTAAAAAAGAAAAATACTCAATTCTCATAAGAAGGCTCAAACTACTAGTAACCACTTAGATCTTAGACTTTTAGGAAAGCAATGTAATTTGAGTGGTGAATTATATAGCTACAAGGAGAGATCCAGGGCCACACAATAATGATGCTTGATAGGTTTCAACTTTTCCCTAGAAATAAGCCATGATAGATAAGTCTATAGAAATTGGCATTGCCACATCACCTTGTATTAATATCAACTTCTGCAAGAAAACTGACCCAGTCTAATTTATCTTTATGAATTGTAATTGACTTTTTATTCAAACTTTTAGTTCTTTGATTTTTGTTATATTTTAATTAGTATCTAAGAAAATCTATTTTAATGGTTCAAATAGTATGAATCTTTAGTAGTTTGGGTAGTTAAATAATTCAATTCTTATCATCAATCTCTTTAGGAATGATATCTATAATTAGATTTATTTTTTACTACTTGAATGACATGTGTGCTTGCAGTACCATAGACTAAATCCAATACCAATCTCTACGAGACATTGTCAAAAAAGAATAATTTAATCTATATAAAAATGAGCAATTAAGAATTAGATATAATTTATGTAGCTGAATGGTTTAAAGAAAGTAGTTTAAACTTTAATGTTAATTAGGTGTGTTAGAATCCGATCTTTGTATGTCATTTTCCTTATCATTTTGTGATGAAAATTTTTATTATTTTTTTTTATTTTTTAGTCTGTTGACATGTCACGTTTAGGCAAAACATGATTTTTGATTTTCGATGCACCAAAACATAATTATTTTATGTACAATTTTTAATCTATTATAAAAATATCATTTTTATATTATTTTTATAATTGATATACCAAAACAAAAATCTACCTAAAATTAAACATAAAAAGTTTAATTATAAATCCAAATATCTTGGTAATATTTGTTTTTTTTTGATCCGGTAAATAATATCCAATTATCATAAATTCCTTTTAAGAAAAATTTGAGCACACAAAATAACTCACAAATTTTATAGTAATATAAAAACATTTTTATTTTTAGATAAAGAACCTAACTACAAACTACCAATTCTTAAACTATTCAAGGTTAATAAGCTATTAGAAGCTCATTAAGCTTATCGAGCTTAAAGAGCTCCTTGAAGGAGCTTCACGAGCTCCAAGAAGCTCATTAAGCTCATTACAGGATTGACGAGCTAGTTACAAGCTTGACTAGCTAGTGGAATCACATCGAGCTCCTAGGTATAGCTCAGTGTAGTTGCTAGGTGAAGCTCGGTGTAGCTGCTAGGTGGAGCTCGGTGTAGCTGCTAGGTGGAGCTCGGTGTAGCTGCTAGGTGGAGCTCGGTGTAGCTGCTAGGTGGAGCTCGGTGTAGCTGCTAGGTGGAGCTCGGTGGAGCTCCTGGAAGCTATGCACGAGCTTCTTGTGAATTCCAACAAGCTCGATGAAGCTCATTGAGCTTCAAAATAGTTCTAGCGATCTTGATGGAGCTCAAAGGAGCTCTTGGAAGCTCTGCAACAGCTTCTAGAGGAGCTCATTGTACTTCTTGATAGAAGTTTGATGCATCATTTATGGTTATGTGGAGTTTCATCGATCTTGGTGATAGAAGGTAAGTTAGATTATTTTATTTACAATTAGCATTTTCATATTACTATAAATGAGTGTACTAAAGATTAATTACAAGAGTTTGGTGGACTATTTTTTATATATTAAAATTTGGGTTCTATTTTTTTTTTAATTTTTTAATGAATGGTGCATCAAAATATAATTTTCTCACAAAAAACATTAATGTTTTATGCAAAACACTATCTTCTATTTCAAAAAAAAAGGAAGAATTATATTTTGGTGCACTCCCAAGAAAATAATTGAATTAAATTAACTAAATATTTAATATTTAAAAAAAGTGCATCAAACTCTTGACTAATTGATATTGTGTGCACTCAAATATATGTATCCAAAAATACCCTTAACTCTCCTTTCACCCCTCACCCCTCTTCACTGTAACTCGCACTTCTACCGTCACTCGTCGAGCTAAATGGTTCTCGACTAAGAGTTCGACCAGGAACTCCATGGAGCTCGACGAGATCCATGAGCTCCACGAGAGCTCGAGCTCCATGAGGGCTTGAATAGAGCTCCAGGAGCTCAATGGAGCTCCTGGTCAAGCTCCATGGAGCTGGTCGAGCTCTTGGAGCTCCTGGTTGATTCCATGGAAATCGTGGTCGAGCTCCAAGATCTCCCTGAGCTCCTTAAGATTTGTTTCAAAGTATTCTTAATGATATTCTGATTAATAATATTTTGATTATAGGAGATAACCAATTAGATATATATCATTTAAAGTTATTCTTATTAACTAATATTTAAAAGAAAGATTTGAGATGACTTAAGTATTATCTAGGTATTAAGATTTCTTATTCATTAGATCTAATATTTTTCTAGTGGAGATATATTTTAGATATTTTGTTAGATCATGACATGCTAAGATATGAAACCTTCAACTCACCATTTGATCCAAGATTTGTCAACATATACTAGCACCCTAGTTGACTTATAGATAGATGAGAATCATAGGAAAGTTAGACTAACTAATAGTGACCAAGCCAAGTAACTTATTTTGTTAGTATAGTTAGTTATTTTCTAGAATCTTCTATATATATTTATATGGATAGAGTTTTTCATATTCTTAGATATGTGAAGGGGAATCCAATACTTGAGATTTTATTTAGAAACCATGAGCATAACCAAGTAGAAGCATAATTAGATTCATGTTGGCTCCCAAAATCATAGAGAGGAGGCGTGCCACTTTGTTGTGTACTTTTCATTGAGCTAATCTTGTCTCATGGAAGAGTAAATAGTAAATCATAAATTTTAGATAGTGTAGAAACACATTATAAAAATATGAAATTAGGTACTTGTGAGCTTGAATCGATGTCATTTTTTGGTCGATTTGAACCTATTAGTCTACAGGTTGATAATATTTTATTGTGATAATCAAGAAAATCAGTACATTACTTCCAATTTAGTATTTTATAAGTGAACAAAATATATCGAGAATGATTATCATGTTATTTGGGAGAAGATTTGGGAAAGTTCTATAGCTATCATCTATATCCCTAATAGTGTGTAGGCTATAGGCATCTTTATGAAGATATTTAGAGGACTATAATTTTACTTCCTCTTTTCCAAATTGAGTATACATGATATGTATGAATCAGGTTGAAGTAGGGTATTGAGGTTTTGTTTTGTTTCTTTACTTAACCTTATTTTGTTTATATATAGCACTTGGCATGTGTGATGTCTTAACTTGGATATATATTTATGATGTCGATATTTTCCAAAATAAATGGAAAAAAAATTATTTTTTTTCCTTCATATCTCCCCTCTTTTCTCCTCTTCTCATTATCTCCCTTGTTTACCAAACCCTAACATTAGAAGAAATAAAAATGGTCCTTATTCATATAAATGAAAAAAAAAATAGCATGTATATTCACTGACTCTGGCATTGTGAAAAAATAATATCAACCTACTCTCATCAACATTTTCTAGATCATTATCTCTCTAGAGATTGTTGTTGTGGAAAACTATAGAATATGCTAAAAGACAAAATGTTTGGAAATTACTAGAAATCTTTGAAAAATTATAATAGCTTTGTTAGTTCTCTAAAACATTATAGAAGATTTAAGATGTTTAAAATGCAATAATAAAATTTTCTAATACTTTTGTTTACTTTTTGTAAGCATAAGAAAGTTTACAAGGATGATCTTGAATTTTCTTCCCAATCATCCTTTGAATTATCAAAACTCACATGTTTTCCTTCCATGGAACCTAAAGCCATTATTTTATCTTTATTTTGATATTAGTCTCATATTTACTTGAACTAGCCAACTAGGCTCATTTGTTATCATGTGAGAATGCTACAAGAGAATATTCAGTCTCACACCCACGCCAACTAGACTTATTTATCATCACATGGTTTTCTGAAAAAAAAAAGTCTACAATAAGTGATATCAAAGAAAAATTGAGAACTCACATAAAATTATAAGCATATTATGTGAATACTGTTTCGACTGATCTTTCACTTTAGAAAATGATTTTTTTGAGAATGTTACTAAAATTTTTTCAGCACATATAAGGTACCCCCATCACATATCTTTATCATCATTCTTTGAATTATCATTTCTTACATGTGAATACACACACACACACACACACACACATGTTTCTCATTGATTTTATAATAACACAATCATATAACTAGTTCACCACAAGGAGGTGGTAATTTGGCTTGGCTTAGTTTTTATTAGCTGATAGGTTAAGTCAAGCATACCTCCATGAATAGATGACCTAGCCTAGTTCACTCATAGTAATGTTCATTCAAGAAACTCAAGTCATCTACTAGGTCAGACATACTTGACCTACTCATTTAACCCTGGAAAGCTAACGAACTTGACACGACAAGCCAAAATGGGTTTGTTAAGTCAATATTGGTAATGTGCTATGTGAGCAAACCCTATAGGCCATTAGGGCAAGTTGACTCAATTCAATCCTTAAAAAAAAAATATAAGCACATCAAAGCATATAATATTTATTTTCATAATATCATATCATTTTATGTGTGTGTGCATGTGTGTGTGTTTCCTGAAAACCTTAATGATGTTAAGAAATAGTATAGACTCTCTCATCTACATTTTGTTGGATCACCATTTTTCTAGAAATTTCTCCAAACATTTTCTATGCCATTTAAGAATGTTTTAGTGTGTTCTATAATATTATAGAATTGAGTCAATCCTTCTCCAAAAAAGTATGCAAAGAGTCATATCATAGCAAAGTTGTGAGCTCAGTTGAAATTCCAAGTATCTCCATGAATGTAGTTTTTACCAATCCTTCTCGTCATAATATGATTTTTTGAGATTGTTGTAAAAAAGTTGTTCAACACATATCACTTTTTTTATTATTCTTAATGATAGTTTTTGACATTATTGTTGTTTGTTAAATGTGAACACGTATGTTAAGTATGCAATGAACCCCACCTCTTCACCACTTCTTCCTAGCACTTGATTTCATTAGTATGACTTGGAGTATCATTTTGGACCATGCCAAATGGGCCACCTATGTTTTTTGTGGGCAATTAGCTAAATGATGTATAGAGCATAGAAAGTTAGTATGCTTAGCCTAACATACATGAAACCACTAATCTCGTAGTTCAACAATAACATCTAAAAAATTATGCCAACATTATTTCAAATGCTTGTGATTTTTTATAGTCATTAGTTAGTGTTAATAAAAAACACAATGAAAAAAAAATTACTAGTAAATATTTCCTTGAAATTTTACATGGTGACCCAGGTTAATAAAACATAATATTTAATAGCTCATAGGAAAAAAAAAATGCTAAATCACATGGAATACATGATAATATCACACAAAAAAATACAAAAATTAATTAATTTATTTGATATGTACTAAATCACTAAAAGCATAATTATTTCATCAATATGTTACCACTGACACACACACACACACACACATATATATATATAAATCTTTCATATTTCTCAAGATATTGCTCAAGAAATATTTTATTTTTAAAGTTTAACATTAAAGTAAATATTTTCTTGCACTGTGCTTTTTATGTGATCGTTCTGTCCTCTAATTTGTTAAACCTATTTTTTAGTAGAGTGACCTCATTTTGATTGATTAAGTATATTTAATATGGCAACTTTTAACCTTTCATTCTCATCCACATTCCCTTAATGTCCAATTCCAATTAATGGGCTGCAAATTTGGGTTGCCCACATTTTTGAAATCTCATCATCTATTCTTGATGATGTATATGGCATTATAATTTGGTACAAAAAAAAAATATGTATTTAATATGATATATTTATTTTGATGATTCTTGATAATCATCAGTCTGCTCCAAAGGATTATCACTTTCATGTATTTAAGCATTTACATTTTATGAACAATTTTAATCCTTTAAAGTTTAAAATTTGCCTTCGGATAATATTTTAAAGGAAAAATATTTTTTATATTGTTAATGAAAAAGAATTGAATAATTTCTCATTGCTAATACATTTATATTTTAAAAATTTTTGAATAATATTAATTCTATTGCTTGCCTCCACAAAGGCAACCAATAGAATTATGATGTGCTTATTTCACATGTGACTATTAGATTCTTATATTGATAGTATTTTAGAAAAAATGTAATTGTTTGCCAAAATGGAAATAAGTAGTTCAATTGAACTCGTCGTGTAGGGTAAGTTAGCTTGAGGAGTGGTGATGTGAGAGACATCATCAAAATAATGATGAAAACAAGCAACATGCTAATCATAACTAAAAATGATCACTTTCTTTTGAATTTGAATGGCATAGAATGAGCATTTTAAAATGTACAAAGTTTAGAGGAATGAACTCTAATTTATATTTTGTTTACAAAATTGGCATGGAACGGCCCGCATACACACGGAATGTACATAGTTAAGAAGCTAAGAACAAATTTGACAAATTTTTTTGAATTTTTAATCATCTTCTCGACAAGTCAAGAACAAAAACAAGTAAAAAATAAGGGGGAAAAAGGCTTTGATTAACCTGAAATTAAAGTTCGTTCAAATAGAAAATCATATCAGACGGGCAAAAAGATAGCAGACAAGCATGCAAACTTTCTACGAATGAGCTACTATGAACAATTGAGTGGCGTGGGGAATACCGATACCCCCACAAGAAACATAATTCAACGTCTCGCCAGAAATTACAAAAAAGGAAAAGAGGAAATGCTAGCAATTTGTTAGGATTTGAGTGAGAGATAGACTTTGCACTGCAGCACGGTCTTCCCGATGAGAAACCCG